>OX422210.1:567467726-567997726 GCA_949130495.1 Sambucus nigra
TTGGGGGGATACAATAATCCCAAATGAATTTGGAAGACAACATTTGAGAACTAGGCATTCTAACCGATTCCCAAGCCGAAGAGAAGGAAAAAACGCCTGAATGAGATGCAGTCCACACTAACTCATCTTTGTCATTATTCCAAATTGGAGTCTCCTTAATTTGGTTAACTAACTGAAGTGGCAGAAATTGATGTAACTTGTCACAATCCCATGATCTATCTTCTTTCCAAAACTCATTAACTTTAGTATTCCTGGGAATGTTAAAGAAGTCACCAATCGGCTCAGAGTCCAACTAAGTGTCCCAAGTAAAATCAATGTCTCCCATACTTAAATTCCACTTCATATGCGCTTCAGCAGTGTCTCTAATGCAGCTCATCCTTCTTCAGGTGTTTGCGAATGATTTTGGAGTCACTGATAAAGGATGGTTTTTTCGACAGTACTTTGCCTTGATGAAATTGGACCACAGTGATTAAGTGGACCTGAGTTTACACCAAAGCTTCATAGACATAGCTTTGCTGATGTCACTCAAACTTCTGATTCCGAGACCACCTTCTTTGATAGGCTTAGCTATAACCTTCCATTTACACCAATGATGTTTTACTTTATCTTCTCAGGAGCCCCTAAAAATCTAGCAAAAATGGCTTCTATAGTTTAAATCACTTTTTTGGGAGGATTGAAAGCTGCAATGCTATGAATAGGAATGGCAGATAGAACACTTTTAAGAAAGACCAACTTTCCACCCATTGTTAACGTCCTTGATTTCCATCCAGTGAGAGTATATCTGATTTTCTGAATGAGATGATCAAAATGGGAAATCTTCTTTCTACCTGCAAACAAAGGATAACCAAGGTATAAAATAGGAGATTTTTTGTTAGCAAAACCAGTTGTTGTAATGATTTTCTTAGCCCTTGCTGGATTTATCTTTTTGGATAAAAATATTTGAGATTTGGAAAAATTGATTTTTTGACCAGCAGCCCTTTGAAAATTTTTTATAACCTCCAAAATCATCTTTAAATCTGAGGTTACACCAGATGAGAAAATGATAACATCATCGGCATAAGCGAGATGATTAAATTTGGGGCCTCTTATTGGCATTTTGAAGCCATGTAACTGAGGAATCAACTTGTTGAGGTTTCTCTAAAAAGCTTCTGCCATAATGATGAACAAGCTTGGAGAAAGAGGGTCTCCTTGCCGCAGGTCTCTAGAAGACTTGAAATAACCACAAGAATCACCATTAATCAACAATGAAAACCAGAAATTAGACACTAATCTCCATATCATATCAATCCAATGCTCAAAGAATCCAAATTTCCTTAGGATAAGGATGAGAAACAACCAAGAGACTCTGTCGTATGCTTTAGCTATATCTAATTTCATAACCACATTCCCACCATTGTTTTTAGAATTAATCATTGATACCAATTCTTGAGCCAACATAGCATTCTCAATCATATCTCTTCCCTTCAATAAACCACTTTGGTTGTGAGAGATGATCAGAGGCAGAACCACTCTTAATCTGTTAGAAAGGATCTTGGATATAACTTTACTAATGAAGTTTACAAGACTTATAGGTCTGAAGTCTGAAAAACTTTTTGGAGATTGGCATTTTAGAATCAAAGCAATCTGAGTTGAAGTAATATTTTTAGGCATAAAAATACCTAAAAAGAAACTTTGGACTGCATCAACCACTTCCTTTTCAATTATAACCCAAAATCTCACAAAAAAGAAACCATTAAAGCCATCCGGACCTGGGAAGCTGTTTGGATTTAACTGTTTTACCACCTCTAAAATTTTAGTGCTATTAGGTATGGAAGATAAGGAACTGTTTATCTTAGGAGTTATTAAAGAGGGGATTACATCCAAAAAAGGATCTTGCAAATCAATGGAAGGCAAATCTTCTTGTCTGAATTGATGATTGAAAAAATTTATAGCAGCCCTTTGAATTTCTGACTCATTTGTCTACTGCACCCTATTCAGATATTTGATTTTTGAAATCACCAAATGTCTTCGAGATACTTTCACCGATCTATGAAAATAGTCAGTGTTCTTGTCCCCTTCTTTCAAACACTTCTCCCTAGCTTTTTGACTCCAGAAAGTATTTTCAATTTCCAGTTTTTAGTTCTATTGGCCTGAGCTAGAGAAAAATTTTCTCTATTTAATTCAGTGGGATCTCTATCAAAAGTAATTTCCATATCTAGAAATTGATCTTCATCATTCCTACCTTCTTGGAATATATTTCTAAAAACTTGTCTACTCCATCTAGATAAAACAAACCGAAGAGCTTTAAATCTGTTACCTATAGACACAAATGGATTGGAATGATCAGTTGAGTTCCAGGCCTGCTCCACTACCTCATATATTTCTGGTTTTCCATCCAAAATTTTTAGAACTTAAAATCTTTACTGCGAGTATTAATAGGGTTACTAAAAGCAAGAAGCAAGGGACAATGATCTGACATATGTCTATTGAGATATTAAACTTCCCAAGCCCCTAAGTTTTGAGCAGTAAGATTACAAAAAATCTTATCTAGTCTGCACCAAATTCTATCCAGACGTTCTCTTTTATTAAACCAGGTATAATTAGATCCATTGAAACCCAAGTCAATCATTTCATTTACCTCCATAGCTTCTAAAAACTCCATGTCAGCACTACCATCAACATCATTACCTCCAGCCATTTCCCCACTATTGGAAACCACATTGAAATCTCCACCAATGAGACAAGGATTTGAAGTAAAATTTTGACCAAGAAAGTCCCATAACTCACGCCTTTCAATCTTAGTGTTCTTAACATAGATGAAACTAGCAAAAAACTTAGTCTCATTCAAAACAAAGAACAGATTAAGGCACTGCTCCATATGAGAAATGAAATTGCTTTCCACACCTTCTCTAACAAAACACCATACTTTAGTATTTGAAATAGAGAAAGCAATGTCAAAGCTAAGTCTTATTAAAAAACTTTCAAGTTTATTCTTCTCCAACTTTGGTTCTAGGACAACTAAAACAGCAACTTTGTGAATCCTTAAGAGTCTCTTCAATCTCTTTATAGCCCCCTTTTTTGAGAGCCCTCTAATGTTACAAATGAGCGAACTAATCATTTTGAGGATTTATGGAGGGAAGCTTTTACACCAGATCTGAGAATCCTGATGTTTGGGATGTTCTTATTTGAAAACAGTCTTCTTTCAACTTTAGATCCTCGATTAAAAATAGGGTAACTGTTCTTTGTACATCCTGAGTTTGTGTTTTCATTACCTTCTATCCTTGCCTTAACACTGAACTTATCTTGATCATTTGAGGTTGCCAGGTATCGAGAATAATTGGGGCATTTCTCAGGAGTATTGAACGTTGATTTTGATAAAAGTTTTGCTTGAATTTCACCCTGTTCTTCCACCTCATCATCTGCTATATCTTCTTCATTTTCATCTTCTTCTAATTCTTCCACTTATTCATCTTCTTTTTCTTGAATTACATCTTCTGCTGATGGTTCTTCTTGTTGCACCTCTTTTGACTTTACAATCGCTTTAGTACATCTATCTTGATTAGCCATTGGGATTCTTTCGGATTTATCAGTATGGAAAGCTTTAATCACCCATTCTTTAGTACCTTCATTCTTCTTAACATTTTGGGAGCTTTTACTCTGATCTTTCACCTGATTTTCTTCTTTAAAGAGACAGTCTTCTATCTTATGACCCCTTTTAGCACAATGAAAACAGTAAGGATGAATGTCCTCGTATTTAAATTGCTACCAAAATCCCACGTTGGTGTCTTTATTTGCAATCCAAATTCGTCTAGGGAGAGGCCCTTTAAAATCAACTTCAATGCAAACCCTAGCTAAACTAGGTCTTCCAAGAGATGTTGTAGCACTATCCATCTTCATTGGAATACCAACAGCACTACAAATGGAGAAAAAACTCTCTTTATTATAGAGATGAATCGGTAACAAAGGCAAATTTACCCATATAGGAACTATAGTAGTTTCACATTCTGGGTGAAAATCATAAGTCCATTTAAAGATTCTCATAGGGTATCTCTGAACATACCATGTGGATTTCAACCATAAATGATGGAAATCTTCTTCATGGAAAAGCCTGATCATAACATGCTTTTGATCAATCAAGCCAACATTGAAAGCTGCCTTTAAATTCAAAGATGTTAACATCTTCCTTATATCATCCAGGGGGCGTCGACCATGGGTAAACTTTCCCACAAGTGAGTCTTTAAAAGGAGTTGAGAGTTTATTTATATAATCATTATCAAGGAAAAGAGCTGGCTCTCCCTTGTAGGAAGAAACTTCGTGTAGAGCATGGGATGGTGTTTTTGAGGATCCAACAACTTCAGCGAAAGATTTGAAACGATTAGGATTGGAAGAAAGATTAGGGAGAGACTGATGATTGCGATTGGGAGTACAAGGATATGGAGGATGATCTTCTACCTCCAAGCTGGAGGTAGGTATAGCCGCCATGCAACCTTAGAAGCCCAATCCTACATATACTATACCACTGATGCTATGGAGTTATGGACCTTGTTTCGATGCTTTCTTATTCTTGATTTATACTCTATAGTAGTTGATCTTTCAGTTAGGGCATGTCGCCCAAGAGGATTCTAGTTATTTCCTTTCTATCTGAGTGAGATGATATTCTTATGTCAGTTTGGTACATTTGGTATTGTTGGGATTATTGTATTAAGATATTTTACTAAAAAGTTTATTCCAGTTGCATTTAAATTCCATTGTGATGTCTATTCAGTTATTATTCGTTGTATGAATGGTTTATATGAAATGTTTTATGTTATTTAAAATGGAATTTTTATGAAATTAAATTGGAAAAGTTTTAACAACCTGCTTACTTGGATATTAGGTGATTAAATATTAAAAAAATGTTTTTCAACAGTGATGCCAAGAATGAACCAACTATATAATCTGTTTTAATTGGGCATAGGACTGATCACCCGGTATTTAATTAAGCGGGTACACTTATCTCACTCCACACACCACTGCACTATTGAGCTTTATGTACACATTCATATTTATTTGGTTTCTATCAATGGTCTTTTCTTCATTTGCTCAGGTCCTTATCGCCATCACCTTTATGTTTTGTACTGGCGGCTTTGGATTTATTTATCTACCATGGATCATTTTTACATGAAAACTTTTCAGTGATGGTTTATATTTGAGACCACTTCCCTCTGTTGGATTGTCATAGTTTCTACTTGATTTCATTATTGTATGAATGGATATAGCATTTCAAAAAAACCCCTTTTTTTGCTTTCCTAATTATCTTATTAGTGGTTTTGTGATCAACCTTGTTGGGACTCCTGCACAATATAAGATTTTAGTTACTTATAGCCATCATTATAAGGCCTTTTCTCTTTTTGTTTTTTTTTGTCTGCTTGCAACCTTTCTTTTGTTTTAATGAATTTGGCTCTTTGAGTCTTTTAAAGAAGTAAATAATGGTTGTTCGATTAACCTAGTGGGCAATATAAGCATTTCAGTTGGGTAGTTGTTCCAGGATAAAGGATAATTGTTGAACGAGTAGGAAATATAAGCATTTCAGATATTGTAAACGTAACTCATCTTGAATTTTATTTCATGAAACGAAAATTATTTTACTATAACAATGACATACTTGTTGCTTAGTATATATACTTTTTCCTTAATTTTTTCTAATATATGTATGCATATATTTTTTCTACTAATAGGAACGAAAGATAAGGTTGGTGAATGAAATGAAACACTTCAACCACTTGTTTCTCCATTTGGGTACTGGCCTTCACTTATCGTCAAATTTATAAATTGGTTTTGTGCTTTATATAATTTTGTTCTGAACCTTTATTTCATTGGCACATGGATTACCATATTTGTACTCAATTTTCAAGGTACATAGTGATATCAAAGGTTGTGATATCTTGTTGAGTGAACAAGGAGAGGTCAAGTTGGGTGAGTTCTTTTTTCATTGTCTCTTTAGCCATAGCCATTAGGTTTCTCCATCATCTCAAAAAGTTAAGTCACGTGCTCTTCTTTCTTTATCCTTAATTAGGGAAGGGATGAAAAAATTACGTGTTTTGCTATTGTTTTGGAAAATGTGAAGTTGACATACTGTAGTTCTTTTGCTTATAGTAGCATACTGATTCAAACATTTGGTGCAGTTGCATTCGAAATATGAGCAGGTGTAAGACAACTATGAGATTGGGATAAATACTTTTTTTTTGTTATCATTTAAGACAATTATGAGATTAGAGTCAAGATACCCTCCATGTATAGTTTCAAAAAAATTGGACACTCACGGGTAACTCACTCACTGAGTTACGTATTGTTATACATATCATATATATACTTATGATTATAACTAACTGGGAGAAATACAAAAGGAGTTTGAATTTTAAATACAGTAAGGACTAGTCTAAGCCTAATGGATTCTGTTTATAAATAACATGAATTGTGTATGAGAACTAGACTAAGTCAGATAATAGGTGTTGTGTTATGCATTTTTAGTCTTCACTTAAGGGTTATTGATTTTGTAAAGTAGTCATTCCACTTTGCGTTTTGATTTATATCAATCCATTTAGCAGCTCTCTCACCATTTTTTCATCTTCTTATCAATCCATTTAGCAGTCATTCCACTGTTGTATCATGGAAAATATGGAAGCATTGGTTATATTAAGTCATATACACACTCTTACAGGTAAATAATGGAGCAACAGTGCTTGGTTTTGTTGGGGCTCCTTTCACGTTGGCATCGTACATGGTAGAAGGTAGTTCGTTAAAGCACTTCTCGAAAATAAAGAAACTAGCTTTCTCAGAGCTAAAGGTAATTTAATGTTATTCTACAAAAATATAACACTATGGCATGGCAGTAAAAATTCTACATATTCTGCATTTGGATTGGGGTACTATTTTTTCCCACCTAGGCGAAAAGTAAAATTGTGAAAAGTACTTGAGACAAAATTGTTCCAATTTCCTAATTTGGGATCTCATTATGAAAGTTTGGGAGTTTTTGCTTTCATTCTAAATCCTGTAAATAATGTTTTGCTTTCAATGTAAAGGTCACACACGACACTAAGAGTACATACTATAAGATATTGGAAGCCTAAAAATATATTCTATTATACTTCGGCTAATAATATTGATGGCTTCCTTTGTAAATCATTGCAGTTGCTGGTAACTCCTAAGTACTGACTTATGGAGTCACTAGTTAAACAATTCCATGTTGCGTGTGAAGCACCTTATATCCTTGACTCACTTGAGTCTATATTATATAGGCGCTTATCTAGTTTGGACATAATGACAAAATTTGAGTCATACCCTAGTCTACCAAAGAACTTGAGACTCTACATGATATTTTCTCTATTAGTCTCAAAGGTATAATACCAACACTGCACCTAGGATTGCATTTCAACGTTGCATTAATATAATATTAGATGTGTGAGTACTGATTCCCATTAAAATATTTTTTCTAATAATTTTTGGGATTTTTTAAAATAATTTTTAGGAATTTATAATCATTTAAAAAAAAATTAAAATTTGGTTTTAAAATATCGTGGGCTTCTTTTTAATATCAATTAGTTCCTAAAAACATTGGTTAGGTAGAAACCAAAATCGGCAGAAACATTTGTGGTAACAAATTGTATTTTTCAAAATAAAAAAACACGCATTTTTGGTTTAATCCCTGTCTTACACGTGTTGGCTAGTTACCCATTATATATGTGTTTGTTTACTCTCACAACCTTAAGATTTAATCCTGTTCGTTCGATCATTGTTAATCAATGGCCTTCATGTAATTGGATCAATCCTTGTGATGACTGAGATAACCAATGAGAGCTCATTTAAAAAGCGGTGCACCCTCAGCCCTTAGATTTACATCGGTTAAGTGAGAATCAATCTTATCCGTTGGTTTCAGCCAACCCTTCCAGATCCTTCTCTTTGCTGTATAAATAGAGACCAAGTGTTATACATTTACAATCTTTGGATCAGTTGTGTTTTGAGAGAAAATTAGAAGAGAGAAAGAGAGAGAAAATAAAGAGAGAGAGAAAATCAAACCCTAAATCAAACTCTTGCAATTGTTCCTCAGGAAAACCCTTGTGAGTTTGAGTGTGTTCAATCATGTGAAGATCCATCCTCTCTGGTCTTTAATCTATCATCCAACTAAGTCATGAAGTTTGAATTTCATTTTCTCTTCATAGAAAGTTTAGATCTGAACTGTGTGTGATACAAAACACGTATACATACTTAGTTTGATTTCTTTCGTCAAGAAATCTTCATTTGTTGATTGTTTTACTTTAAATGTTTATTTTAAAACCAGAACCAACAAATCTTTTTCTGTTTTGAGTTTATGAGAAAAACCATACTTAGATCTAGTTAAGATCTTGAATGGGGTTTTACACTTTCATGTATTTCACATTTTGTGAAATAACTGTGTAAATAATATAAAGAAATTGTTTAGGACCTTGACTCCTTTTGATAAGAAGGTTCCCTCGAGATCTGTGGATATAAATAAAGATCAGAAGTCTGAGATTTTTAAATAAGCTGAGATTGAGAAATCATATCTGCATTTTAGAATGAAATCTGTAATTTGATAGGTATATTATCTATATAAGTGTGTGTGTGTTGCATGCATGTGTTTAGGCACTTCACCACTTACACTATTCACACTACAACACTAAATAAGTGTTGGTAAAGAGACCATTGACTTTAGAGTCGACTGAAAGATAAAAAGGTAAATAGGAACAAAGCTGGGAGAAGAACTTCAACATCAGAGCCTTCAAAGAAGTTAGAATAACCTAGCGAAGCTGATATATTTTCTTGACTTAGAATAGGTCTGATTGTATGTTTAGTTTGTTATATAGCTTGTAAATTTTATTCTTTTTTAGTGGATTTTTGTTTTTAGGTGTAGGAACCTCTATGGATGTTTCCCCAATTGGGTGGAGTTTTACCACGTTAAAATCTTGTGTTCTTGCATATTTCATCTTCCTCTCATCACTTTCTACTTGTGTGCCGATTTAGACATTATTTAGTTTTGTTTTCCAAACCTTGGATACTTAATTATTGAAATATCTTGTTCATAAGTTTATACAAATCTTGTGTTGAGTTTCTCAAACAAACTGTTCGGAGCCATCTAAATTGTCTTAAACCTTATAAATAACTTAAGTGACATTATCTTTTTTCAATTGGTATCAGAGATTTGGATTTATAAAATCTTTTTGATCCTGGGTTTCTAAAATTGTTTTTTTTTCAAAACAAAATAACGGACGAGAAATTTGAGAGATTAGGTAACCTATTCAAACCCTCACTCTTTGATGAAACCAACTTACCTTACTAGAAAGTGAGGATGGTTGCTTTCATCCAAGGTACATTTGAGAGATGATGTCTGGGATGCTACTAGAAATGGTTACACTTTCCCTACTAAACCAGTCGCAGAAGGAAGTACTGTGAGGATTAGGAAACTGCTAAGAAAATTCACCAAAGAAGATAAATAAACCTCCTTTAAAAATTATAAAGGCAAAAATGCCATATTCATGTCTATCAATGAATACGAATTCAACAGGATATCTTTCTGTATTACCTCTAAGGAAGCATAGAACACTCTAGTGACTGCACATGAAGGAGACACACGTGTTATATCTGCTAAAACCTAACTGTTAATCCAGTAGTACAACACTTTGGTCATGACTAAGACTGAGTTATTTGATGACTTCTACATTAGGTTGACAGACATAGTGACTAAGTTGTATGCTAATGGCATAATTTATAATAGGAAGGAAATTGTTTCAAAAATTCTAAGGTCACTTCCACAAAAATTTGACAATAAGCGCTATGTCAATGAGGAGATGGACGATCTAAATTTAACACCTGAACTCCTCAGTAGAAATCTAAGGACAGTTGAAATGGAATTAGAGTTTAAGAAGCAATTAACTTAGACCGCAAAAAATAGTCCACTTCTAATCTTGTCTTCAGCTCGAAGTAGACCAAAACCTGAGTTTAGTTTGCCTAAAATTAACTTAGACTCTGATGAGGGCTGTAACTTAGACAGTTTAGATAATCACATTAACTTAATGTCTAAATAATTCAAGAAAATTATGAAATTTCGAAATAAAATTGCAAGCAGACAAGGCAAACCTAATTATCCAATGTTCTCTAATAATATGACTCATGAGAAAAGACAGGACAAACTCCAGACTGATAACCAAAACAAGCCTGGAAAAGACCTAAAAAATGTTGAGTGTTTGAGATGTGGGAAATTAGGACATATGGTAAATGACTAAAGAGTCAATTTGAATAAAAACAAAAATAATAGGGCTAATTTGTGCAAGACCTGGGATGACTAAAGTGAATCAGAAATTAATGAGCATGAGTCATCTAATTCTTTTAACCCTTGTATGTCATTCTCTGCCAAAATGATTTATACTGACGAGCCTATGACTAGTACTGAACCTGATATTAGTATCTCTAACCATGCTAGTTGAATGATATTGTTCCTAATGGTTTATTTGCTTTGTTACTGAAGAATGCTACTAGTAATTCTAATGTCGTGTGTGTGAGTCAAATGGAACGTTCTATTGACGATGAAAATGTGTGCGTGAGTCCTAAAAACGAATTGCTAGGGGACACTGCACACTGTACACTTAGTGACTCCGACAATGAGGACCTCCCAAATATTCACATACTATACATAAAAACCCTCAAGAAGAGTACTAAAATTGAAAAAGTAGTCAAAGACCTTACCTAGAAAATAGAAGCCCTAAGCCAAATGATCAAACATAATGCTGAAGAGTACACCTCTCAATGTCTAGATCATGAGAATGAGACTAAGGTTTTTGCTCAAAAAATCAAGGATCTACCAGACACAAATGAAATTCTAAAAAAGAAATATAAATGGACGTTGTTAGAATTAGAACAAACTAAAGAAAAGACATCAACAGTCTTCAAAAAAATTACAAAATTTGAAAATAACTCTAACTGTTTTAAAGACTTTGTTGCTGAAAGTAAAACCAATTCTGATGACAGAACTAGAATAGGATGTTGCCCTAATACTAACAAATAAACGAAAGATCTTGAAACTATCAAATTTGTGTCCAGTGGCAAAAGACCTATTAAAACCTGTCTAGATTTTTACGCCTTGAAAAATAACGTTGATTTGAACCAAAAAAGATAGACATTAGTGAGGCCAGTACCTCTAAGCATAATATTGAACATAAGGCTAAATACGTCTGCCCTCTATTTAGGAAAAGTGATTCATCTTTTCAACCTGTACCTTCTAGGAATAAGGCTAGAGTTCAATTTTTAGACAAACCTTTGTCTAATAACTTTCCTAAGGATAAGCCTCCTATGAGCCATCTTTATTGCTCATACTGCAATGTCTTTGGACATTCCCTTGATGGATGTTTTTCTAAACATCTATACAAACCTATTTTTATTTCACGTATCTATCATAATTTCAACTATTCTAGGAAAGGCAGAAATAACTATATTCTTCCTAGGCAACCAAATAAGAACTCTAACTATCGTAATAGGAAGAAAATATCTAATACTAAAAGATCATCAACAAGAGGAGATCCTAGGTTCATGCCTAAACCAAATGCTCAGAAATTTTAGAAAAATATATTTATTTAAAAATCTTTTAAAGAAAAGGCTAATGCTTGAAAAATTTACCTTATTCGAGCTAATTAGCGCAAACTTTTAAAAATTAGAGAAATTTGGGTTAGGAAGGATGAACTAAGACCCCAGATGAAATGTAATATTGTGATTAATGCTTTGAAAGCTGAGCACACAACATCTGGATGGTATTTAGATCTAGGATGTTCTTAACACATGACGAGGGATGAAACCAAACTTCTAAATAAAACTAATTTCTCACGAGGTAAAATTTTGTTTGGAGATGGGGTATCATCCTAGATCATTGGTAAAGGGACCCTCCATGAATAATGGTTACCTATCTTAGAAGATGTTCTTCTAGTAAAAAGTCTCAAAGCAAATTTATCAAGTATATCACAATTTTGTGACTCCAACCATACTGTAACATTTGCAAAGAATAATTGCAAAATTTTAAATGAAAATGGTGACTGCATTATTACAGGCCTTCGTACTCCAAATAACTATTATACAGTTAATCCAAATAACGAGGTTTGTAATATTGCCAGAATGGATGACAATGAGAATTGGCATAATAGGTTGGGTCACATAGATTTTGATAGCCTTGGTAAATTGTGTTCTCAAGAAATAGTTAGAGGTCTTCCTAAGATAAAGTCTATAACACATTGTTTGTGGACCTTGCCAAGAAGGAAAATGGTTAAGTCTGCCCATAAGAAAGTCAAAGATGTTTTGAATACTAAACCTGTAGAACTTATCCATACGGACCTAATGGGTCTTGCTTGAAAATTTAATCTACGTGGAAATAGCTACAACTTAGTAATGGTCGAAGATTTTACCCGCTTTACTTGGATAGCTTTTCTTAAACAAAAGTCCGACACCTTTTAAGAATTTCTAAAAATTCTTCTACGTATTGAGAACAAAAGGATAGTCAAGTAAATCGTATTCGTAGTGATCATGGGTGAGAGTTTAAAGACTTAGGAGTAACTGAATATTGTACCTATAATGGTTATCAACACGAATTTAGCACTCCTAAAACTCCTCAGCAAAACGGTATAGCTGAAAGAAAGAATAAGACTATTCAATAAATGGCACGAGTTATGATTCAATCCAAAAGCCTTCTTAAGTACTTTTGGGTAGAAGTTGTTAGGCCTACCTGCCACTTCATAAATCGTGTCTATCTTAGAAAAGATACCAAACAGACACCTTACGAATTATGGTACGATAAGAAACCTAACCTAAAATATTTTAGAACCTTTGTAAATGCTTGCTATGTAGGTAAGGACAGAGAACATTTGCCCAAATTCGAAACCAGAGGTGATATAGCCATCTTCTTAGGTTACTCTCCAAATAGTAGATCCTATCGTGTCTATAATCTTCGAACTAAAAACCTGATGGAATCCATTAATGTGATTGTTAGTGACACTAATGTTGAGAGTAAACCCACATGACCAACTATCATGGAAGAGCCTGAAAATATTTTTAATTGTGACTCTTCAGAGATAGATGATCCTTTACTAACTGAGTTTCTAAAATCACCCCTTAGACAGCGTAGTTGGTAATCTTACTGAGCCTGTTTGTACAATATCCCAACTACGTAATTTTGCTCATTATGAATGCTTTGTGTCTCTTGTGGAACTAAATAATGTAAATGAAGCCCTAAGTGAATCCTTGTTGATAAGTGCTAAGCAGGAGGAACTTCTTCAATTTGTCGCTCATGACGTATGGCATCTTGTAACCAGGCCAGAAAATAAAAAGGATATCGGCACACAATGGGTTTTCAAAAATAAAATAGATGAGACTGGGATGGTCATTAGAAATAAGGCTAGATTAGTTTCCCAAGGCTACTCTTAGATTGAAGGATTAGACTTTGAGGAAACATTTTCCCCAGTAATTCGCCTTGAATCTGTTCGTTTACTCTTAGCAATAACTTGTCATTTTCAATTCACTCCTTACCAAATGAATGTGAAATCTGCGCTACTTAATGGTATTCTAACCGAGGAAGTCTATTTAGAACAGTCAAAAGGGTTTATTGACCCTCACCGTCCGAATCACATTTTTTGATTGAAAAAGGCCTTATACGATCTAAAACAAGCACCTTGTGCTTGGTATGATCGATTGTCTACGTTTTTATTAAACAACAAATTTAGGAGATGTGGTAATGATCCAACTCTATTTTTTAAATATTTTGACAAAACTATTGTTATAGCCCAAGTCTACGTAGATGATATCATTTTTGGATCAACATCCTTAACCGAAGTTGAAAATTTCTCCAAAGTTATGCATGGAGAATTTCAAATATCTCTTATGGGGGATTTGCAATTATTTTTAGGATTTCAAGTCAAACAATATTCACAAGGTTTATTCATTTCGCAATCCAAATATGCTTTAGAGATTGTTAAGAAATTCGGCCTAGAAAATGCAAAATATGCTAGGGCACCTATGAGTACCCCCGTAAAAATGTCTAAGGATGAACATGGGAAATCTATTGATCCCACTCTTTACCGTAGTATGATAGGAAGATTACTATATCTCACTACTTCACGCCCTGACATTTTGTATACTGTTTGTGTCTGTGCTAGATATCAGATTGCACCTAAAGAGAGTCATTTATTCGGTGTTAAGAGAATTATTAACTATGTTAAAGGAACTCTCAATTTAGGACTTTGGTACACCAATGACACATCCACCACTGTAATTGGTTACACCGATGCTGATTGGGCAGGGTGTTCTTATGACAGTAAGAGTACGCCAGGATCTTGTTATTATATAGGAAATGATTTAGTAGGACGGTCTAGTAAAAAACAGAATTGTACATCGTTATCCACTGCTGAATCAAAGTTCATTACAGTTGCAAGCCGTTGTTCGCAATTACTTTGGATAAAACATATGTTAAAATATTCACTACACCAAAAACAGTAATTTGGTTAAACTTGATATTAAAAATCTTACACACTTTAAAACAGTGTCAAATTTTGGCACGGTTTAATGACAATCCGCCACAGTTTAAAACCGTGCCAAATTTTGGCACCCTTTAAAAGTGTGCCAATTGAGCACACCTAACTAAAAAATAAATAACTTAAAAAATTCATCTCCCTCCAATATTTTCATCTCTCGCATTCTCATTTTCACACAAGAAAAAAAGAGTTGGGCAAGTTCAAACTGTCTCCCTCTCTCATCTGCCCTAGAGACAAAAAAAAGGAAACCTAGTTTGCCACCACCGTCAAAGTCCACCGCTCTCAATCTCCGTTCAATTCCACCGCTCTCGACCGTCGCTGCTCCACTCTCATCTGGTATCATTTTTTTTATTTTTTAACCCTAATTTTTTAACCCGATTTGTGGTTTCGTCCTCAACAAAAGGGGATTTGTTAGATGAGACTTAGTGCTGCTGCCTATAAGAATTTGTGCCGATGGTGTCATCGAGTCCTTCTTTACTCCTGACCGCTATTGTATGGGGCTCAATGCTGCTACCTACAAGAATTTTTGGCGATTTGATTTAAAAGGCCTTCTAGCTGATCTTATTCGAAAGTAAACCCTCGTGATTTTTACCATATTTTCGAGGGAAATTTGATTATAACTAGAAAAAGTGTTTGATTTCTGAATCTTTATTCAAATGTAGAAAACCCAGAATTTTCAAATATTTAAAATCTAATCTCATTTTTTTTCCTGAGAAATCTAAAATAAAAAACCTATAATCTTATCCCTACCGTATTATAGGTGCGTGCGTGTGGAACATGTGTGTGTGTGTATGGGTTAAACATATGTGTGTAGGTGATATATATAAGGTTTTATATGTTTTTGTATATAACAGGAGGTGTTATACATATATACAAAATGGGTATTAACATGGAAGAAGATGAAGTTGAAAAAAAAACAGTAAATTTCATTTATGGCGTGGTATCTTCGACGTGTTAACGCAACTAAACAAGTGGTCCGATACATGGTCCGGGTACTTGAAAACAATATTAATATATCAAATAACACATAAGGGTGATACGGGTGTAATTTCGGGATCGTTGGAATGGGTTTCGAGACATCCTAAGTTTTGTCGACGCTAGTCTTAAGGAAATGACAACTTTGTCTAGCCATCTTTCGACTAATTTTCGGCACACCTCAATTAGTCAAAAATGATATCCGAGATAACTGACTTATTTTCCATACATTTGAGAACACATGCGGGTGGTAGGTACGTGTGCGTGTTTACCGAGGTGCAGGTTTGAAGTATCGAAAGTTTAACACAAATAAGCAATTTTACAAAATGTCTTTTGCCTCTCTAGCACATTATAAAATGTCTTCATATGTATCTCTACTCCATTGAGATAAAATCATTCTTAAGTTTTTAAGGTTAGAAGCAACTGCGTAAATATGGTTCATATCATTGCAGACTCTCCAGTTAGCTTTAACTAAAATTTAAACTAATTAGCTTTAGCCTAAAAGTTTAAGAATCTAAAAGGCTTGGGAGACAAGTCAATAGAAACTTTGATTTGAAGTAAAAAAGTAACTTTGATTTGAAGTAAAAGAGGGGAGTGATATGATGTTACCTTATTGGATTACATAGTGCTACATTCCTCTATAAGGCTTTGATCGTATAGAATTATATCTATTTTTCTCCAAATTCTTGAGTCCCTTCCCTTTTGTTGAACCAGGTATATCTTGAGCCAGAGAAACCCAAATCCAAAAAAGAATTTTGATCTATACTTTCAGTAAATTTTAAACCATCTCTCAAGTCAATAGGATTGCCTCCTGTCTTCTCCATGGAATTAGTTATGACATTGAAACCCCCTCCCACCAAACAAGGATCAAAAGTTTGATTGGATTGCAAATAGTCCCATAGCTCCTTACTTTTAATTTTAGTGAATTTTGCAAACAAAAAACTACATTGAACTGCTTTAGACAGTTGAAAATGGCACAAGCTTAGAGTTAAGAAGTGATCCATTTGAGATAGAAGCTTACATTTGATACCCTATTTAACAAATACCCAAAATTTTCTATTACAGTTACTTTCAGCTATATAGAATACCAATTTAAACATAAATTCTCTTAGATTCTTCACATCTTGCTTAGGCTAAAAAACTGCTAACTCATAAAGCGTATGTAACGCGATCAATCTTTTAATTCTTATGGTGGTTCCTCTCTTGAAAAATCTTATCACATTCCATATTAAGAGACTAATATTTTGAACTTTACAGGGGATTGCTGAGTTTTTGAGTTTGATCTTAGGATTCTTTGATGAAAATATTTATCTGGTTACTTCTTCTTACTACACTTCTATAGGAGGGCCTTTTCTTCATTCATCTTTTAGCTTCTAATTGGGGACTTATGCGCAATGATTATGTAACTTGATCACTTGAGGAGTCAATATTATTAGGACTTGTATTGGAGATCGGATGATTTTCCCCTTATGCTTGATGGCTTCCTTTACCTATGTCTTCATCAAGTTCAGATAGGGGAAACACTCCTTAAACTAGTGACCAATTATTGATCCTCAGATGTCCGTGTTAATTATGATAAAATAGATAAAAGGAAGGTGATTATCTTATCTTAATTTTTGCTCTCTTTTCAGTAATCATAATGCATCCCCATTACTATAAATGACCAGTTATCCGTTTTTATATAAACTGTTTATATAACTATAGAATGTTATATAACAGGTTATATAAAAACATTTGCGGCATTAAATTTGTTGTTTAAATATTGTTTTAATTACTAAGATTGTTGGTCATTTAGGTTTGTTTTTTATATTGTAGTGTTAATACAACTTGTTCATTAAAGGGTAGTCACAACTCAATCTTTAGGCTCATCGTGTCTGGTAAATTTGAATACGATCTCTTGTTTCATTTATGTTTATATATTCAAATTCTATTAAAATTAATTAAATGTGTTGTTAATTAGTTCTTTCTACTTTTTTAGATGGATGATCATAATAGAGAAACAAATGGAATGCTAGTTTTCAGTGGATTCCTCTTAGCCTCAATAGCATTTCCCATTGGATTTGCAAAAATCCAAATGCTTTTCATAATTATGTATGGTCCTTCTTTCCCTCAGAGCGTCTGAGGTCCATGTTAGCTGCTTAGTTTAGATCTGCTTATGTTTCTTCATTTTTAATTTTGCTGTACGGCTGTTTTATTTAGTGTTCTAATCTAGTGTTCTTTTTTTTACAAGGCAATACAATAATAAATGTTGGAATCGTGTATCCTGAGTATGTGGTTCATTATGGTCTACCTACACTTGGGGGTTCAACGGTACGCTATATACACATAGATCGATCAGAGGAGAATATAAATTCTCATATTTGTGCTTATATTTCAACTTGAATTAGTATCTAATTTGTTATCATAACACATAGCACCCAAAATAATATAGGGAGAATATAACTGTTTTTTCATTTAGGGTGCTCTATAAACCCTATATCATTACTCAAAATTCCACTTATTATATCACACAATCCTCTCGAAAAGATGCACGAGCACTTCGATATGGACACAAAATGTCCCCGTAAGAGGCACGAACACCTCGCATGGGACCAATGTAACTTGTAGGAACTGATCGTGCAGTCACGGGTCTCCCGATTTGAGAATATGACGATAATTTGAAAATATCTAGATTAGGCTTAAAAACAAGTCTTTAAAGGGTAAAAGTCCAAACCGACGCCCAAACGGCCCCGTAAGAGGCACGAACACCTAGCATCGGACCAATGTAACTTATAGGAACTGATCATGTAGTCACGGGTCTTTCGGTATGAGAATATAATGATAATTTGAAAATATCTAGATTACGTTTAAAAACAAGCCGTTTGAGGGTGAAAACCCAAACCAGCCCCCAAAGGGCCCCGTAAGAGGCACGCAGACCTCGCACGGGACCAATGTAACTTCTAGGAACTGACCACGTAGTCAAGGGTCTTCCGGTTTGAGAATATGATGATAATTTGAAAATATCTAGATTAGGCTTAAAAACAAGTTGTTTAAGGGTGAAAATCCAAACCAACCCCCAAACGGCCCCGTAATAGGCACGAACACCTCGCACGAGACCACTGTAACTTGTAGGAATTGATCGCGTAGTCAAGGATCTTTCGATTTGAGAAAATGGTGATAATTTAAAAATATCTAGCTCAGGCTTAAAAACAAGCCGTTTGAGGGTAAAAACCTAAATAAGCCCCCAAACGGCCCCGTAAGAGGCACGAACACCTGGCATGGGACCAATGTAACTTGTAGGAACAGACTGCACAGTCACGGGTCTCCCGATTTGAGAATACAAAGATAATTTGAAAATATCTAGATAGGCTTAAAAATAAGCCATTAAAGGGTGAAAAACCAAACCAACACCCAAATGGCACCATCAGAGGCACGAACACCTCGTACGGGACCAATGTAACTTGTAGGAACTGACCGCATAGTCATGGGTCTCCCGATATGAGAATATGACGATAATTTGAAAATATCTAGATTAGACTAAAAAATAGGCCGTTTGCGGGTGCAAACCCAAATGAGCCCCCAAACGGCCTCGTAAGAGGCACGAACGTCTCGCACGGAACCAATGTAACTTGTAGGAACTGATCGCGTAGTCGCGGGTCTCCCGATTTGAGAATATGACGATAGTTTAAAAATATCTAGATTAGGCTTAAAAACAAGCCGTTTGAGGGTGAGAACCCAAACCAGCTCCCAAACGGCCTCGTGAGAGGCACGGACACCTCACACGGGACCAATGTAACTTGTAAGAGCCGATCGCATAGTCACGGGTCTCTCGGTTTGAGAATATAATGATAATTTGAAAATATCTAAATTAGGCTTAAAAACAAGCCGTTTGAGGGTGAAAACCCAAACCAACCCCCAAACGGCCCCGTAAGAGGCACTAACACCTCGCACGAGACCAATGTAACTTGTAGGGACTAAACGCGTAGTCGCGTTGAGAATATGATGATAATTTGAAAATATCTAGATTAAGATTAAAAACAAGCCGTTAAAGGGTGAAAACCTAAACCAACACCCAAACAGCCCCGTTAGAGGCACGAATACCTCGCAGGTGACCAATGTAACTTGTAGGAACTGACCGCATAGTCGCGGGTCTCCCGGTTTGTGAATATGATGAAAATTTGAAAATATCTAGATTGGGCTTAAAAACAAGCTGTTTGATGGTGAAAACCCAAATCAACCCCCAAACGATCCCGTAAGAGGCACGAACATCTCGCACGGGACCAAGGTAACTTATAAGAATTGACCGCGTAGTCGTGGGTCTCTCGGTTTGAGAATCTGATGATAATTTGAAAATATCTAGATTAGGCTTAAAAATAAGCCGTTTGAGGATGAAAACCCAAACCAACCCACAAACGGCCCCATAAGAGGCACGAATACCTCGCATGGAACCAATGTAACTTGTAGGAACTGGCCGTGTAGTCAAGGGTCTCTCAGTTTGAGAATATGATGATAATTTGAAAATATCTAGATTAGGCTTAAAAACAAGCAGTTATAGGATGAAAACCTAAATCAGCCCCCAAACGGCCCCGTAAGAGGTACGAACACCTCGTATATGACCAATATGACTTGTAGGAAATGACCACGTAGTTCCGGGTCTCCCGGTTTGAGAATATGATGATAATTTGAGAATATCTAGATTTGACTTAAAAATAAGCCGTTACTATGTGAAAACTCAAACCACCTCCCAAACGGCCCTGTAAGAGGCACGGACACCTCGCACTTGACCAATATAATTTGTAGGAACTGACCGCATAGTCGCGGGTCTTTTGGTTTGAGAATATGACGATAATTTAAAAATATCTAGATTAGGCTTAAAAATAATTCATTTGAGGGTGAAAACCCAAACCAGCTCCCAAACGGTCCCGTAAGTGGCACGAACACCTCACACGGGACATATGTAACATGTAGGAACTGATCGCGTTATCGCAAGAATTTCAATTTGTGAATACAATAATAATTTTAATTCGTATATGCAAATTTTCAGCTTGAATAAGATTTTTTTAAAAAATTATTGGTTACTAATATCATCTCCTTTTATATCTTATTTTTTTGCAGGATAACATTTTGTCATTAGCTTTTATCCACATGGAACACATGAAGTCAATGGTCTATAACAAAGGGGATTATTTACTTAATGTCGTTAATATTCAAGAATATATTTTTTTTTGTGTTATGGCCGTGCGGGCTTTTGTAGTTTTATTATTAGCGTTTATGGCCGTGCGGGCTTTTGTAATTTTATTGTTATATTTTATGGCCGTGTGGGCTTTACATTATGCAGGTATTATATTAGCAGGTTTTAGAATGTCCAGAAAATTGAGAAAACTCTGCCCAATTTTTTTGGTCTATGAACTATTATTACTTATAATATTTTGAAGTTTGTATTTACATTAGTTTATTAACAACTTTCGAGATTCACAATTTGTGAATTTTCTTATTTTCAAATAATTAATTTTTTTCTTTGATCCAAAAAATTTGGCACATTTCAAAATCGTGCCAAAAGTGTATAATTTTTGGCATAATTTTTTACTGTGCTAATAAAAAATCAAAACGTACTCGATATGGCACAGTTATAAAATGTGTCAGAAATATCAAATTCTGACACAGCTTTAAAGTGAGTAAGAAGTGTTCTTGTTTTGTCAAATTTGACATACTTTTGAGCTGTGCCAGAAAAAACTGGCCATTTTGGAACACCTGATTCTGGCGCAGCTCAAAACCATGCCATATTTGATCTGGCATAGTTTTAAATTGCGCCAGATTGCTATTTTGGGTGTAGTGATTATGACATAATTGAAGATAAGTTGCACATTTATTGTGATAATCAAAGTGCAATTAATATTTCCAAAAATCATATGCAACACTCGTGCACAAAACACATTAAAATTCGATATCACTTTATCCGTTAATGAGTAGAATCTAAGGAATTGAAAATTATGTATTTGCCTACTGATCTTCAATTAGCTGATTTGTTCACAAAGCCCTTAGATAATATCAAATTTGAGTCTTTACAGAAATCTATTGGCATGATATTTCTTGAATAAATGTTTGTCATCTCATAAATATCATACAGTCATATTCACGCTCATAATTGATCTTTGAGGATATAGGTAACGAATGTTTCATAAATGACCAAAGACACATCTTATATCCATTTTATGTAGGAGATCCTTGATGTGACTCGATTGATGTTTGTGCGTTGATGAATATTTATCTTCTTTATATTTTATTTGTTTATGTTTATTTTTTCATACCCTTTGTCCATTTGAGACAAAATGGGGGAGAAACTTTGAGTCCACTTGGACATGGTTTTGATTACTTCAACTAAAATACTTGATCTTAGTTTTCCTATTTTTAGGAAATCTTTACCTCGTTTTATCAGAATATTGTTTGGGTATTGGTTTGTATTTAGTTAAGTAGCGTAATTTTCTTTTCTAGGATATGGGGTAGATAGAATTTTGTATAGGAATAAGATTTTCTTATTTCTTAGTATCCCTACAAGTCCTCGATAACTCAAAGGAGAATTTGTCTCATATTTATAAAGGGGGAGATTGAAGCACCCTATATCTTTGACTCACTTGAGTCTATATTATATAGGCGCTTGTCCAGTTTGGAAATAGTGACAAAATTTGAGTCATACCCTAGTCTACCAAAGAACCTCAAACTCTACATGATATTTCCTCAATTAGTCTCAAAGGTATAATACCAACACTTCACCTAGGATTTCATTTCTATGTTTGATTCATATCATATTAGGTGTGTGAGTATTGATTCCCATTAAAATATTTTTTTAAAATAATTTTTGAGATTTTTTAAATAATTTTTAGGAATTTATAAACATATTTAGAACAATTAAAATTTGGTTTTAAAATATTGTGGGCTTATTTGTAATGTCAATTAGTTCCTAAAAACTTTGGTTGGTAGAAACCGAAACCGACAAGAACATTTGTGGTAACAAATTATATTTTTTAAAAATAAAAAACACGCGTTTTTGGTTTAATCCCTGTCTTATACGTGTTGGATAATTACCCATTATACGCGTGTTTGTTTACTCTCACAACCTTAAGATTAAATTCTGATCGTTCGATCATTTTTAATCAATGGCCTGCATGTAATTGGATCAATCCTTGTGTCGACTGAGATAACCAATAAGAGTTCGTTTAAAAACCGGTGTGCCCTCAACCCTTAGATTTACATCGGTTAAGTGAGAATCAATCTCATCCATTAGTTTCAACCAACCCTTCCAAATCCTTCTCTTCGCTGTATAAATAGAGACCAAGTGTTATATGTTTACAATCTTTGGATCAGTTGTGTTTTGAGAGAAAAGAAAGAGATAGAGAAAATCAAACCCTAAATCAAACTCTTGCAATTTTTCCTCAGAAAAAATCCTTGTGAGTTTGAGTGCGTTCGATCATGTGAAGATCCATCCACTTTGGTCTTTAATCTCTTGTCCAACTAAGACACGAAGTTTGGATTTCATTTTATCTTCATAGAAAGTGTAGATTTGAACTGTGTGTGATACAAAACACGTATACATACTTAGTTTGATTTCTTTATTCAAGAAATCTTAATTTGTTGGTTGTTTTACTCTTACATGTTTATTTTAAAACCAGAACCAACAAATCTTTTTTTATTTTCAACATCTTAGAAAAATCAGACTCAGATCTAGTTAAGATCTTGAATGGGGTTTTACACTTTCATATATTTCACATTTTGTGAAATAACTGTATAAATAAGATAAAAAAAGTGTTTAGGACCTTGGATCCTTTTGATATCAAGGTTCCCTCGAGATCTGTGGATATAAATAAAGATCAGAAGTCTGATATTTTGAAACAAACTAAGATTTAGAAATCATATCTGCAGCTTAGAACGAAATCTGTATTTTGATAGGTATATTGTCTGTATAAGTTTGTGTGTGTTGCATGCATGTGTTTAGGCACTTCATCACTTACTCTATTCACACTACAACACTAAATAAGTGTTGGTAGAGAGATCATTGACTTAAGAGTCAACTGGAAGCTAAAAAGTAGAAGAGGAACAAAGCTGAAAGAATAAATTCAACATTAAAGCCTTCAGAGAAGTCAGAATAACCTATCGGAGCTGGTATATTTTCTTGACTTAGAATAGGTCTGATTGTGTGTTTAGTTTGTTATATAGCTTGTAACTTATATTCTTTTTTAGTGGATTTTTGTTTTGAGGTATAGAGACCTCTGTGGATGTTTTCCCAATTGGATGGGGTTTTACCACGTTAAAATCTTGTGTTCTTTCATGTTTCATCTTCCTCTCATAACCTTCTACTTGTGTGCTGATTTAGAAATTATTTAGTTTTGTTTTTCAAAACTTGGATACTTAATAACTGAAATATCTTGTTCATAAGTTTTATACACATCTTGTGTTAGTATCTTTTTTTTGTAAATAAAGAGTTTTTCAAACAAACTGTTCGGAGCCATTTGAACTGTCTTAAACCTTTTAAAGAACTTAAGTGGCATTAATTTTTTAGCGTGTTTTATTTTCCATATTATTTCGTATATATGTGGGAGAGCGTAGGACGAGAGAGTCATTAAATTATAAGGAGATGTTATCTATATGGTATTGCTAAACATGGATGTACACCACAAAATTTATTCTTTTCTAAAACACATGATTTATCTTCAGGTTGATGGGAGTCCAATCTTTCCATTAAAGTTAGATGGTTTAAAAATTATCATATCGGGATGGCCAATTCACCTTGAACATACCGTTTAGCTTCCCCGAGTATGTCACCCATGCTGGAAAGAAAATTTCCAAAAAAGAAATGATACAACTTAATGTCAACTTTGGCCCAATGAATGAAGTGTTATGCAATACCACTAGTCATCCTCTGAAGGTTACTTTTTTTTTTGCTCAATCTCTATTAGAGTTTATAATTAATATTTCATGTTAATTAACTAACATGATTCTTTTTTCTATTTTTAGGAGGTACGCAGACAAGCGGGAAAGTTGGGTTTCTTTTATGAATTTGAAGTTCTTTCATGGTCAAGTAATTGCGTATAGTGTAAGATACTCCTATCTATATTATGGTATCGTATTTAGATTTTATACACTCTGGGAGCACTTGTTTTAAGCTTGAAGAAACTCATCTTCCTAGTGCATCTTTTCGTTTTCAGTTCTCATGTGTAGTATAGTTAGTAATGATTTAGTTCTTTATATATTCAATGCAAAGTCTTTCAAGAAAATATATGATAATATGCTAAAATCAGTGGTAGATTAAAGAACTGTGCCTTGAAATGCTTGATTATTTATATATCTGTTAGCTTATATATATGTCTACATATTGGTATCAAAAAAATAGTCTTTTCACTTCTATATTTCTGTTTGGCATGGAACAAAACTAAAAGAAATTACTTTTACTTCATTAGGATGGAAACAGATGAATATTCGCAGTGCACAACATCTGGATTTATGTTCTTGCATTCTAAAGCTCCAAAAATAGTTGAATTCCAGTAGTGGACAACATTTATATATGAATGTCCGTTACGAGTATGATGGCAATCCTTTTTTTGATTATTATCATTTGATTATTATCACGGAATCCTTTTTTTTTCTCTCTAGATCGCTGTTTCTCTGTTTCGATTCTTGAATTACATTCCAAATACATGCATCCATAGTAGAATTGAGAATTTAAAGGATTCTAGAATTGAGAACTTTCCTATTTCTCTATGATGAAGACATCTATCATATTTGCAATTGGAGACATCATATTTTCTAGGTAACATAAATATTTCTTTAATTGAATTCCCAATCTATTGGTCCAGGAGATGGTTGATCATGGCGATTTTGCTTTGTCACGTCTCAAACAATATCTGAATTTGTTTTATAAATTTGGTCTCTTAGAATATTGTTGTTGGAGTTTCTTTTTTTCCTTTTATTTCTTAAACAGGGCGGATAGTCCTATAAACAAAGGAAGCTCTGTCCAAAATTTTAAATTATTTGCAATTATTTGTGTTATATAAAAAATATTTTCGACTTGAATTACACACTACTTAATACTTTGGAAAAACTCGAATTCATATGTTGATTTTTACGTTGCACTAGATATTTATATATGTTATTTTGAACTTATGTAGGAGGAAGGCATGTGAAAGGAGTATCAATGTCGGACAATACGGTCGTGAATGTAAAAAGAGGAATTCACCACATATTTGCCTTAAAAATATTGCTCGTGATTTTACTTTATTGATTCATAGCGAGTGATATGGACGTACTTGATTATATCTCAATAGAGTGTCGCGTGTAGACTAAATTGAGGGTGGGATAGGAAATATATTTTTAAATGACTCAAATGTAAATTTAGACGTTACGGTTGATTCCGAAAGGGTCGAATTAGTTAAAATAGTATACCCGTGGGGAACCACAGACAATATTATGAATAGGTTTAATTTTTGGAATTCCTCTTACTATGTCATGAGTAGACAATTTATTAAGATTATCGTAATTTATGTGACCCATTCTGTTATGCCATAGTAATCCCCTCTATCGAAGAAAACATCCACGGATTTTTTTCCTTTATTGTTAATTCTTTTCTCCTCATTTGAAGTAGCCATAGGTGGGGATAAATTGGTGGAAATTTTTTTGTGCAATTCCTCATAAATGAAAGAGACACGGAGGAAATTATCGTGTAGTTTTTTGTTTGATTATTACTACGAAGGGACTTATTTGGCTATAATGTATCTATTGTAACATTGAATGTGGAATAAAATAATCTACACTTTTTTATTCGTATTTTGGTTTATTTCTCAACCATGATTTGGATATTTTTTTTACATTATACAATTTTTTATGATAGTTTATAATAAATCATCATGATATGAAATATTTTACATGACGGTTATATATATATATATATATATATATATATATGGTTTTTATGACTATTTTTTAAATCATACATGACAATTTTCAATGTATAAAATGATTTTTCATGACAGTTTTTTATATCATATATGATGATTTTTATATCATATATGACAGTTTTTGGGTCATTTATTGATAGTTTTGAAAAAAATAATCATATATAATACACATCTTTTATGATAGTTTTTACTTGTATCAATTATGACACTCAAACTTATGACTGATTTTACCTTAAAAAAAGAGTCATAAAAGGCTTTTTCCTTGTAGTGAAATTTTTTGGCTTAAGTATTTTTTTTTTTTGTGAGAAATTAAATTAAATTAGAAAATACAAAACATCAAGTTTATAACAAGGCAACAAATGCAACAAGCAACCACCCCAAAAAGAGTAGAACGATAGAAAGCAAAGGTGCAAATCAAAATTAAGTAATCACGGCCCCTTACATCAGAGTCAACTTTTCTTCCTCAATAAATGCTTTGAGCTGGTCCGGAGGTTTCAAAATAGTAATGAAGGCCTCAGTAAGAGTCATGGCATATTCTGCCAGCTAGTCGGCGCATCAATTAGCGTCTCTAGGAATGTATGGGACAATCAACTTCATCTCCTGTTTCATATCCCGCCAGTCCAAAATAATGGCGGAGCGGGGATGATTCTCCCACTTTCCTTCATTAGTCATGTCAACGACATTTTTACAGTAAGATTCAAGGGTTGCATTCTTCCAAGCTTTATCTTTCCCCATGATGGACCCTAGAACAAGGCCTCAAGCTCTTCTCTTAATGGGTTAGCATCAATAATCTTCCCAAGGAAGCTAGTGATCCAATTCCCTCTGTGGTCACGCAGGATGACTCCGCAGGTTCCAACCTTAGTGTTCACGTTCTAGCCACCATCCGTATCGATTTTGATAAAACTTTCACAAGGACACAGTGACGAAGCCAGAAATATATGTTAAGGGGGGCCAAGATAATTTTTCTATAATTAATTAATTTAAAAAATAGCTAATTCGGGTTAAACAATAATTAACTCAATAGATAAATGTGTAATTATAAAAGTTTACATTATAACATTAACTATATTATGAATGGCGTTGTGATTTTATTATTTATTGGGAGATATATTGTTATACTAAAAATATGTTTCTACATTCTATATTGTATTTTGTTTTAAAAAAAAACTCAATTGTTAACTATCAAAATTATATGGGGCATTATTTAAAAACTTCCAAAGTTGGAGGGGGCCATGGCCCCCCTTGAAATGGGCTAGCTTCGTCCCTGCAAGGACACAACCAATTAGTGGGAGGCTTAACTAAAGGCCTTCTGTGATTGTCCACTTTAGTGTATGTCTTCATGACCTTGTCAGCATAGTTTACACTAAATCACAGAAGGTGAAGGGTATTTTTCCTTGAAAATGTAGAGATTCCTTGATTTTTACATATGCCACAAGGTAGAGGAGAACAAGGTGGCATTAACAGCATTACTAAGTCCGTTATGAATGATCCACTCTAAAAAGTCATTGGGGCCAGTACTGGGGATATCCTCACTGATGCCTACGTAGTTTCAGTTTTTTTGGTGATATTACATCCTCAAAAAATATATCAATATCCTCAATTTGGACACAGTGATTACACCCTGGGTCATCAGTCATGCCTTTGATTATGCGATGCGGATTAGTGGGAAGTTTATCATATAGAATGGTCCACAAGAAGTTTTGATTTTTTCGGATATTTTTTAAGGCTGGATCAATTTCTAATTATCATGGCCGGAGATGTTCAGGTCTCTACCAACGAGCTCCCTATAGCAGGATCTCACAGTGAATTTACCATTATTGTTGAAAGTCCAAATGGGGTTGTCATCACGAGCTCTAACTCTAAAGATGTCCATAGTTGTCACGGTATTTATCTTTGCGGGCTGGATCCATTGTGCAATGGTTCATGATCCCAATTACCATGTTTGTTGATCAATGCATCCACATTAGGGGTCTCAACCATGTCAACCTCTAGTGGGGGTGTGAGGTGGGGTCCCCCACACCACCAATCAGAAAAAATATTAATGCTCCTCCTATTACCAACGTTCCATTTGATATATTTTAATGGGGGTATCCTTGTTACTATAGATACCCCTCTAAACATGGGAAGCTTTATTTTTCTTGTGCCAAGTTCTAGGATTAGGGGTTTTAGCGTATTTCCTCCTCATAACTTTGACCCACAAAACATCCTTCTCGTTCGTAACTCTCCACCCGAGCTTTTAGGTATTGGCCTTATTATTAAGAGAAACTCTACTAAATACTAAACCACCCAAAGCTTTGGGATGACACACCTTATCCCACTTCACCATGTGAACTTTTTTTGTGTTTTGTTGTCACCCCATAAGAAGTTATAGTTTATTCTGTCAATCTCCTCACAAACTCTCACAGGGAAGGGGATGGTTTGCATGTTATAGGTAGGAATGGCAAAAGTGGTCGATTGGATGAGGGTAACTTTATCCGTGGTGGAGAGTAAGTTCTCCATCCAACCCTCAAGTTTTTTCTTCATTTTATTGATGATATCCTTGAAAGTGTTTTTATTAACTCGACCATGTATGGATGGTGTGCCTAGATATTTTCCTAGCTGAGAAGTGATTCCCATTCCAGAGATATGCCCAATGTTCATAGTCTCACTTATAGGGATATTCGTGGATATAAAAACTTTGGATTTGGCAAAATTAATGGTTTAGTTGGACGCACTACAAAATTCCCTTAGACTATCCATGACAGTGTAGCAGGATGAAGTGGAAGCCTCAGTGAAAAGGATGAGGTCATAAAAAAAAAGGGACATAAGGGGGTCCCCCCGGGAGGCACGTAAACCTATTCAATCTTTACTGCTGACTTTCCTTACAATTTCACATAAAAGTTACTTCATACAGAGAACGAAGAGGTATGGGGAAAGTGGGTCACCTTGGTGTAAGCCCTTTGTCGGTTTGAAAGGCGGTAGGGGTTCCCATTTCAAGAATAGAGGTAGAGGTGGAGGTTACACAACTCATGATGAGATCGATCATTTTAGTACTAAAGTCAAAGGTATGGAGGACCTTACAGGTAAAATCCCAACTCAATTTATCATAGGCTTTCATTAAATCAATTTTAGACATCATACCACCTTTTTTCCCTTTTTTATTTTGGAGAGTGTGGATAATTTCCTGAGTGATGATAATGTTGTTTGTGGTTTGCCTACTCGGGAGGAAACTAGCTTGGTAAGGGCCGATGATTTTTATAAGGATAAGTCAATTTCTATTAACTATCACTATGGGGAGGATTTTATAGGTAACATTACACAGGGTGATGGGCCGAAACTGATTAATAACTCCGGATTGTCAATCTTGGGAATGAGAGTGTTACTAATGTTTATATTATTCGGGATTTGTATTTTATCGAAACAAGATTTAATAAACTTCCTTAAGCATGGCGCGGTGGTATCCCAAATTTTTTGGTAAAACATGGGTTGGATGCCATCCGAACCGGGTGTTTTGAGAGGTTTCATACTGAAGAGGGCACTTTTGATCTCACACATGGTCACTTCAAAATCAGTCCTTAACATATCTCCCTCACTAATATTGGCCAAAATGCTAGAGTCAAATGTATTTTCTAACTCCGAGTGATCATCGATTGAAAAAAGGTTGATAAAATATTCATTTATATGATTATCTATGATATTAGGATCAGTAACCCAATCTCCATCTATGAAAAGTTTATCAATTTTATTTCTTCTTCTTCTTCTTCTTCTTCTTCTTCTTCTTCTTCTAATGATGGTTGATATGTGAAAAAATTTGGCTTTTTCCCCCTCCACCAGCCATTGGATTCTCGATTTTTCTTCCAAAATAGTTCTTCCTCTCTAAGAATGCCATTATACTCAGCTCGGAGCTAATTTTCAAAAATATCCTTGTTGTAGGATAATTTATTTTGTTGGGAAATTATATACCTTTGAGGCGGTTTAGAAAACTTCTTTTATTTTTGAAAATGTTACCATACACCTCATGATTCCAATGTTTTGCGTTTTGCACAAATGTGTTAATGTTAGTGTCAATATTAAAGTGGTTATTCCATCTTTGGGTAACTAAATCGTCAAACTCAACCTTTTCAAACCAGTTAGCAAGGTAAAGGGTTTATGAGAAGGTTTAAGAGCGTATTTACCTATTATGTCTACTATATTGATAATACAAAAGTACATAATTATGAATAAAATTATAATTACAGAAATGAAAATAAATTATAGAAAATGTAATAACTTACTTGAATTTGCAGGAAAATAATATAACTAGAAAATAATCTGAGCCCTGTGTAACATAGTGTCCTTAAGACAATTTATTCCCTCCAATGTTCTCTGAGGTTGATGAATATTGTCTCCCAATATAGAACGGATTTTTTAAATTAATTATGTAGCACGGCAATAATTAATTTCGACGAACACAATTTCTGTGCTTTTACTCAACCAAACAGTATGATAAATGATTATCAAATGAATGCAGGAGGGCAAAAATATGTTTATGGAATTGACAGCATTTTGGGTTGGAAGAAAGTAGGAGAGGGAATTTTTCATTAGTTTAAAAACGAAGGGAAGCATTTGTATTTATAGTAAAGTGATAATTCAAAATAACTGTCAAAACAGTTAAACGAATTTAACTGTTGACTGTTGGCAATAACTGCCAACAGTTTATTAATTAATTAATTATTTTGGTAATTAATTAATAATTAAAGCCCAGAAAGTTAATTTAAAATGGACCAAAAATTTAAGAGATTATAAGCCCAAGCCCAAGCCGAACCGAACCGAACCGAGTCGGCCAGACGAACATATGGCGCGCGCGCGTGTGGGCTTTTGGACCAAGCCCAACACATGCATAGTGTAGGCCATCTCCTCTTCAAAGAGTTGGGATAGCCCAAGGCATCCAAGCCTTAGTCCATACTTGGGGTGTTATTAACTCACCAAATTTCCACTACTCTTCTAATGTGGGACAAGAGTTAAAACATACCCAATTCATTAACTTTTATTACTTTGCGAGTCATTTTGGGGACATATTTATCATTCATAACTTAATGAAATTGGACATGTGAATATACTACGTTAATCTCCTTACGAAGGAGAACGCGTTTGTATATATGGTCCCACAATTATTGTAGTGTGGGTCCCACCTAAATTTGAGCTCAAAGTTGCTAAAAAATTATGTCAAAAAATCTGGACAACTTTTAATTTCAATCTTAAGCCCAATTTTCCAATAATCCCGCACATGAATGATATATCACTCTAAATAAAAACAGAGCAGATGCTAATGCAGATGCAGACACAGGTTGAGTAAAACTGAAGACTTATTGCATCGGGAGAAGTAGCCTAGTGGCCTTGAACTTTTCTTAGTGATATACTATCGAATTTACTTGGTTAATCAGTAGACTTCACATCCTTGAACCTGTAACACCCCGTACTTTTGTGCATTTAATATTTAATTAATTTGGGAATTCAAAATTACTTGTGTGTCGTAATTTTAATTGAATTATGGCAATATATATTTAAATATTAATCAGGGAGTGAATGGTTAATATTTAGGGAAATTTAATTACTAAGTGAATACTAATTATTTATTTACGTAATTTCGGATATTAGTGACGGGGTATGTACATATCTCAGCCAGGAGTCGGTATAGACTAATTTGGGTGTGAGATAAGGATTTTTATAAATTAATTTGAATGTCAATTCTGAGTGTACGGTCGAGTTCGGATGGACCGAGATTGTCGAAAAAGTATACTCGAGGTAGTAAACGGGTCACATGACGTTTTTAGGTATAGCCGGGCCCACACGGGGGCATTTAGGTCACTTGAGCTTGGCCCATTAGGCAAAAAGTGGGATTTAGACTAATTAATTAATTATAAGGAAAAGGGGAACGGATGATTAGAGTTTAGAAAACACTTAGTGGGAGAGGAAACCCTAAGAGGCAGTTAAAGACAAATTGGGGGACAAATGAAAGAGCCAAAAGAAGGGATTTCATCTTCAACCTTGGGAATTCACAACTCCAAATCAGACCCTACGAAGCATAAGGCAAGTGGTTAACTTGATGTAGCATTTAATTTGTATTTTGATTCATATTTATGTGACGTGAGAAATCAAAATTCGTTTTGGGATTTAAAGGGTACAAACATAGGATTTTTGTAAATAAATATTCTGAATTCTAAATTGTGTAGAAATTGATGTATAATCTGAGATTGTATATATATATCTAGTAAGATGTGTAAACCCAGACGAATTAGAAACGAATTTGAGATAAAGAATTGATGTTGAGATGGGTTAACCAATAAAAATGGATTTTTCCCAATTTATGAAAACAGTAGAGAACAAAAATTGAATGGTGTTTGTGGAATTTATAGGGGTCCCTTATGAAGTTCTTGGTGTGTTTTATTGAAGAAAGGACTTGGTTTAGACTGTAGAAGAAGTTAGGGTTTTGAGATTTTCGTCCATGGCTGAAACAGACAACCTGGGAAGATGATGACCTATACGATCGATCGATCGAGGGTAGGGGATCGATCGATTGATGGTCGGTAAATTCTGGCAATTCGGCCAATTTATATATATAAATATATAAGGGGAATTTAAATTAAACTTCCTTCCAATACCTTATGTAATGAGAAATAAACATAGGGATACCATCTAATCAATTATGAAGGAAAATTAATTAGGATTCGAAGGAAAATTTATATGGGTCATACTACGGTTAAATTTTGGAAAGAATATTTCAAAATAATTAAATACGGATCGAGTGGGCGAGTTCGAGTATATGGGTTGAGTGATACCAAAGCGTTAAATTTATTTAGAGTGAAAGCTAAATAATTTGGAGTCGAAAATTTAGATTGGGTATTGTTTTATTTCGGGCCACAAGAGCAAGTCCGAATATATTGGTTGAAGCGATACCAAAAGTAATTTAATTATTAATTAATGTGCGAAGTAATTAATAATTAGAGTTGGGCCATAAACTCATAATAATTTGAATAGACTTGTGTTATGGATGTAGTACACGGTATAGCCGGGATAGTTTATTTTATTTTATATATATATATATATATATATATATATATATATATATATATATATATATATATATATATATATATATATATACGGTGTGCGATAGTATATATATATATGGTGTGTGCGCATTAATAATAGTGGCTAGATATTATTATTATATACTCTAGTGCTATAGGAGGGAGGTTGCACGTAGTGGATGAATCCCCTAGCTTGAGGAGTAGGGAGAGTATATTACCAGGTCATAGCGTCCATTATATGGGTGAGGGGCATCTCACTTTTAGGGAAGAAATATGACCGCCTCCAATTTTTATGTATTAACCAAGTTAGTGAGCGATTCTGACTTGGGGTAACTAGGTCATGTGAATATGCATAGTGGGATAGCACTTTAGAGAATTTACAGCCGGTGAGTTATTACTCGGGAGGATGTCTAGTATTAATTATTATTTCAGCATGTTTGTGAATATTGTAAAATAACTATACGTATATAATGAGGTAAATAATTATATACGAGTAAATTGATACAGGCCGTGAATTGTATTATACATATAATGGGTGTGAAAGTTATATGAGCTTAAAAAGGGAAATGATTAATTAAGTTAACGTTGATAATAACTTAGAAATCATAATTATGGCACACTCTGTTAGAGTAGGATGGTTACAAGGGGATTATATTCAGTTATCTAGTCATGGGATAAATAACAAGGTAAATTAATCAAGGCGTTAGTAGTGCACATTAGAGGAGGGGTGCGGATGTCCTCAAGGGAGTGCGGAACTAACTAAAATATGGAGAGCATGCTTATTTACTTATTACTGCAAGTAATTGTGGGTACCCGGAATTGGGATGATGGGCCTGGACGAGTAACCCAATTTTGGGGGCCCAAAGTCCAGACCCCCCGTCTTCCAATTGATTATGACCCAGTCTCCTCCCACGATCCCATGAGGGGAGGTTCTCGGGAGGAATGGAAAACGTGGGGGAGTCCAACACCCCCACTTACTAAAATGTACACGTATATATTGAACCCTAGGTCCGGGGCAAAGGACAAGTTGTATTCTCTGTAACCACTCTCCGGAGTATATAGAAATAACACTGACTGCACCATCGTGGACGTAGGCACCTCTTTGCTGAACCACGTACATCCTTTGTTGTGTGATTGCCATTTTGCTTTCCTTATTCTTACTGGGTGGTTGCTTTTTTCTTATCTATTTGTGTTGCAAAATAATTATCACCAAAATTGGCGCCGTCTGTGGGAAAGTTGATCTTCCCTGAGAAAGCCCACACCAAAAAGGGAGTTTAAAATGTCCGGTCATAGTAGCAATGCTCCCCAGGCAGGGGATATTCAAGAATCACATGTTCCTCACAGGATTAGATCTGAAGTCCAAAGTTCAGGTCAGAGGGCTCGCTTGGAAAGGCCAGCCTCAGAAGAAAGCCAAGGACCAACGAGGTCCACACAGATATCCCGGATGATTGACGCATATGAGGCAAGGCTCCACGAGCAAAGGGAGTCCTCGTGCAGACACGAGGCTGAGAATGCTCTCCTGAAAAGAAGACTAGAAAAACAGGAGAGAGAGCTTCATCATGATACCAGGAGACGTCCATACCGCACTCTTAGCCCTCAGGTGAGAAAATCTCGCAGCCGAGCAAATCTCGCAGCCGAGGAAGGAGCCCTAGGCAAGGATTCCAAAAGTTTGAGGGAGATGAGTCAGACGACGACTTGCGCGAGCAGCTAAGAAAAGCTCGCCGTTACCAGAGCCCTAATCGCAGCAACGAGAATATACGGAGTCTGGTCCGCAGGGAGATGTACCAACATCCTGCCCACCATGGTACCAGATCGACCAGAGAACTCGCTAGGCGAGCTCTCAAAACCCAGATGAAATCACATTTCATGAGGGAAATTGAAGAAGCCCCCAAGAAATTTTCCATTCCAAGGTTCAAGATTTATGACGGTAAGACTGATCCCATTGATCATGTCAGGCAGTACCGATAGGCCATGACCCTCTGGAACCACCAAGACGCACTAATGTGCCGAATTTTTCGCTCGAGCTTGCATGACGTAGTGCAGAAGTGGTTAGAAATGCTCCCCCACGGTCCATCAGGAGTATCAAATCCTTAGCCGAGCTCTTTACGACCCGATTCATTACTAGTAGCTCCCATCCCAAAATAATGGATGTTTTGTTGATAATGAAGAAAACACCTCAAGAGACCCTCCGAGACTATGCGAAGAGGTACTGGGAGTTATTCAATGAGGTCGAGGATTGCTCGGAGCAAGTGGCAGTGGCCTCTTTCAAAATTGGGCTACCCAGTTCTTCGCTTATATACTAGTCCCTGACGAAGAAGGAGGCTATGACTATTGATGACCTAATATCTCGCATCGAGAAGTACGCTAAGGTGGAATATGTCACCCGCCTCAGTAGAGGGGAAAACGGTCGACCTAAACTCACTACCAAGGGCAGTGACAAAGCTGAGAATCAGAAGAAAGGAGGAAAGAACGGGGGCAAAAATGGCTCCAAAAACGAAGGTAATAATGATGCGTCAAAAGCATTTCAGGCGGTAAACACCGTCTTCAAAGAACTAATTTACAAAATTCTCGCAAAAATCATAGACGAGCCATTCATTAAGTAGCCCAAGAAGATGGGAGGAGATCCTTCGAAGAGGAACAATGCGCTAAGATGCGCTTTTCACAAAGAGGGAGGACATAATACTGAGCATTGCAAAGCTCTTAAGTCTCACCTCGAGGAGCTAGCCCAGTCCGGGCATTTGAACGAGTTCGTGCAGAAAAAGGCAGAGAAAGTGACTGCCAATAGAGAGGCGAGAACTGACAACGTACTCGAAGATGACGCTGGATATGAGTTCGCGATAATTCACGGGGCATCTGATGCTAAGCAGATCTAAGAAAATTCAGCTCGAATGGAGATGAAGAAACTTACAGCAGTAATGCAAGCTTTCCAGATCGATCCAGCAAAGTCACAGTCAGGAAAGCGTCGACGAGCAAATGACGTCAACTATAACAAGCATATTGTTTTCACGGATGAAGATCTGGTGGGAGTGAGAACCCCATATCACGATGCTCTGATCATTACCCTCAGGATAGCTAACTTTGACATCGACAAGTTGCTCGTCGACCAAAAAAGCTCGTCCGAAGTAATGTATCTCGACCTATTCAGAAAATTGAAGTTAAGCGTCGCCGACCTAAAGGAAGCTACTGTCCCTTTAGTTGGCTTCGCTGGAAAAATAACTATGCCCCTGGGAAAGATTGTACTGCTAGTACGCGTGAGAAACGTGTACAAGATGATTGAGTTTTTGGTGGTGGACATCGACTCGCCATACCAAGCTATCCTCGGCAGGGGATGGCTCCACGCAATGAAAGCAGTCTCCTCGACCTACCATCAGAAACTTAAGTATGTAACCGATCGAGGAGTGATGGAGATCCACGGTGACCAAGCGATGGTAAGAAGGTGTTTCATAGCAGCCATCCGGCCAAGGCCAGAGAAGAAGGCCAATTAGCCCAGCGAGAAAGTTAAAGGACAAGAAGGTCTGACACCTTCTAAATAGAAATTAAAGTATGGAAGACCTGGAGTAGAGGAGACCAGGCTTCTCCCCTCTGAAAGAGTCATCGAAGACCTGGTAGAGGTTGCAGCCGGTGATAGCAACAGTAACAGAGTTTTCTTGATTGGTGCCTCTCTCACTAACCAAGAACAGAAGGAATTGACAACTTTGCTGAGACACAACGTAGATGTTTGTGCATGGGAACCATACGAGCTGCCTGTAATTGATCCTAGTATGGTTTGTCATCAATTTCACGTCAATCCCACCTTCAAACCAATCACGCAGAAGGCACGGCGAACTGCACCCGAGAAAGCAAAAGTCGTGGAAAAAGAGGTAGAAAAACTACTGGATGCAGGATCCATACGGGAGGTACAATTCCCCGAGTGGTTATCCAACCCAATAGTAGTTCCAAAAAGCAACGGGAAGTGGAGAGTTTGCATCGACTTCACCAACCTCAACAGAGCGTGCCCTAAAGACAGTTTCCCCTTCCTAAAATTGACCAACTGGTGGATGCCACCGCAGCTCACGAGCGAATGAGTTTTCTGGACGCATACTCAGGATATCATCAGATCCCTTTATATGCCCCAGACCAGGACAAAATAACATTTATCACCACAGTTGGGCTATACTGCTACAAAGTCATGCCCTTTGGTCTCAAAAACGCAGGGGCAACCTACCAACGGCTAGTCATCAAGATGTTTAAGGATCAGATGGGAGACACCATGGAGATCTACATCGATGACATGCTCGTTAAAAGCAAGAATAAAGAAGACCACCTCTCAGACCTGTCAAACACCTTTGAAATCCTCAGGAAATACCGAATGAAACTTAACGCGAGTAAATGTTCGTTCGGTGTCCAGTCAGGAAAATTTCTTGAGTACTTGGTCAGTAAGAGAGGCATAGAGGCTAACCCAGACCAGATCGATGCGATTAACAGGGTACAACCTCCTCGAACAATCCGGGACGCACAGAAGCTCACTGGTATGCACGCTGCCTTAAATCGCTTTATCTCTAAATCCTCCGAGAAATGCAAACCTTTTTTTCAACTTCTAAAGGGGAACAAAACGGTAGAGTGGAACCCAGATTGCTCGCAGGCATTGGTCGAGCTCAGAGCTTACTTAAGCTCTCCACCACTGCTCGTCATACCACAACGAACAGATTATTTGTACCTGTACCTCTCCATTTCCAACCACACTGTCAGCTCTGCATTAATGTGCGAGGTCGCAGGAATCTAACACCCCATTTATTACACCAGTAAAACCCTACTTGAAGCTGAGCAGAGGTACCTACCACTGGAGAAGCTCGCCTTTGCACTAGTAGTGGCTTCAAGGAAGCTGAAGCACTATTTCGAAGCCCATACTATAATCGTCCTTACATCGCACCCCCTAAAGCAATCCTAAGGAAGGCGGATTCGTCAGGAAGACTCTCTAAATGGTCAGTCGAGCTCAGATGATTTGATATTCAATTTCAACCAAGGAACGCAATCAAGGGGAGGATCGTTGATGATTTCATAGCCGAATTCACATGCGAACGACCTTGCGACCCACCACAACCAGCCAAACAAGAACAGAGCCACACGACGGAGGGAATCTGTAAATTATTCATTGATGGAGCCTCCAATTCAAAGGGGGCAGGCGTAGGCATCGTACTTATCACTCCAGAAAATACGATCCTCGAGCAGTGAATCAGGCTTGGATTTGAAGCCTCCAATAATTAAGCAGAATACGAGGCCCTGATAGCCGACCTCCAGAAAGCACACGCTTTAGGAGCAAAGCAATTACAAGTGTTTGGCGATTCCCAGATAGTATTCAATCAGATCAGCGGGGACTACAATGCAAGAGATGAAAGGATGGCAGCCTACCTCGTCTTAGCGAAGAAGCTATTGGCTGACTTTGAGGAAGTTAAGCTCCAGCAGTTCCCCAGGGGACAGAACATCCATGCTGATGCCCTATAAGCCCTAAGCTCAGCAATCGATTCAGACTTAAAAAGATCAATCCCCATCAATTTCCTCACTCACCTGAGCATCGACCGCAACAACGAGATACCAAGCATGGATCAAGTGATCCGAATTGAGTTCGCACCCAGCTGAATGGTCCCACTAAGGGATTATTTGAAGGATGGCACGCTTCCATACGATAAGAAGGCTGATCACCAGATAAGAGTCAAAGCTGCACGCTTTCACTTATCTCCTGAGGGCAGGCTATACAAGAAATCGTTTTCCGGTCCCTACCTCCAATGTGTTCACCCACAAGATATCAAGCAAGTCCTATACGAGCTTCATGAAGGAATATGTGGAAGCCATATTAGAGGAAGATCTCTGGCTTTCCGAGTAATGAAAGAAGGTTATTGGTGGCCATATATGCAAATGGACTCTGCAATGTACGTACGCAAGTGCGTAAAATGCCAGCTTCACGCCCCTATGGTTCACCAACCTGCTAGCAACCTAAAATCATTATCCAGCCCATGGTCGTTCACCCAATGGGGGATGGACATCGTGGGACCACTTCCTACCGCCACTGGCAATCGCAAATATCTGTTGGTCGTGACTGACTACTTCTAAATGGATCGAGGCAGAACCCTTAGCGAATATCCGAGATGCAGATATGATAAGATTCATATGGAGGAATATAATAACTCATTTTGGAATCCCCAGAACCATCATCACCGACAATGGAACGCAGTTCGAGAGCGGATCCTTTCAGAGTTTTTACGACGATCATGGAATCAGACACCATTTCAGTTCGGTGGCCTATCCTTAGAGCAATGGCCAGGCCAAGGCTTCCAATAAAACTGTGATCGACGGGTTAAAGAAGCGATTGGAGCGAGCCAAAGGTGCATGGGTAAATGAATTACCACATGTTCTATGGGCTTACCAAACCACTCCCCAACGAGCAACAGGGGAAACCCCATTTTCACTGACATATGGAATGGAAGCAATCATCCCATTGGAAGTAGGCTTACCAATAATGAGGTCTAGCCTTATCGACCAAGGCCATAATAATGCAGCATTGCTCTCTAATCTCGACCTAACCGACGAGCGCCGGGAGCTAGCCCTAGTATAGCTAGTGAGCTATCAGCAACAGCTCGCGAGGCATTACAATAAGAGGGTCAACCCAAGGACATTTTGAATTGGGGACTATGTCCTAAGAAAAGTCCTGGGCAGCGCAGTGAAACCATCAGACGGAAAGCTAGGGCCAAACTGGGAGGGACCATTAAAAATAACGAGAGATAATCTGCAAGGCTCCTATCACTTAGAAACGATGGAAGGCAGAGAAATCCCCCGAGCATGGAACACAGTAAATCTCAAGAAATTCTATTTTTAGATTATTCTATGTTTCTGTTGTAGAACTTTTAGTTCATATTCCTTGTCATTTAATGAAAGTTGTTTAAACGGCTGCGTTCTAATGAGTAACAGTTATACGAGCTTTATCACACATCTTTTCCAAATGACAGGCATATTGGTCATTACACCATAGCAGGGAAGTCACCCTCCTTAGGCTTCGTTATGAAACACGAAAGGCCTCTTAGCATTGCCCCTGACGATATATGAAGCCCTACAGGAGATCCTTAGGCAATATGGCCAAGTTAAAACTGGTTGCCAAACCATCTTTGACTGGATAAAATCCTGATCAGATAGAGCATCCAACACCAGGTGTGTCCTCGCCAATTGCCACACTTAGGCCTAAGGGAGTGTGACGACACGGCCTAAAAGGTAAAGCGGTGGACAATGGTATCTTAATATTATACTGGACTAGGAGGACACTTGCGTGATAATACAAACATAGAAGATCATAAAGGAGCAAGAATATGAAAAATATACTACACTTGTTTAGTCGGTAAATTCGCCCAAAATAAAAAAATTATATTAATTCATCATATTTATAATAATGGTGATACATGTTTAATCGACAATCTCGCCCAAAGCATTTACACTACAAAATAAACACAGAGCAGCTACTAGCGAAATCTTAATGAGGATGAGGCCTTTGAACAGGTTAATCCGCCACTTGGGCCCTTCGGCTGTCATCGGGATGAGGGGTTAACCCCTCCTCAACCTCATTAGCATTTGACTCCAACAGCTGCCGAGGGATGGCATCAATGGGTATCTATTGATCATCTCTCCGAAAGGGATTAGGCATTCGAGTGGAAGGGGAAATTTCATGGCGATACCAAAGCATTGAATTCCTTGGAACTTGCATCTCCCTCAATGCACTCAACCACCCCTAATGAAGGCAAGCTCCTCAAACTCTGTCAGCCTAGTCGGAGCATCTTGCCAACCCTGATCGTAACCATCGACCCATACCCGCCGAGGTCCTTTTTTAAACAAGTACCGCACCCGAGTAACATCCCTTTAAAGCCCAGCAATGATCACATATGCTCGCTGGACATCACCGCGAAGCTCTTCCATTTCCCTATCTCGAAGCTCTTACATTTCCCTATCTCGGCTCCTGGTGCTCCTGCCAGCTCGCGGAATGGATGGACCAGTAGAACCACGCAGCATAGGAGGAACGTCACTCGAGCCATCCCTAGCTTGCGACGAAGAAGAGCCTTGCAATACTGCAGGGGCAGTGCTTGGTGCATGCTCCCTAAGACGCGAGACCTCTCTCTTTAAAGCTTCATTTTCTTGCTGAATCATTTCCCCAACCTAGTTGATTTCAGAAGCCTCGAGAAACTTTGCTCTCAGTGCATTTACCTCTTCTTGCACTGAAGAACCAACCTCTTCCATCTCCTGAAGCCTGTCTTTCAACTTGGCCACAAGCTCAGACTGATCCTTATACTTTTGGTTCCTTGACCTAAGAGATTTACAAAGCTTAACAAAGGCCTGGCGAACCTGAGGACTGACATTGGGACCAAGAGTCCAGCCTAATTGAGATGTGGCAGGGATATAATCTTCTACATCAACCAACTACAAGACATAAAAGGGCAATCGAAGAGAAAGAGAAATCAGTGCACTGAGAAAAAGAAACCTTTTCATTGATAAGGATCAGAATTACATCGAGCAGCAAAAAGAAAATTTACAAACAAAAAAAGCAAAAGTACAAAGTAATCCTAGAAGAAAACTAGTTAGCAACCTCGGGTTGCCCAGAGGTCGATGGCTGCTTCCCTTTATCAGCATCAGCTGGAGCACCACCTTCAGCAAGGGTAACCTCTGTCGACACAAAGAGAGAAACGTCAGCAAGAAAAGTCTAGGAGACAGGCTCAACACCCTCGAGAGCAGGGGCAGGGGAATCTTCATCCATGGTCAGCTTCGGACCCGGATCATGCTCGTCGAACAGAGGAGAATCGATATCAACACCAGCAGTTAAGAGGGCCTTATTCCAACCCTTCTTGAAGTTCAGACGGATGATGTAGCCTATCTGAACCTTAGCGTCTTCATATGAAGCATTCCACCTGGAGTTGTATGAATCCTCCTTAATGGTGGCTGCCTGGGACTCCTTCTCCTTTAACTGCTCGGTCAGCACCTTGTTTTCCTCTGTGATAGCCAGCTTGCTTGAGCAAACCAGGTCGTAGGATTATCGCAGCTCTTTCAGCTCTTTAATTACTGCGTCTTTCTCCCGGTTGGCTGTAGCAAGAGCCAGATCGGATGATATCCGAGCAGCATCAACGACTTTAAAACTAGCCTCGAGCTCTACACCCTTCAACCTCAAGGCAGTATTTTCTTTCTCCAGCTCACCATTTTTCTTCACCAGCTCATCGCGATAACGATAGAGCACGGAAAAATCAGTCACAAACTACAGGAAGAAGAAAATATTAGAAGAAGGAAATGATGGAATTCATTAAAACATTGGAGAAAAGATTTACTCTTACCAGGTGTTGATGTAAAAAATTAGATTACTCTAATAATTCAATCACAGATAAATAAATGAGACAAAGAATTTTAAAGTGGTTCAGCCTTATATGAATGGCCTACGTCCACTGTTATGTTATTGCTGAGTGTTTGGGAATTCTCGATTACAAGTGCTATCAAGAAATTCCGCCCCCTTTGAATGAGGGTGATACAAGGTATTTATAGCCCTTAGGCTGTATATGAAAGGGTGATACATTAAATGATATACATATAAAGGGTAACTCATTTAATGCTCTTCAAGCGTGTGCGTCAAGATGATAAGCATTCAATGAATAGTTGAACTGTTGATTATCTGGCAATCAATGTTGTGGTCGAGATGTAGCTCGAACCGCCTTAGTTGCTCATCGTCCAAGAGTTCCTCGGAGCACTGGAGTTCCTCGGAGGACAAGAGTTCCTCAGAGGGCTGGTGTTCCTCGGAGTACACCTGTTGCTCGGAGTAAGTATGTTGGCCAGGGGAATGATCTTCCTCGTTGCTATTATGCCACGTAGCTTGACACGTGTCTTCTTATTATTCGTCCAAATCAGCATACTAATTTTGGTATCAACAGAAGACCCCAATGTTTCATATTTCGAACTTTGAGGAGTATGGTACATTCTTTCTCGGTATATGGCAATATTAAATGACCTTCCTGGGTTTTAGGAGCCTTTTCTTTGTATTTGAATTTCCTTCCAAATTCGCAGAATCCGCCTTTTTTGCATTTTTATAAGCGCTTCGATCTTCATGCATTTTTTGTCCTTTTAGCCGCAGGTAGCGTAATAGTTTCCCTTTTGTAATCATTTCTTTCGCCGTTTCCCAAGGCAAAGTATTTAAGCTTCAGAGGCAATCCCATCGTCTTCTACCTTTTCAATTTCTGCTTTCGAGTTTTCTATAGCTTTTCTCTCTCCTGTGCGTTCATCCCTTTCTTCGTTTGTTTGTCAACAGATCTCCTTTTTCCTGTAAGATTTTCTTCCTTCTTCTTCTTTTCTTTTTATTCACCATGGTTTATATTATCGAATCTCTTGAGAAATTCCGTTCTGACTTTTCTATTCCTTCTTGGGTAACTTTGGAGAGTCTTTCTGAGCCTTCAAATTATTTTAATTTGGCTGAGGGACATTGGTTCCCTAGCCTTTTTATTGCTGAATGTGGATTTTCTTTTCCACCAAACCCCTTATGTTTAGAGTTCTGTCAGTATTTCGATGTTGTCCCCGCAAAAATAGCCCCCAACACATGGAGGATAGTTAATGGGGTGTATAGGTTAAATCAAACTCATGGAACTCGTATAGGAATTCCTGAGATTATGTATTGTTATAGATGGGCTGTTTTAGACAATGTTTTTTATTTAAAAACTAATTTTTTGAATAGGGCCTTAGTTGTAAACCTCCCTGATGCAAACAGGGATTATTTTGAACACGGGGTAGTTATAAAAAATTGGCAACATACCCCTTTGGTTGGAGATGAAGTATATGAAGGTCCCAGATGCCCCCCATATGGAAATGGGATAGGTTATTTTCATCTTATTTTATTTTTGAAATTACGATTTCATTGTGTTTGACAAAATGTATGACCGATATTTCACAATGTATTTGCTTGCAGTTGACAGTAAGAGAAAAACTCCAAAAGAATCAAAAGTAAATATTAAACATTTGAAACATATCTGGAATTTGCATCGAAGAGTTGCAGACGAGCACATCAAGTCTTCTTCATATTTGTTGCAGTACAGGAGCTACACATCATCCTTTACTGCTCGTCCTGTGGTCAGCATCAGTGAGCCATTGCCAGCTTCTGAGGAATCTTCACCAGAATCTCACATTCCTCTAAGTCAGAAGATGGGCAAGAGAAGAGTTCCTGCTATCTTCGAGGAGACTTCCTCTGCTGGAGATGGAAAAAGAAACAAGGCTGAAGTCCCAAAGGGGACAAAGAAAGTAGATGGTGCCCCTTCTGTTGCTCCTCAGAAGGCTGCCGAGAAGCCCCAGTGGCTCCGAGCAAGAAAAATGCACCTGTGGATGTGGTCACCATCTCTACCACCAAAAGTTCTTTGGTTGAAACTGCTGAAGTGCCACTGAGGAGATTGAAGAAATCCTCCTCGGTCACTTTGACTGAAACCATTCCCCAGCTCCAAGCTAGTGGAGCTGGTGTTCCCACCATTATTCCCCCGAGTTCTGCAATGAGCTCGGTAAAGACTTGGACTATTCCTGAAGTCCAAGGAATTGAAGAAAACATGTCTAGGGATATGCTGACATCCCTAGATACTCGTCACATTGCTTCAGTAAGTTTCTCTTATCCTGAATTTTTCTTTCTTTCAGTCAATATATGTATCTCGGCACTGACTTATCATTACCTTCTTTTTCAGCTGGTGAGTTGCTTTAACACCATAGTGAAGAAAGATAAAGCAATCAAGGCTTCCAGCTCCTCTTCTGGAGTAGAGGATGCTTTCCAGGGCTTGGACCAATCTTTGAAGGAATCCCGTCAAAAATACGATGAGGATAGGGGTGATTGGGAGAAGAAGATGGCTGCATCTGAGGCAGAGAAAGTGCAGTTGGGAAGTAAAGTGAAGGATTTGGAGAGAGAGAATAAAAAATATGCCGAGAAGCTCACAAGCTTTGGGGAGCTTGAGAATAAGTTGAAATCAACCGAAGAAGAGCTGACCCTTCTGCGAGAAGTAAATCGCCAGAAAGAGGAGGTGGAGGCTAAGTTGAAAGCCTCCGAGGATCTTCTATCCGAGAAGCTCTCCTCGGAGAAAATGAAAAGAAGAATAGCTGTGAAAAAATCATTTCGAACTGGTTGGGACAAAGTATGGGATAGGGGGTAGTAGAGATGATGACCCAGGTCAAGTATGGGAGTTTGAAATACTTCCGAGATGGTTGGGTTACTTCCCTGCAGGAACTGAAGGTTAGCGAGGACTCTGAACTATTCCAGCAACATCTTCCTGGCGCTCCTCCTATGATTGAAGATGAGGAAGAAGACGAAGTTGCTTCCGAGGAGTCTTCAATGGTAGTGGGTGATCTCATCCTTACCCAGCCTACTGACGAGGAGCTTTCATCTCGGCCTGCTCCTCCTGAACAAGTTCCAGTTCCTGCCGACCAACACGTTGTTCCCACCGAGCAACCGAGCTCCTCATCCCAGCCTCCCGAGAAAGTCTTGGGAGACAAGGAAAAGGTGTGAAGTTGTTCGGTATTCTCTTTCTATTTTTTCTTTTTCTTGTACTCTGTATTCTGAACGCTGTAATCCTTTTGATAATGTAATAAAATTACCTTTTTTGTTCCTCTACATTGTTGATGCTCTGTCTGCTTTTTTATTAACTCTTGCCTTCTCTTCTGTACTAGTTTGTGGCTAGAATGGAATTATTATCTGTCAATGATACAAAGTTGATGCAGCAATGCCATGAATATTATAAGGCTGGTCATACAGAATTGAGTGTATCAGAAGTTGCTGACATCCTCGATCATGATGCTTCAGAGCAGGCAGTAGAAGCTTATCAATACCTGAAGGGCTTACTTGATCGAGCTGTGGCCAATAACGTGGCTTACTATGACATGATCGAGGAGCTTCAATATACTTTAGAAAATCTTCAGACTCAGTACAAAGAATCAACTGCCCTTTTGCACGAGGGGTATGAAAAGAGGTATCAACAGCTTTCTGCCAAGACAGGCCACAAAAAGATCCTTGCTGGGTACGATGTCAGGGAGAGAACCCTAAAGGGTGAAGTTGAAGCTTGTAGACAGATTGCCGAGCTGCTAGAGCAAGAAAATAATAATTTGCAGAAAGAGCTGGCACAGTATAAGTCTGCAGCATCTTCTTCAACAGCTGTAATCCCAGTGACTGACGAGGGATTTTTCTTTTTAGAGGTTGAGAATGCCAAATTAAGGCAAGAGTTGGATACCTTGAGAAGATCTGGCACTTCTACTGCTACTCGGGTATGAGGAGGAGGTTCTCGTGGTCGAGGAAGAGCTACTCAGAATGTTGTCGAGGAACCAAGTTCTCGACCTGCTCGGGGAGGATCAAGAGCTCTTAGTCGTAATGTTGAAGAGGCTCGTACTCGATCAACGTTGGAAAACCAAGCATTCCAATTAATGGCTAATAACCAAGCTTTGTCTGATCTGTCCAAGAAGGTTAGAGAACTGGAACAACAGCTTTCTTCAAAGGACTCAGTATTGAAGACCAATGAACTTTTCATCCAAAGTCTTAACGAGAAGATTGCAAGGTTGACATTTCAATTTAATAAACAACCCAGGGAATTTTGGATGGCTGGATACAACGAAGCTTTATTCTATTTAGATGATCGTATCCAGAATGCCAATAATGAGGCTACAAACAAGGTTGGCTGAATGCCTTGGGCGTGTTGAAGCTCGAACAGGGGCACTACCTGTGGGACTATCATGATCCTGGGGTACTAGACTTGCCCGTGTCACCTTATAAATTGGACATGGAATGGATCCCAGCTCGTGCCATTCCTCGGAACTTAATTGCAAAATACCTCGGTGACTACAATCTTCATTCTCAGATCGAGGTATGTCGTCCCGAGCATCTACTGGACACTCCTTCAATAATGAACGTCAGAATGCTCAGAGATATTAATTTCATTAATTCTCCCCTTTGCCTGGAAGATCCCCCTGCTGGCGAGGAGCCTATTTCAAAAGCAAAAAGGAAAAGACCAGTAGAATAGTAAATTCTGATGTAATAATTAGTACACAATTTAATATCAATGTAATAAACTTGTGTAATTCATTTTGAATTTAATGAAAGAATTTCATCTTTGTTTGCAAATTTGCATTGCTCTTGTATTGTGCTTGTTAAACACTGCATATGTATCTGTTAAAAAGATAACAATATTGTGTTGTTCATCGACCAACTTAGTAATAAAAAGTTACAAGTATCAGTAATGTTGCTCGATCACTTAATAATAAAGTAATGAGTATAAAAATGTTTAAACTTTTTCCAACCAACCAAGGTTGTTAAATTGTGCTCGTCGACCAATTATAGTTAGTGAGAGTTTTTATCCCCGACCAACTATACTTGGTAAATTTTTGTCTTTTTCATAAAATGTGCCCGACCAACCAAGGTCGATGATTTTTCCTCGTCGACCAACTACAGTTAGTGGGTTTTTACCCCCGACAAACTATACTTGGTTCAGTTTGGAATATTTGTTCTTCGAGGAACTTTTATGTAATAAACTTACTTCCCGACCAATATAAGTTGGCATTTGAGAGCATATCTTACTTCTCGACCATCATAAGTTGGCATTTGAGAGCATATTTTGTTTCCTAACCAACCGAGATTGGCCTTTCGTCGATCATCTTGTGTTCTCTCTCTTTTACCAACCGGAGTTGGTCTGAGTTCGAACTATCATGTCCACTAGCTCTTTTACCAACCTGAGTTCGCCACGCTAGTGTGTGCCTCCTAACCAAAGGAGTATAGTTTGTTCTCTCCCTTTTACCAACCGGAGTTGGTCGTGGGTTTGAAATATCGTGTCCACTAGCTCTTTTACCAACCTGAGTTGGTCACGCTAGTGTAAGCCTCCTAACCAAAGGAGTATAATTTGTTCTCGCCCTTTTACCAACCGGAGTTGGTCGTGGGTTTGAACTATCATGTCCACTAGTTCTTTTACCAACCTGAGTTAGTCACGCTAGTGTACGCCTCCTAACCAAAGGAGTATAGTTTGTTCTCGCCCTTTTACCAACCGGAGTTGGTCGTGGGTTTGAACTATCGTCTTCTTTTACTGCCGAGCAGCATTGTGTGCCGAGCAGCGTAGTGTTAAACACTAGTATTTCCCGAAAAACTTTCAATAAAAGGAGAGAAGATTGTGAAATATCATCGTTTTATTCATATTGATGGAACTGCTTTACATTTTACATCACTGATAATACTTGCGTAGGTGTTCAGCATTCCATGCATTCTTAAATTCCTCTCCTTCTAGAGTTGCTATTCGGTAAGTTCCTGGTCGGACAACTGCAGTAACTCGGTAAGGTCCATGCCAGTTTGCTTCCAACTTATTGTTCTTCTGAATGACCTTCTTTAGCACGTAATCTCCTTCTTTTAAGTCGCATTTTTTCACCCTCTTGTTGTAGAACAGGGCTGTTCGCTGTTGATAAGCAGCATTCCTAATGGCTGCCTCTTCTCTAACTTCCTCGAGCATGTCCAAATCTAATCTCCTCATCAAGTCGCTGACTGGGGAATTAAAATTCAGCACTCTGTGTGTTGGAAGACCCAACTCGGCGGGTATTGCAGCCTCACTTCCAAATGCCAGCATATATGGTGATTCTCCAGTTGTTGCTCGGGGAGTTGTTCGGTAAGCCCACAATACTGACTGTAGCTCATTAATCCAATTAGCTTTAGCCTCACTAAGCCTCTTCTTCAAACCATTTAGTAATGTTCTGTTCGTCACTTCAGCCTGCCCATTGCTTTGAGGATGGCCTGGTGCTGAATGAACTTTCAAAATGTTTGACTGATGACAATAGGTGGCAAACTCCTCGTTATCAAATTGTGTTCCATGGTCTGTGATGAAGGCATGAGGGAGACCATATCGGCAGATAATGTTCTTCCAAACGAATTGGTATACCTTCTCGTACGTTATATCAATAAGTGGCTCAGCATCTACCAACTTAGTAAAATAATCCACTGCGACGACGAGGTACTTGAATCTTCCTCGGGTCGTTGGTAGTGGTCCAAACAAATCAATTCCCCACATGACAAATGGCCAAGGGGAAGTTATGGGTGTCAACAATGCTTGTGGAGTTCGTCGAATGGAGGAAAAACGTTGGCATTTATCACATCTTTTGGCATAGGCTATACAATCAGCCCTCATCGTTGGCCAGTAGTACCCTTGCGTCATCACTCTTTGTAAAAGTGTCCGACCTGCTACATGGGCTCCACAAGACCCTTCATGGATCTCTTCAATTAATTCTTTCACCTCAGAGGGATGTACACATCTTTGCAAACCTGCCATAATTCCTCGTCTATACAAAACACCATTAGTTAGTACATACCGAGCAGCTTTAAACTTCAATTTCTTGGCAGCGATCTTATCCTCTGGTAATTCTCCTTCCTCGACATATGCCCTGATGGTATCCATCCAAGATGGTCCTAAATTAAGAGTAATAATATTCATCGTCAGGTCTTCATCTATGCTTCGACTTTCTAACACCTCAATTGGTATCGTTCTTCGCAACTCGGTACGAGTAGCTGATGCTAGTCGGGCTAGTGCATCTGCTTGTGCATTCTCCATTCTTGGTATTCTGATCAACTGAATGGCATCAAATTTTGCCAACAACTCCATCGCCTTTACATGATACTTGACCATTAATTCTCCTTTAACTGCATACGTTCCCATCATCTGATTCACAATTAATTGAGAATCACTGAATACCATCACTTGTTGCGCTTCCATAATCTTTGCTAAATTAAGGCCTGCTATCAAGGCTTCATACTCAGCCTCATTATTGGAAGCTTTGAATTGGAATCGTAAGGCATATTCCACGGCAATCTCGTATGGCGTGTTCAAAACAATCCCTGCCCCACAACCTGTTGTGCAAGATGACCCATCTACATATAATCTCCATGTAGGTAACTCATCTTCAAATTTCTTATCTGACAGAGTTCCTCGGTGAAATATCTGTTGTTTCCTTTCATCCTCCCCTGGTATTTTTCGTTCTTCGTCGACCGTCTCTTCTCGCCCTTTTACCAACCGGAGTTGGTCTGGGTTTGAATTTGATGATCTTTCTACATCCAGAAGCCCTTTTACCAACCGGAGTTGATCTGGACTTATGTCTGTTGATCCTGTAACATCCACAGGTTGGTCAGCGAGCAACTTTTGCTCCTCGGGGGTATCAGGATATGTAAATTCTGCTATAAAGTCTGCTACAGCCTGCCCTTTTAATGATGATCTGGGTTCATACACAATATCATATTCATCGAGCTCTATTGCCCAATACATCAGTCTCCCTGATTTTTCTGGCTTATGAAGGGCTTGTCTCAATGGCATGTCGGTATACACGACGATGGTATGGGCCTGGAAATAAGGCCTCATTCTTCTACTTGCTTCAATTAATGCCAATGCCAATTTTTCCAGCTTCGGGTACCTGATCTCTGCACCTCGGAAAGCCTTACTTGTGTAATAAATTGGCTTCTGGATTCCATTCTCCATTCTGATCAATGCCGAGCTGACTGCATTCTCTGATATTGCCAGGTATAAGTACAACTTTTCTCCCATTACTGGCCTGGACAATAGTGGAGGTGCTCCCAGATATTTCTTCAAGTCTTGAAAGGCTTTTTCACATTCATCATTCCACTCAAAAGTTTTTCGAAGTGTTTTGAAGAATGGGAGGCATCTATCAGTTGCTCGGGATACAAATCTGTTGAGCGCTGCAACTCGTCCTATAAGACTCTGCACCTCTTTCTTCGTCGTTGGAGATCGCAGCCCTAAAAGAGCTTTGATCTTTGCTGGATTTGCCTCAATGCCTCGCTGGTTGACGATGTACCCGAGGAACATTCCTTCTCGTACTCTAAAGGTGCACTTCGTCGGGTTGAGCTTCATCTGGTATTTATCCAGTTGATCGAAGGTCTGACCTAAGTCAACTAGATGATCAACAGCTTTCTTGCTCTTTGTCAGCATATCGTCGACATAGACCTCCATATTACAACTGATTTGTTCGGTAAAAACCTTATTCATCAGCCGCTGGTATGTCGCTCCTGCATTTTTCAAACCAAAAGGCATAACATTATAACAGTAAGTTCCCCTAGGGGTAATAAAAGAAGTGCTTTCCCTGTTTTCAGGTTTCATTTTGATCTGGTTGTAACCAGAGTAAGCATCCATGAAGCTGAGTAGCTCGTGTCCCGAGGTAGCATCCACTAGTTGATCAATTCTGGGCAATGGAAAATGATCCTTTGGGCATGACTTGTTGAGATCAGTGAAATCAACACACCTTCTCCATTTATTGTTTTTCTTCTTCACCATCACCACATTTGCCAACCAGTCTGGATACTTCACATCTTCAATGAATTGGGCTTTCTGGAGCTTCTCGACCTCCTCTTGTATAGCTTGATTCTTCTCGGGACTAAATACTCTTCTTCTTTGCTTTACAGGCTTGATCTCCTTATTCACATTGAGCTCGTGACATAAGAAGTTTGGATCTATTCCTGGCATGTCTTCATGACTCCACGCAAAAGTTTTCTTTCTATTTCTCAAGAAAGTTATCAACTCCTATTTTATTGAAGCATCTAACGACGAACCTATCTGGGTTACTCGTTCAGGATGCTCGTTGTCCAGAATAACATTTTCTGTAGATTCCACCACCTGTCCTTTTACAAGCTGGGATTCATCTCTGGGATCAAGTGTTTAAATTTCTGTTCCTTCCTCCACCTGGTAGGTAGTAGTCTTTTTCCTCGACTCTTCAAGCTCCTCTTGCTCGGCAGATGAATAATAGCATTCCCGAGCTATTTTTTGATCACCTTTCATAACTCCTACTCCAAAATTTGTTGGGAATTTTAAGCATTGATGTACTGTAGATGGGACTGCTTCGAACTTCTTCAAACCAACTCTTCCCATGATGATGTTGTAAGCTGACTGCACATTCTTATCCATCACAAAGAAGCGTATTCTCTCTGTTCAACAAGCAGGCCAAGTTCCAATGAATATATCCAACTTGATCGTCCCAAGTGGAAAAACTTTCTCGCCAGTAAAACCCAGAAGAGGTCTGTGATAAGGCTCCAATTGGGATAATTTCAAATTTAAACTGTCAAAGCATGAGTAGTACATGATATCCGCCGAACTACCATTATCTACCAACACCCTTGAAATCACTACTTCTTTCATCCTCATTTTGATCACCAAAGGGTCGTCGTGAGGGTAAACAACACTTGCAAGGTCGTTTTTTGAAAACCCAATGACCATCTTCTCTTTGTTTACCTTCCTCGGGCGATCCTCTTCAGCCAAATTTATCCGTTGAATGTATGAGCAAGCCTGAGCCTCACCGAGGTAAGCTTTTCTTTTTGCAGTAAGGTCTCCTCCTCCCGCATCTCCTCCTGTAATGACATTACAATCAAATGACCCAAAGCGTATTGAAAATACCTCTCGTTCTGGCTTCCTTGGTTTTTTGGGAAGATCGGGGTCATCTTTTGTATCATCTTCATGATCCCTTTTCTTTTTCTCCTCTACTCGACGAGGAGATCTAGACCTCTCTCTAGTTCGATCATTATTTCTTCTTTCGCCTCCCCGATCAACATACTTTGCTAGCTTCCCTCTTCGGATGAGTTTTTCAATCTCGTTCTGAAGAGTAATGTAATTTTTGGTCATATGGTCGTGATCCTTATGGAAATCGCAATATTTCTCCCTATTCCTCATATCAGGGTCTGACCTCAGTTTCTTCGGCCACTTTACCTCCTCGCTATTCTTGATTTCTTCCAAGACATGATTAATACCCATTTTGAAAGGAGTATAATTATCGAATTTCTTCAGGACTTCCCATGACGATTTATTATTCTTGGAATGCTTGTCACCGCCATTGCCCTTATGCTCTTTCTTCTTGGATTTGTTGTCTTCCACCTTGGTTTCTTTATCCATATTCTTCTTCGCAGCCATAGCCTCCTCGGCATTCATGATTTTGGCCGCTTTTGCCATCAACTCTGACATAGTTATAGGTGGATCTTTGGCCAAAGAGTAATACAACTTGTTAGGCAACAACCCACTCATCAAGGCGGTGATAGCTGTCTTTTCTTCATAATCTATGACTTCCAGCTTCTCGTTATTGAAACGAGTTATGTAATCTCTAGTACTCTCACCAGATTTTTGTCTAACACTTAACAAGTGTGCTACTCTTTTTACTGGCTTTGCCCCAAAACAAAAATTGCCGATGAACAACTCGGCCAACTGAAAGAAAGTTGAAATCTTACCCCGAGTACCATATCTGGGCAGATCCAGTAAGAGTTCCCGAGAATGCTCTGCATCTCATCTCGTCTGGGACAGCATAGATGTCGGCATCAACTTGATATTGCTCTATGTGTAGAACAGGATCTGTCTTTCCATCATATTTGGGGGTTATCACTGGTGCTTTAAATTTTGACGGGGTAGGAAAACCCACAATGGCCTGGACAAAAGGTGTCCCTTGAACAAAAGTTCGTTGTAGGGGATTCTTCGCCTTAGCCATTTCTCCCAATCTATCCTCCAACCGCTGAATTGAGCCTTTCCAAGCATCATTCCCTTCCTCGGGCCTATTTGTTCGAGCAATTGATTGTTCTGACGTGGCCTCCTGAGATCTTTCTTGACGAGCAACTGGTCGTGATTGTGCTGATCCTTCTCTTAGATCTGATGGTCGTCGGAAACTCCTAGACATGGTCTTAGGTGGACTCCTATTCCTCCTAGGGCCCAATCGACTGAAAGGAGACGCCTTACTCAGTCTTTCCAAGGCACTGGGTCTTTCTGGAGAGAGAGTGATACGTTGATCAGTATCTGTAGCCCTTATTGACGAAGTTCGCCCAGGTTGATAAGAGAAATCATCAGATTCCTCATTACGATATGACTCAGTACGCCTGGATCGTGAAGAAAGTAAATAGGTTTGCCTCTGACCACTTCGTTGTCCTGAATGCGCAGGTGCACCACCATGAAGGGTTTGTATGAGTTGACGCATTGTTTCTTGCATGGCGATTTGTTCTTGAGCCAGATTCGTCATAATTCCAGCCAGATCTGGAGGTGCAGAGGGATTTGGAGGATTTCCAGCATTTCCAGCGTTTCGATTGCTAGATTCTGGATTATCCGCCATTGATGATGAATGATTTTTGGTGAAAAACGATAATAACAAATCGTTCCCACAGACGGCGCCAATCTGTTGATGTAAAAAAATAGATTACTCTAATAATTCAATCACAGATAAATAAATGAGACAAAGAATTTTAAAGTGGTTCAGCCTTATATGAATGGCCTACGTCCACTGTTATGTTATTGCTGAGTGTTTGGGAATTCTCGATTACAAGTGCTATCAAGAAATTCCGCCCCCTTTGAATGAGGGTGATACAAGGTATTTATAGCCCTTAGGCTGTATATGAAAGGGTGATACATTAAATGATATACATATGAAAGGGTAACTCATTTAATGCTCTTCAAGCGTGTGCGTCAAGATGATAAGCATTCAATGAATAGTTGAACTGCTGATTATCTGGCAATCAATGTTGTGGTCGAGATGCAGCTCGAACCGCCTTAGTTTCTCATCGTCCAAGAGTTCCTCGGAGCACTGGAGTTCCTCGGAGGATAAGAGTTCCTCGGAGGGCTGGTGTTCCTCGGAAGACTGGTGTTCCTCGGAGTACACCTGTTGCTCGGAGTGAGTATGTTGGTCGGGGGAATGATCTTCCTCGTTGCTATTATGCCACGTAGCTTGACACGTGTCTTCTTATTATTCGTCCAAATCAACATACTAATTTTGGTATCAACACCAAGGCTAGCCTCTGACTAGCCTGTAGAGCCATTTCATCAGACCCCAGCACCCTTTGGCGATCAGCAGGGAGAACTGCTCTCTCGAGCAGCGCGGGGGCCAACTGAGGGGAAATTTCAACAGAAGCCCCCTCGGGCAATGCAGACACCGGGACTAAGGCTTGCCCAGCCTTCGTCCTTGCCTCTATCTTCCTCCTTCTCCCTCTCCATCCTTCTTCTCTCCTCTATCTTCTTCTTCTCCTCCACCTTCTTCCTCTCCTCCTCCTTTCTTCTCTCTCTCTCTCTCTCTCTCTCACTTGCTCCTCTTATTTCTTATTCCTCTCCTGTTCCTGAGCAGAAGACCGAGAAGCAGTAGCCACGGCCCCAGAGTTAGACTTCTGCTTCTTTGACCTCTGAGCGAGGAGCACATGATCTTCATCATCATCATCCCAAATCAAATTCTTCCTTGGAGGAGCCATTTTCTCGCTCAAGCTGCTAGATGTGCTCGACGATCCTCGAACTTTAGAAACTTACCCACGTTCAGAAAAACTGCTACTACTGGAGATCCTTTCGCCCAAATTACCTCCAGTACCACCTGCGATATCGCTTTCAGAGCTTCTCTCCTCCTCGCCCAACTGGATAGGATCCGCAGCAGTCTCTTCAGAGGAATCAAACTCAGGGATACTGTCCACCGGCCTCGCTATAAAACTAGAACCAACGTTCTTGTATTCGAGCAGAAAAGCAGCAGACCGGGGATGCTCACCGTCAGCTAAAGGCTCCTTGATGTTCCAGGCCTTGACCAATTATGAGAGATGAACCTCACTGAGAGCAGGTTCCAAGTTCTTCGACCTCGCTGAAGGAAAAAATAGAGAAAAATCAGAAGGATCACAAATCAACAAAAATTAAAAAGAGCAGAGCAAAATCTACCTATGTATTCTTCCCCAAAAAAGGAACAGAGTACCTATCAGCACTCGACCCCTCAAACTGGGGAGAAAATTGCCAATTTCTATCAAGGAAGCCCTCTTGCCAATAGTCCTTGTGGGAATCATGTAGATTAACTACCAATACCCTGTCAGGACTCCTGATTTTGAGATAGAGAACACCAGAACTAGTTCGAGAAAAAGAATAGCATAAACAGACCTTGGCGAGCCCTAACTTAGTACTATATAACTGGTTTATTCTATGAACACCATTGATTATCTTCCACACATTGGGCGAACACTGTGCGGGAACAATGTTGAAATAGCCAAAGAAATGCAAGAATAGATTGTTGGGAGGAAAAGTGAGTCCCCCTTGGTAAAGCAACAAAATATGGATCCAATGGGTATCCTCTATTTCTCTGACGTTTCTAGGGGGAAGCGCAACACTCAACATCTACCCACTCTGGGATGTTATAAAACTTCCTAAATTCGGAGACCGACCTATTCCCAATATTTGCCATTGGAAAACCCTAGAAAACTAAAAATTCAAAGAGAAAGTACAAAGAAAAGGTACAAGAGACTTACAAGATGAGAGTTCGACTTGAAGAATGGAAAATCACAAGCCCAAACGATGAAGAAGATCAAAAGCAACGAAAATGAAGACTGAGAGAAGATAGAATGAATCGCTAGAGCTCACAGGGAATGGAAAAATGCTGGGAAGGTTGAAATGACGGACGAAAAGCAACTGTTCTAGAAAACCTTTAAGTGTTGCTAATCATAATGCACAAACCTTGAAGCGGATGCCTCCAAAATCATTCCTCCAACTTTTGAAGAGTTGCACGAGATACGAAACAACCATTATGGCAAATCATTTAAATTTATTGATCCCCAAAGAATGGCCCAACAAACTTAGGGGTAATTGTGGGTACCCGGAATTGGGATGATGGGCCTGGACGAGTAACCCAATTTTGGGGGCCCAAAGTCCAGACCCCCCATCTTCCAACTGATTATGACCCAGTCTCTTCCCACGATCCCATGAGGGGAGGTTCTCGGGAGGAATGGAAAACGTGGGGGAGTCCAACACCCCCACTTACTAAAATGTACACGTATATATTGAACCCTAGATCCGGGGTAAATGACAAGTTGTATTCTCTGTAACCACTCTCCGGAGTATATAGAAATAACACTAACTGCACCACCGTGGACGTAGGCACCTCTTTGCTGAACCACGTACATCCTTTGTTGTGTGATTGCCATTTTGCTTTCCTTATTGTAATCATTTGCTAAATATTTTTCAAATGTTTTGAGTACTAACCCTTGCTATAAAAACTTTTAAAAACCTTTTAGGTGTCCAGCCAGAGGGACGCCAGGCTTGACTCATTCTAAGGATCCGTTGCTACAGCATGTGTGGATGTTGCGGGAGTTTGATAGGTGCCTCATTCTTTTCATTCTTAGTATAGAGACCTCCTATCAGTTATTCGAGCATGTTGCTCACAGTTGTATTCAGTACTTATGTCAGACCTGTTGAGATTTATTACCTGTCCTTACTTTTGTTGGTTTTTGAACCGATGGTTTATTCGGTCTGTTAATTAATTGTGAATGGTTGATTTTAGTTAATTGTGATTGTTTATATTATTCTATTTTCGTATGAGTATTTCATTTTAGTTAATTAAAGATAAAACTTGGCACCAGTCTAATTTTCTCACCTAGGTGGTTAGTAATTAAAAAGGCGACAGTGATGCTAAGAATGAACCAACTGAGAAATATGATCTAATTTAATTTAGGACTGATCTCCCGGGGTTAATTAGGCGGGGTGTCACAGATGGTATCAGAGCATCAGGTTCTAGTGTCCTTAGGATCTGTGCGGCTTACTACGTTTCAGCGTAGCGTTCAGTTGTTATAGAGCCCTATTATTAGGACTGTTGATTCATTTTCCGCTTTTGAGATATCGTATTTCTGCTATTATATTTTTGTATAAATTGTGTACTTATACGATTCGATTTATTTTCAGATGCCACCTAAGAGACAAAGAGTTGAGAGGGATGAGGCTAGGGATGAGCTCAGGGAGGCTCATCAGGAGCCACAAGTACCACCCCCACCACCCCCACCCAAGTTGATCTCCACTACTCAGGTGGCAGTGATAATGGCCCAGGCAGTTGAGACAATGATGCGAGCTATGACAACTCATTTTCCACAGCCCTAGGCACCACTTCCAGTAGCACCAGCAGCTCAGGCTCTAGTGGGGCCACAACCTTGGCAGCGAGTTAGGGAGACCTTTCAAAAGGGTCACCCTCCCGAATTTAGGGGTTGCATCGATGTAGTAGAGGTTTATGACTGGAAAAAGAATATTCAGTGCCATCTGCGCATGCTGGAGTGTACCGATGTGAAGAAACAGATGCTTCCTACCTTTCATCTGTCGAGGGCAGCCTTACAGTGGTGGGAGTCAGTTACCACCACTGAGGAGCGGGATTTGATGACGATATCCAAATTTTGGGTGAGGTTCGATCGCAAATACTTCCACCAGCGGTAGAGGCTGAGATGAGGAATAAGTTCAGTGAGTTAGTACAGGGTGACCAGTCAGTGGCAGACTATGAGGAAGAGTTCACCCGTTTGGCAAACTTTGTGCCAAATGAGGTGAGCGATGAGGAGTAAAAGAAGTCGAGGTTCATGGATGGCTTAGCCTGGAGGATCAGGCATCATTTGATTGGGAGTCCGGTGTTAGTGACATATATAGATGTCGTTAATGACTCCCTTATACATTGCCAGGATCATCGCTTCCATGCGAAGGGAAGCAAGAGAGTAGGGGATCCGAGCCGACAGGGCAAGGCAGTTACTGGTAATGACATGAGTGGTACTCAGCAGCAGACTAGCAGTCAACAGGGGAGTCAGGCTAAGAAATTTAGGCCTGGTGGGTTCCGACCAGGAGGAAAGGGGTCCAGGTAAGGGCAGCCGAGCCTAAATCAGCAACAACAGGTTCCTCAGGGCCGTCAGGGCCAAGAGAACAATGGGGGAGGCCAGCATTGCTAGCCTCATCAGGGTCAATAGGGCCAATGACAGGGGGACAATCATAAACACTATTTTGTCTGTGGCCATCCAGGACACTTCAAGAGGGAGTGCCCGCAGATGGGCAGAGGTCATCAGCAGGGTGCCCAATAGGGGAAACAGGGGCAGGTGCTGCCAGCAGCACCAGCTCCACTCGCCTCACAGCAGCAGGGGCAAATGCACTAGGGCATGTGTATAACGTCTGGGATGATCCCAATACTCCATTAAAGCAGGCACCGCCAGCAGTTGAGGGTGTGTTTCTCATTCATGGTCATAAGGTTAGTATACTTTTTAACACGGGAGCATCGCATTCATTCATTAAATCTAATTTTGCTAAACGGGACGGGTTACTAGAGACCGAAGGTGGTCTTCGTATATGTGTAGAATTGCCAATAGGCAGCGGGGTTTTGATTCACTCGATTTTTCGGGGGGTGGACATTTTAATTGGGAGGCTTAGTTTAGCAGTAGACATCTTAGTGTTAGATATGGAGGGGTACGATGTCATCCTGGGTATGGATTGGTTGGAAGGTTATCGAGCGACTGTGGATTGTTACGAGAGGACAATCGTGTTCTCCATTCTGGGACAGGAGATGTTCCTAATAGCGATGCCGCTACTTGAGGGAGATTCGCGCTCACACTTATACTATATCGAGGAGGAAACCTCATAGGAGGTGGTGGTCCCATTGGATTCAATCCCGGTAGTGAGGGACTTTGAGGATGTGTTCCAGGAAATACTAGGGTTGCCACCCAGCAGGGAAATCGAGTTTGTAATCGATTTAGCACCGGGGATGAGACCGATTGCTCGAGCATCGTACCGTATGGCCCCTTCAGAGTTGCGTGAGTTGAGAGAGCAGATTCAGCAGCTCCTGGGTCAGGGTTTCATTCGGAGGCGTACATTACCCTGGGGTGCACCGGTGTTATTTGTAAATAAGCGGGATGGTTTACTTTCCTTTATGCGTGGACTACAGGGTGTTGAACAAGGTAACGATACGGAATAAGTATCCGTTGCCTAGGATCGATGACCTTTTCGACCAATTGAGAGGGGCATCCTATTTCTCCAAGATCGATTTGAGGCCAGGGTATCATCAGCTACGTATCCGAGAGGAGGATGTTTCTAAGATTTCTTTCCTGTCGTGGTATGGATCTTACGAGTTCAGGGTGATGCCATTCGGTCTCACAAATGTGCCAACAGTGTTCATGGATCTCATGAACATGGTTTTCAGAGAGTACCTCTACCAGTTTGTCATCGTGTTCATTGATGACATACTGATCTACTCGTGCACCGAGGAGGAGCACACAGAGCATCCGCGTAAGGTTATACAGACACTGCGGGATCACCAACTCTATGCTAAATTCGGTAAGTGTGGATTTTGGCTACGGGAAGTGCAGTTTCTTGGCCATGTGGTGTTAGACTGGGGTATTGCGGTGGATCCGAGTAAGGTATCGACGGTGAGGGAGTGGGAACATCCCACAACACCGATCGAGGTGCACAGTTTTTTGGGATTGGCAGGCTATTACAGGCGGTTCATTAAAGGATTCTCAAAGATTGCGGGCCCTTTGACGAATCTGACTAGGAAAGGGGTGCCTTTCACTTGGAGTGATCATTATCAATTAGCTTTCGATGAGCTAAAGGACAAGTTGACATCTGCACCTGTACTTGCTTTGTCGAAGGGAGGACTAGAGTATCGGGTTTACACTGACACATCCCTACAGGGACTTGGGGGTGTGCTTCAGCAGGAGGAAAGGGTTATAGATTATGCGTCCAGAAAGCTAAAGCCCATGAGAGGAATTACCCCACTCACGACCTAGAGCTAGCAGCGGTCATTTTTACTTTGAGGATATGGTGACATTATCTTCTAGGCGAGCAGTTCACTTTATTCACGGATCACAAGCCACTTCAGTATCTCTTCACACAAAAAGATCTAAACATGAGGCAGAGGCGGTGGCTAGAATTCGTGAAATACTACCAGTTTGATATTCAGTATCATCCTGGTAAGGCTAATGTGGTGGTAGATGCATTAAGCCGAAGACCAACTGGGGATATATCAGAAGTCTAGAAAGCGAAGTGGAGAGAGCTTCGATATGAGGACGATGTAGCCAGGGCCTGTATATCAGCTTTATCCATCACACCTGAGGTCATTATGCAAGTGGTGAGGGTTCAGGCGGAGGACCATATTTTCCAGGATAGGGTACGCCAGTTGTTAGCTGAGGGAGCGGAAGGTTACTCAATCAGCTCGGAAGGAGGCCTACGCCTAAATGGGAGGTTAATTGTGACAGAGGATAAGGAGTTGAGGCACGCTGTTATGACAGAGTCTCATGGTTCGATATTTGCGGTACATCCCGGTGGGGATAAAATGTACCAGGATATGAGGAGGCAGTATTGGTGGGCAGGAATGAAATGGAATGTAGCGGAGTTTGTCTCAAAATGTGCCATATGTCATCTACACTCAGAATTGGCATCCGAATTAATTTATAAAAATTCTTATCTCACACCCAAATTAGTCTATACCGACTCCCGACTGAGATAAGTACATACCCCGTCACTAATATTCGAAATTACGTAAATAAATTATTACTATTCACTTAGTAATTAAATTTCCCTAAATATTAATCATTCACTCCCCGATTAATATTTAAATATATATTGCTATAATTAATTCAATTAAAATTACGACACACAAGTAATTTTGAATTCTCGAATTAATTAAATATTAAATGCACAAAAGTACGGGGTGTTACATACTCTCCCACTTACAAAGGAGTTTCGTCCCCGAAATTAGGTCGAACCTGTGGTGAATAGCTCAGGATATTGTTCCCGCATATCCTCCTCCCACTCCCAGGTAGACTCGTCAACGTTGTGATGACCCTACTGTACTCTAACTAATGGAACAGCCTTGGATCGTAACTTCCGCTCACTACAGTCCAGAATAGCCATCAGTCTCTCCTCATATGAAATGTCTGGCTGTAAATTAATTTTCTCGAGTGGAATGTGCCAGAAGGCTCTATCGCTCCTTCGATATTTCTCCAGCGATGCCACATGGAACTCGTCGTGTATCCGTTAAAGATGCTCTGGCAATCCCAGTCTATATGCTACCGGTCCCACCCTCTCAATAAGAGGTAAAGGTCCCACGTACCTCAGTGCTAATTTACCCTTCTTGTCGAACCTCATCACCCCTTTTATAGGGGACACCCGGACTAGTACCTGATCCCCAACCTCTAACTCCACATGTCTCCGTGAAGCATCATCATAACTCTTCTGCCTATCATGAGCTATTCGAATCCTCCCTCGGATCAACTCTATCTTGGTAGATGTCTCCTGGACAATCTCTGGCCCCAGTAGCTTATTGTACCCCACCTCTAACCAACAAGTGGATGAATGACAAGGTCTCCCGTACAATGCCTCGAACGGTTCCGTACCGATCGTGAATTAGTAAGAGTTGTTATACGCGAACTCTACCAAAGGAAGATGTCTCTCCCCTCCTCCCCCAAAGTCTAGAATGCACATCCTTAGCATGTCTTCTAGCATCTGATTAACTCTTTCAGTCTGCCGTCGGTCTGTGGGTGATAGGTTATACCCAAACGTAACTTTGTGCCCATGGCCTCCTGAAAGCTTTGTAAAAAATGGGCCACAAAATTTTATCTCCGTTAGATACAATATTTATCAGCACCCCGTGCACTTAACAATCTCTGCTATGAATAGCTGCACATAATGTATTATCTCAAAGTCTGTGTAAATCAACAGGAAGTGGCCACCTTGGTCAACCGATCCACAATGACCCATATGGAATCGTGACCTCTCGGCGATGCAGGTAACCCTGTAATAAAGTCCATAGAGATGCTCTCCCACTTCCACACGGGAATCTCTAGTGGCTGTAGCATCCCTGATGGTCTCTGATGGTCAACTTTTAAGTGTACGGTTGAGTCCGGATGGGCCGAGATAGTCAAAAAGTATACCCGGGGTAGTAAACGGGTCACGGGATGTTTTTAGGCATAGCCGGGCCCACACGGGGGGATTTGGGTCACTTGGGCTTGGCCCATTAGGTAAAAAATGGGATTTATCCTAATTAATTAATTATAAGAAAAATGGGGACGGCTGATTAGAGTTTAGAAAATACTTAGTGGGAGAGAAAACCCTAAGAGGTAGTTAAAGGCAAATTGGGGGACAAAGGAAAGAGCCTAAAGAAGGGATTTCATCTTCAACCTTGGGAATTCATAACTCCAAATCAGACCCTACGAATCATAAGGCAAGTGGTTAACTTGCTGTAGAATTTAATTTGCATTTTGATTCATATTTATGTAATGTGAGAAATCAAAATTCGTTTTGGGATTGAAAGGGTACAAACATGGGATTTTTGTAAATCAATATTCTGAATTCTAAATTGTGTAGAAATTGATGTATAATCTGAGATTGTATATATATATATATATATCTGGTAAGATGTGTCAACCCAGATGAATTAGAAACGAATTTGAGATAAGGAATTGATGTTGAGATGGGTTAACGAATAAAAATGGATTTTTCCCCAATTTAAGAAAATAGTAGAGAATATAAATTGAATGGTGTTTGTGGACTTTATGGGGGTCCCGTATGAAGTTCTTGATGTGCTTTATTGAAGAAAGGACTTGGTTTAGACTGTAGAAGAAGTTAGGGTTTTAATCTTTTCGTCCATGGCTGAAACAGACAACCTGGGAAGACGATGAATGGTGTTTGTGGCCTTTATGGGGGTCCCGTATGAAGTTCTTGGTGTGTTTTATTGAAGAAAGGACTTGGTTTAGACTGTAGAAGAAGTTAGGGTTTTGAGCTTTTCATCCATGGCTGAAACAGACAACCTGGGAAGACGATGACCTGTACGATCGATCGATCGAGGGTAGGGGATCGATCGATTGATGGTCATTAAATTCTGAAAGTTCGGCCAGTTTATATATATATAAGGGGAATTTAAATTAAACTTCCTTGCTATACCTTACGTAATGAGAAATAAACACAGGGATACAATCTAATCAATTATGAAGGAAAATTAATTGGTATTCGAAGAAAAATTTATATGGATCATACTACGGTTAAATTTTGGAAAGAATATTTCAAAATAATTAAATACGGATCGAGTGGGCGAGTCTGGGTATATGGGTTGAGTGATACTAAGGTGTTAAATTTATTTAGAGTGAAAGCTAATTAATTTGGAGTCGGGAATTTAGACTCGGGTATTGTTTTATTTCGGGCCACGAGAGTAAGTCCGAATATATTGGTTGGAGCGATACCAAAAGTAATTTAATTAATAATTAATGTGCGAAGTAATTAATAATTAGAGTTGGGCCATAATTCATATTGATCTGAATAGGCTTGTATTACGGACTTAGTACACGGTATTGCTGGAATAGCTTATATATATATATATATATATATATATATATATATATATATATATATATATATATATACGGTGTGCGATAGTATATATATATGGTGTGTGTGCATTAATATGAGTGGCTAGATATTATTATTATATACTCTAGTTCTATAGGAGGGAGGTTGCGTGTAGTGGATGAATCCCCTAGCTTGAGGAGTAGGGTGAGTATATTCCCAGGTCATAGTGTCCATTATATGGGTGAGGGGCATCTCACTTTCAGGGAAGGAATATGACCGCCTCCAATATTTTTGTATTAACCAAGTTAGTGAGAGATTCTGACTTGGGGTAAGTAGGCCTAGTGGGATAACACTTCATAGAATTTACATCCGGTGAGTTATTACTCGGGAGGATGTATAGTATTAATTATTATTTAAGCATGTTTGTGAATGTTGTAAAATAACTATACGTATATAATGAGGTAAATAATTATATATGGGTAAATTGATACAATCCATGAATTGTATTATACATATAATGGGTGTGAAAGTTATATGAGCTTAAAAAGGGAAATGATTAATTAAGTTAAGATTGATAATAACTTAGAAATCATAATTATGGCACACTGGTTTAGAGTATGATGGTTGCAAGGGGATTATATTCAGTTATCTAGTCATGGGATAAATAGCTAGGTAAATTACTCAAGGTGTTAGTAGTGCATATTAGAGGAGGGGTGAGGATGTCCTCAAGGGAGTGCGACACTAACTAAAATATGGAGAGCATGCATATTTACTTATTACTGCAAGTAATCATTTGCTAAATGTTTTCCAAATGTTTTGGGAACTAACCCTTGCTATAAAAACTTTTAAAAATGTTTTAGGTGTCCAGCCACAGGGACGCCAGGCTTGACTCATTTCAGGGATCCGTTGCTACAACATGTGTGGATGTTGCGGGAGTTTGATAGGCACCTCATTCTTTTCATTCTTAGTGTAGCGAATTCCTATCAGTTATTCGAGCATGTTGCTCACAGTTATATTCAGTACATATGTCAGACCTGTTGAGATTTATTACTTGTCCTTACTTTTGTTGGGTTTTGAATCGATGGTTTATTCGGTCTGTTAATTAATTGTGAATGGTTGATTTCAGTTAATTGTGATTGTTTATATTATTTCGTTTCCGTATGTGTATTTAATTTTAGTTAATGAAAGATAAAACTTGGCACCAGTCTAATTTTCTCACTTAGGTGTTTAGTAATTAAAAAGGCGATAGTGATGCTAAGAATGAACCAACTGAGAAACCTGTTCTAATTTAATTTAGAACTGATCACTGGGGGTTAATTAGGCGGGGTGTTACATAATCGTAAACTATTTTTGTAAACCTATGTAAGGAAAAAAATTTCCAATTGAGTCCTTTGTAGTTTTGGCTCAATTCCGGACAAAAATATTTGAGTCATAGGATAGAGTTCAAGTTTATCCATTCAAGCCTATGACGTGTTTATTGAAGATGTAGCGGCCAAGATATTAAAGCTTCATCAAATGCCGAGTTTAATGTGCCCGTTTCTACGTCAACAACATTGGTTCCATTGCTCTTAAGGTATGAATGCATTTTGAATATATATATATGAGCTTGGAACATTTTTCATTGGGTGAATTTTTATTTTAAACTGATGTTGTATTTCAGAAAGTTTCATTAAAATTTTAAAATAAAGCTTTTGGGTTAAAAATAGAATTTTCAGCTTTCTTGTTTTTCATTCGATATTATCGTTCAAACGAGTTTGTCGTTTAAGCGAGAATGTCGTTCGAACGAGGTTTTCAACGACCTGCCACTGGAACTTCGTTAGAAGTATCGTTCGAACGAGACTTCGTTCGAACGAAAATCTCGTTCGAACGAGATTTGGCGGGAACAGTTTTTTGGGCAGTTTTTGACAGTTTTCCCACTTTTCCCACTACTTTTCCCCACTAACTTTTTGACAAATTTAACTAGTGTGGGAACAACATTTTTGTAAAGACTTTTTCATAACCTTTTCTTCATTAAGAGTGTTTTGAGAGTTAATTCTTCCAAAGAACAAGTCCCCTTGAATTTTTGTTGAAATGCTTTAATCCTTAGAACAAAATCAAGGTTTACACACCCATATTGTTTATTTCAAGTTTCAATATATATACATCTTGCTTGGAGTGTTTTGGCATCGGGTTTTACTCTACCGTTTGAAGAGTTCGTTTGAATTTCATTCTAAATCCCTTAAAGAAGAAGATGTTTTTTTTTCTGCGATATTCTCACATGGTGAAAGGCACCATGTGTGGTTGACGGTGTACCTGTTGTCTCATTGGTGGATTCCAAGATTCCAGTGGAGCTCCGAGATTGTCGACTAGGCGGAGGTGTTTACAAGAAGACGCGTCAAGGTTTGAAAGGGATCGAGTCGAGGAAGTAAGTCATTTGTCTTGTAATTGTAAAACCATACTTAGTGGACTTAAGGCTAGGACCGTCTGAGGTTTTTTTTCGTTGTGGGTTTTTTCTCGTACATCGCGACGTAGTGGTTCATTATTTATTTTATCTTTTGCTATACTCACCTAGAACACATGCTTAGGTAAAAAGATAAAATTTGGTTTTAATCAGTACTTAATTGAATTGGTGCAAGTTTAATATGGGTAATATTTATGTTAATTTAACTCAAGTCATTTAATTTAATTTGATAAAATTGGTTTGGCCTAATTGTGGTAATATTAAAAATTTGACCTAGGCAAATTTCTAGGACTTGGATTGAATTAAGTTGGTTTAAGTGAAATTAAAAATATGTGTAAGTTCAATCTTATTTCACTTGGTTTAATTTTAATTTAAAAAGAAATTAAAATTTGTTAATTTGTTAAATTTGAACCATCTCACGCTTCCGCATTTAAAAAGGAGATTATTACTTTTTGAAGTATAAGAATTATAAAATTGGGGGCCTCGTGTTCCAACAAGTGGTATCAGAGCCGAAGCGCTAATTTATCGCGTCAAAGATCTGTGATTTGGCTTTTATAATTTTTGTGCTCCTTGCATTTTTTAGGTGGTTCATTTTTTACTCACTCTCATTTTTTTGTATCTCTCGATGGGACGTCTTAATGATAATTTGTCCATTTCTAATGATAATGAAATTTTTGCTATTCGAGAGGAACTTAATGGGCTTAATAAGTGTAATGAAAAATTAAGAGAATTAAATTTGAGATTTGCAAAAAGAATTAAATCTCTTGAAAATGAAAATTCTTGTTTTAAAGCTAAAGTTGAATTTTTGCAAACCTCGCTAGCTCAAAAAGATATTTTTCATGAAAAGCTCATGGACATAAATCAAAATTTTAATATTTTAGAGAAGTCCAAGAAAGAGAGTAAATGTCAAGAAAAGACTCTTAGGGACAAGTTTGCTCACATTGAGGGGGAGCGTAATAACCTTCTAGGTGTAATTGAAAATTTAAAGAAGGAGTTCCTTAAAATTGAGGAGTCTAATTTATTACTTGAGTCCAATATTTTAAAAATGAAAAATGACTTACAAGACTCGAGTAGTAGTTGTGATGGTTCTAGCTCATCTAGTTCAAATACTTGTTGCTAAAGCTAAAATCATTATTTGTTTTAGAGGGTCTACTTTATCCAAAGACTTTAGAATAGGTCACACCTTAGGTAACATTCCTCGTGTTTTCACATGCTTGCATTGTGGTAGAAAAGTTCACCTTAGGTCATTTTGTTTTGATCTTAAAAGAAGTCTTAGGAAGTCTATGTCTAGCATTTCATTCGTTTTTAAATCTCATTATTTTAAATATACATCTATATTGGTTCGGAAATCATTTTTAGACCCGCTAGATATTAGATTGGTTGATTCTCATTTGCTTTCACATGAAACCTCCCTTGCTAAATTTAAAGGTTGAATGTGTTAGTTGTTTGCATACTCTAGATTTTTGTGCTTCATATTATATATCATTGCTAGGTGTATGCATATTTAGTCATTTTCTAGTCATTGCTTTATCTCATATCTCATGCTAGAAATCATGTCTTGTGTATTTTCTGTATTTTATTCTTTCATTTTAATTTGCATTAAATGAAAAATACAAAAAGATTTTTGTTTATCATTTGGGTTTTTATCTCTTGGTAATTTAAGCTTAATGAAAAATTCAAATAATTTTTGTTTGTCTTTTGAGTATATATTTTTGTTGTTTGGTTTAAAAATTTTTAAAAACTCAAAAAGATTTTATTTTGTGTGTATTTTGGTTTTACACACATTTTGTGACATATGTTTGTGTTTGAATCCTCATTTCGCTTCCACGTGACTAGAATATTTGGTTAGAATTTTAATCCTTAAAATGTTCTTTATCATGCTTACATGGAGTAGCTTAAGTTTGACTTGCTTAATGGATTCACTTTTATACGCCTTCACACACATGCACGAGCTTTTTGAACCTTAACGTCACATGTTATATTTGAGCTCTGTGAGGTGTTCTCCTACCAATCTTGTCATCTACATGTTATGTGACGTAGGAGGACTAGTGCATGTCAAAATCCGCTGTACGTGAGATTTGTGAGAAATAAAAATATTATATATAAATGTGCATGGAGAAGGGCTCCGAAATGATTTATTATCCTTTGCGAATAGTAAGCCACTATTTGTTGGGACCTAAAAGAAATACGTGGTCCAAAGGCCTAAAAGAAAATATGGCATTAAAAGGAAAAATAATTGCCAAGGCCTGTTTTAGTGATATATTCATTCAAATAATATATGCTTAATAAGGGAGATTGGATGGTATATCAACGGTTTGCAAAATGCCCGTTTATCCTAGTTGCGCTTTTAATGTCATGACTCTATTGGTTTGTAGAATCATCAACATGCTAGGCTTGTATGCATTGTGTTTGTTTGTTCATTAGTTCACTTTATCCTGTCACATAAAGGCTAAATTCTAGTTGATAAAGTTTTGCAATCAAATGCGACTACGTGAACAAGTTTAAGTGATTGGATTTTAATTCATTGGTATCTTGTTCACACCCCAACACTTCCGTTTCCATATGACACATTTATGCTATAAGAGTGTGGAAAATCTTATGTTATTTAGTTTTGTATCATTTTGGTGTTTATATCTATATGTGTGTACTTATGCTTAGTTTGTATCTATTGTGTATACATATATATGATTTTTTGTTTAGTCTTTGCCATGTTTAGCTAGTCCATCTATGTTTTTAATTCACTTTTGGTATCTATCTTGTTGCGAATTTTTGTTTCGATATCACATGCTTAGATTACTACAATCAATTGATATCTTTTGTTATCGCATCATAGTTAATATTTATATCTTTATATGGATTGGTTGAATTTTAGTTTCCCATGTGTTTTAATGTTCTCATCACTTTATGCACAATTCATGTTTTTAGCTTGTCATCCCATTTTATTTATCTTTTGTTTAGTTTAAGGGGTGTATATGCTTTAATTGGGGGAGATATGTTAATTTTTAATTCTTTAGCCTTTGTCTATTCCTGAAGAAAAGGGGGAGAAAGATAAGGGGAGAAATATTATCTAATCATATTGTAATCTTATCTTAGTTGGGGAGATTTAAGTTAGGGGTAGAGCACTATCTTCTTAGGTTGATCATAGTTGATAAAGGGGAGAGTTAATTATGGGAGAGTCTTTATTGCATTTAATATTTTAATATTCCCTATGCGTTTAATGTGTTTGCTTAAGTGTGCAGGAATTCTTCTATATATTGCAACTTTCATCGTCGACAAAGATAGTGATCCTTGGGTCTTGATTCATGTTTGGGTGGGATGTTTGAGTCTAGTAGAGCTTGACGGCCCTTTAGAATTTTTTTTTTAGTTTTTGTCCCGGAATAGCCAAAGGGGGAGATTTGTAAGGACACAAATTTCCAATTGAGTCCTTTATAGTTTTGGCTCAATTCCGGACAAAAACATTTGAGTCATAGGATATAGTTCAAGTTTATCCATTCAAGCCTATGACGTGTTTGTTGAAGATGTAGCAGCCAAGTTATCAAAGCTTTATCAAATGCCGAGTTTAATGTCCCTCGTTTCTATGTCAACAATATTGGTTCCATTGCTCATAAGGTATGAATGCATTTTCAATATATATATATATATATATATATATATATATATATATATATATATATATATATATATATATATATATATATATATATATATATATATAGGAGCTTAGAACATTTTTCATTGGGTGAATTTTTATTTTAAACTGTTGTTGTATTTCAGAAAGTTTCATTAAAACTTTAAAATAAAGTTTCTGGGATAAAAATAGAATTTTCAGCTTTCTGGTTTTTCGTTCGATATTGTCGTTCGAACGAGTTTGTCGTTCGAATGAGAATGTCGTTCGAACAAGGTTTGCAATGACCTTCCACTGGAACTTCGTTAGAAGTATCGTTCAAACGAGACTTCGTTCGAACGAAAATCTCGTTCGAACGAGATTTGGCAGGAACAGTTTTTTGGGCAGTTTTTGATATTTTTCCCACTTTTCCCACTACTTTTACCCACTAACTTTTTAACAGATTTAACTAGTGCGGGAACAACATTTTTGTAAAGACTTTTTCATAACCTTTTCTTCACTAAGAGTGTTTTGAGAGTTAATTCTTCCAAAAAAAAGGTCCCATTGAATTTTTGTTAAAATTTTTTAATCCTTAGAACAAAATCAAGGTTTACACACCCATATTGTTTATTCCTAGTTTCAATATATATACATCTTGCTTGGAGTGTTTTGGCACCGGGTTTTACTCTACCGTTTGAAGAGATCGTTTGGGTTTCCTTCTAAATCTCTCAAAGAAGAAGAAGTTTGTTTTGCTGCGACATTCTCACATCGTGAAAGGCACCATGTGTAATACGGTGTTCCTATTGTCTCATTAGTGGATTCCAAGATTTCGGTGGAGCTCCGGGATTGTCGACTAGGCGGAGGTGTTTACAAGAAGACGTGTCAAGGCTTGAAAGGGATCGAGTCGAGGAAGTAAGTCATTTGTCTTGTAATTGTAAAACCATACTTAGTGGATTTAAGGCTAGGACCGTCCGAGGTTTTTTTCGTTGTGGGTTTTTCCTCGTACATTGCGACGTAGTGGTTCATTGTTTATTTTATCTTTTGCTATACTCACCTAGAACGCATGCTTAGGTAAAAAGATAAAATTTTATTTTAATCACTACTTAATTAAATTGGTGCAAATTTAATTTGGGTAATATTTATGTTAATTTAACTCAAGTCATTTAATTTGATAAAATTGGTTTGGCCTAATTGTGGTAATATTGAAAATATGGCTTAGGCAAATTTCTAGGACTTGGATTGAATTAAGTTGGTTTAAGTGAAATTAAAAATATGTGTAAGTTCAATCTTATTTCACTTGGTTTAATTTTAATTTGAAAAGAAATTAAAATTTGTTAATTTGAACCATCTCACGCTTTCGCATCTAAAAAGGAGATTATTGCTTTTTGAAGTATAAGAATTTTAAAATTGGGTCCTTTCACGCTTCCTCATCTAAAAAGGAGATTATTACTTTTTGAAGTATAATAATTTTAAAATTAGGGGCCTCATGTTCCAATAACCTAGACAACGGTATTCACACAATAATTCTACAACACAATTGGTTCTCACGTTTGTGTTCATTTTGGCCATGAACACCACTTGGTTTCGTGAATATTTTAGAGAACATGCCTTTCATTATTTTTCATAGAAGTGGCCCCCTTCTTACTCGCGTAGGTGATTTTCATAAAGGGTATCCTGCCATACCCCACTTAGACAAACTAAGATATGGGTGTCCTTAAAAGCATAACTTATCCTAATTTCGCGGTAGATGTGCACTGTCTCATATTTGGAATGGATATGATAAATATCCTCCAGTGCTTACTGAATACAATGTAGTTCGGTTTTCCCATTGAACCTAGATCTTGGGATCTCCAGTCCGCTAGGTTGGGTTGCCACTATATTGATTCTTATTTATTTATAGGCTTTAGACCCATTCTTTTCGATGATCTTTCAACTTGCTCTTGTTTTAAACCTTTTGTTAGTGGATCCGCTATATTATCTTTTGACTTTACATAGTCATTTGAGATAATTTTGTTTGAGAGAATTTGTCTAACGGTATTATGTCGACGATGAATATGTCGTGACTTTCCATTATACATGTGATTTTGTACCCTTCCAATTGCCGATTGACTATCGCAATGTATAAATATTGCGGGCACAGGTTTAGACCAATTTGGAACATCCTCTAAGAAGTTTCGAAGCCATTCAGCTTCTTCTCCAGCTTCGTCTAGTGTAATGAATTAGGATTCCATTGTCGATATAACAATGCAAGTTTGTTTTGAGGACTTCCAAGATACGACTTCACCTCCAAGGGTAAACACATACCCACTCGTAGACTTAGAGTCTTTTGTATCGGATATCCAATTTGCATCGCAATGCCCTTTAATAACAACGGAATATTTTGAGTAGTGCAGTCCATAGTTTTGAGTATATTTCAAATAACCCAAAACTCTCAATATTGCTTTCCAACGATCTCTCCTTGGATTACTCGTAAATCGACTTGGCTTACTTATTGAGTATGCTATGTCCATTCGTATACAGTTCATGATATATATTAAACTACCGATAATACGAGAATATTCTAGTTAAGATATGCTTTCACAATTATTTTTTCTAGATGTAAATTTACATCTACATGTGTCTTGGTAGGACTAATATCATACTTCTTGAATTTTTCAATTACGTTCTCTATATAATGGGATTGAGATAATATAAGTCCATCCGATGTTTTAAATTTTTTCATTCCTAATATAACATCGATGATTCCCAAATCTTTCATGTCAAATCGACTACTCAACATTTATTTTGTAGTGTTGACAATTTTCAAGTTACTACCCATGATAAGCATATCATCAACATAGAGGCATACAATGACATATCCATTTTGAATGTATTTAAACTAAACACATTTATCGCATTCATTAATTTTGAAACCATTTGATAACATTGCATTATCAAATTTTTCGTGCCATTGCTTAGGTGCTTGTTTTAATCCATAAAATGATTTAACAAGCTAACATACTTTTCCTTCTTGTCCGGGAGCTTTGAACCCTTTAGGTTGCTCCATATAAATTTCCTCGTCTAGTTCACCGTTTAAGAATACGTTTTTTACATCCATTTGATGTATTTCAAGTCCATTAATAGCTACTATTGCTATTAACATTCGAATGGATGCTATTCTTGTTACCGGTGAATATGTGTCGAAGTAATCCAACCCTTCCTTTTGCCTATAGCATTTAGCTACAAGTCTAGCATTATATTTATCAATTGATCCATCGGCCTTCAACTTCTTTTTGAAGATACATTTATAACCTAACGATTTTGAACCTAGTGAAAGATCCACTAGTTCCCATATATGATTTTGTAATATGGTGTGACACCCCTCCTAATTAAATACTGGGCGATCACTCTTTTATTAAATTAAAATCAAGGTGAACAGTTGGTTCATTCTTAGCATCACTGTCGTAAAAATACTTTTCCAATTTAAGCACCCTAAATAATTAAGCTAACCATTTAAAACCTTATTCTCATTTTATTAAATTCGGTTATAAAGCCTTAAACCATTAGTGTCTAAAGAGTCACATAATAAGTAGAAGAATAAAATGAACATTCAAGAGTTTACCCAACAATGATAAATCCCATTATTAAGATACTAAGGAAAACATCCTGACATTTATAATCCCGAAATAAAGATACTGAAATATAAAAGAATTACAATCTCTGACAATACCAACTAAATAATGGAAAAGGGAGACACATGCCCCTGCTAGATAAAGTTGAACTAGAAGTACAGTCAACAATGAGGTCGTCTAAGCAATGGCCTGCAACTCCCACAAAAGCTACAGCGCGTTCCATCCAAAGAATCCTAAGTAAGACACCCCTGTGGCTGGGCACCTGAATACATATATATATAGACACAAGAGAGAAGAAGTAATAGCAAACGGGTCAGAGCCCGAATGTAGAACCGTTTTAAAAATAGTTTAGCAAGTATTTAAATTGATTACAGGCCAATGCAACAACATATTAGTGCGACACTCTCTTGAGAAATTCTCACCTCTCTTCTAATGTGCACACCTATCGCACTAACCTTCCCAATGGTCTATCTCGTCATATACCACACTATCTTTCCCCAATGATTTACTTATCTTAGGTTATTCGCAGGATTTACAACTGAACAACACAAGTATTTAAAACGTAATATTTCAATTTGTAACCAAAGTTCTCCTTTTTTTCTTTATTAATCAATAAAGTTTTCCAGTGTCATATTATACTTTCTCAACACAAGTATTTATAATTTGAGTCATCAACCATGTCCTACATATCAATTCACACTAGGCAGTTCCAGCTTTCAGAATTTCATATATATATATATATATATATATATATATATATATATATATATATATATATATATATATATATATATATATATATATATATATATATATATATATATATATATATATATATATATATATATATATATTAACTACTTGTATAATATATATATATCATAACGGCACCCCACATAAAAACTATGGTGCTGAATACTCTACTATCCAAACCCCGTATAACTCGTATTAAGGGGAATACAAATTCAGAATCACTCTCGAATTGTATTAACACATACACAAACAATATTGAGGCGAAGCATAGATTCCAAGTCTTTAAGAGGATGGAACATACCTGCTTCTCTTAGGACCGTCTGAACTATCCATTCGATAGCCTGTACCAAGGATATTTATCTCCTAGGGTACGAATTAATATCCCCTCGAAGGCAACACAGGATAAGATCGTCCCAGCGCAGTAACCTCAGGGATAGCAAGTAGCGTGGGTATGATTTTCACACATAGATAGTATATGCATACACAATCATATAACTATACTAATATTACCATATCAATATTAGGTATATCTCAACTTCCATAGTTACGACATTTATCCTTGTTTTCACATTATTAGTATCGCGTATAAGGGTTCGTCTCTAACCTTAATTCGAAGGATTCTTCCAACTTATTACGTAACTCTCATGAACTCTATCCTCCCAAGTATAAAATTCAGTAGGTATCCTTTTTATGTTCCAACGTAACTCTCTTACGCATCTCTCCCTTTAATACATAAATTCATCGACCCTTAAGTAATTATCCCAAAAATATAATACTCGTCTCATATTAAAAGTCCCAAAATTATTCATATGTCCTACTGGTCTTCCCTATCTCCCAAAGCACTTTATTAAGGATGTCCAAGAATTATTTCACATTAAATTGAATTTCAACAAATTAAGAAGGGAAAACATGAGTCTGCCAGGAGGGGTCGATCGACCGAGGTCTGGGGCTCGATCGATCGAACCTTCAATCGATCGAAGCTCTGGGCTCGATCGATCGATCAAGCAGGTCTGCGAAATCTGCAGATTTGCAGTTACGAGTTTCATCTTCTAACCTTCACCAATTCCATAATTTTCATACCCAATCGACCGAAAATTTATACTACTGACATTATATCATCACATTATGAAATTCCAACGTAAAGCATGTAGATTTATATTATTAAACATGGATTAACAAGCCCCAAATTCATATAAAACTTCAAGAACCCTAAAATTTCATTAATATGGTTCTAATCCATTTTTTCCATAATTTTCTTCATCTACAACCTCATAAATTCGTGGTTTAATCCTCTACATGTTAAGGAGTTTCCAGAATAACAATTAATCCAACACTACATGCGATTTCCTATTTCATATCTTTGGTTTTCTTCCATAAAAACTCATTCTAATTACTCCTAAACTAATATGAAAGATGCATCAACGAAATAAGCAAGATAAACACTTGCCTGGGATTTTCAGAAGTCTGGTTTGGTGCCGAATTTGGTGTGGTTGCGTTCCCCGTCTTGCGATCTACGCGTTGGTGGTGGAGGCGGTGCAAACGGATGGATTTCGGGCCTTGGATTGCTTTGGAAGCTCTCTCCTTCCCTCTCCTATAGACTTCACTTGTCTTTGGTTGTTCTAACCCTAGAAGACAACCTAGATATCTTATATAACCCGTTTAATTTTCGTAGGTTTAATTACCCATAATTGCGAAATATCCAAAACGCCCTCCCGGGGTACTAATTGGGCCTAAAAACGTTCCGAGACCCAAACTAAACCCCCGGGTACACTTTTCTGACTATCTCAACCCTTTCGGACACGTTGGCGCACTCAAAACGATCATACGGACAACTTATAAAATATTCACTTTTATTTAACAATATTTAGTCCCGACACGACACAGGCGCGTCCCGACTTAAATTTCCATAATTGTCATTTTATTCACACGTGACAATATTATAAAAATAAATCTCATATATTACTATACTCATCCAGTAATATTCAACAAATATCAAATTTCCAATAATTACTAACTCTCGTCAAGCTAGTAAATATTTAAAGCAACATTTCGAATTAAAATTAAATTAATTTATCTCAATTAAATTTAAAAAAAATCCCATAATTTAAAAGCTATAAAATACGGGGTATTACATATGGATTCAATTTCACTATTAATTGCTTCTTTCTAATTCGAAGCATTAGGTAAGGATACGACTTCTTTGTACGATTGAGGTTCATTTTTTAGCAAATATATTAGAAAATCCAGATCGAAAGAAGTCGAGGTCCTTGCTCTTTTACTACGTCTTGGTACATCCTCTATTGGTTCAATAGGTTAATGAGTACCACTTGTAGTAGCTTGATTTGTCCTTTTAGAAGGACCAGATTCTCGGGTCATGTTATACGGGAATTCACTTTCAAAAAACGAAGTGTCCCTCGATTCAATAATCGTATTTACATGAATATCCGAAATCTCAGATTTACAAACTAGAAATCGATATGCACTGATATTAGTAGCATAACCGATGAACACACAATCCACGATTTTTGGCCCTATTCTTACCTTTTTAGGTTTAGGAACCATCACTTTGGCTAAGCACCCCCACACTCGTAAATATTTATAGGAAGGTCTTCGACATTTCCATTTTTCATAAGGTGTCTTGTGAGTCTTTTTGTGAGGTACTTTATTGAGAATGTAATTCCAATTTCTGGGGAGCTCCTGAACTTAATAACATTGAGTTCATCATCTCCTTCAAAGTACGGTTTTTACGTTCAGCAACACCATTCGATTGAGGAGAATAAGGAGCGGTGGTTTGATGAATAATTCCATTTTCAGAACAAAATTCCTCAAATGGATATTCATATTCACCTCCTTATCTTTTTGCTTAATTGATTCTCAAATTCATTCTTATATTGCTTAAATGCACTAATAGCTTTATCTTTACTATGTAGCAAATATACATAGCAATATTTTGTGCAATCGTCAATAAAAGTAAAAAAATACTTTTTTCCACCTCTAGTTTGAACAAATTTTAAATCACAAATATCAGTGTGAATTAAATCTAAAGGTTAAGTTATTCTTTCAACTGAATGGAAAGGTAATCTGGCTAATTTAGATTCCACACATATTTCACATTTATGATTTTTATCAATAATAAATTTTAGAAAAAAATTCAAGTTAATTAATCTACGCAATGTATCAAAATTAACATGTCCTAATCTAGCATGCCAAATATTAGATGACTCAATCAAGTAAGAAGAACTAGTAATTTCATTCATCGAAACAAATATTTTTGGGGTTACAGTAACAACATTGATTTTAAAGAGCCCCTCATTTAGGTAGCCCTTTCCTACATACATGTCATTCTTTGATAACACAAAGCGATCAGATACAAACCCAAGCTTGAACCCATTTTTAGTTAGGAGAGATCCAGAAATCAGATTCTTTCGGATATCAGGCACGTGGAGAACATTATTGAGAGTAAGTTCCTTTCCAGAAGTCATTTTTAGAGTAATCTTTCCTTGTACCACCACCTTAGAAGTGAAAGAATTCTCCATAAAGAGGTTCTCCTCATTTTATTAAGGCTTATAGGTAGAGAACATCCATTTGTTTACAAAAATGTGTCGTGTGACTCCAGTGTCCACCCACCATTCCTTGGTATTTCCAACCAAGTTATATTCAGAGACCACGGCAGAAAGATTCATATCCGCCAAGTCATTGGCGATGTTTTCACCCTCAGTTACATTTGCTTTAGGATTATTCCGATTTTACTTCTTAGGCTTACGACAGTCGCTTGAGTGGTGTCCAGGTTTACCATAGCTGTAGCATTTACATTTGGACTTCTTCTTGTTCTTTTTGGAAGTGCCTTCCCCATCATGCTTTCGCTTGTTCTTCTTAGGACCTTCAACAACATGTACTTTCGTTTCCATTGGATTCTTCCCACTCTTCTTTTGAGACTCACGATTATCTTCTTCAATTCTCAGCCTGACCACCAACTCCTCCACATTCATCTCCTTTCGCTTGTGCTTGGGATAATTTTTGAATAAAGTCCAAGATGGTGGAAATTTTTCAACAATTGCAGCAACTTGGAAGGTTTCACTAAGGGACTTTCCTTTAGCATGAATGTCTGGAGGATGACTTGAAGTTCTTGCACCTGCGAGATCACTGGTTTAGAATCAACCATTTTGAAGTCCAGAAAACGCTCGACGGTAAATTTTTTCATCCCAGCATCTTTAGTTTTGTACTTCTTTTCCAAAGAATTCCACAATTCCTTGGATGTATTGATCGTGCAGTAGACATGATACAATATTTTGTCCAAGTAGACCAGAATATAATTCCGGCACGAATAGTCAGAGTGCTTCCAAGCATCAACAGTAGCAACCTTTTCTGACTCATCTCCCTCTTGAATAGAGGGACAATCTTCATATACAAACCTACCTAGTTTTCAGGTAGTGCGATAGAAATACATTTGCCCTTGCCAACGTTTGAAGTCAACCCATTAAACTTTTTCGGTTTCTCTCCGTGTGGCAGAGATATGGGTGCAGTCACATTAGCAGGAATAGTGTTCGTACTATGCGATTTCATTCTTGTTACAAAAACATAATTTTTATCAATGATAATATTCATATATGAATGAATTAATCAAAACAGAATACAAAATTATGTACACTAATTTCCTCCAAGTATAATTGACAATAAATGAATTTCAAAAGAATTCTAAATAATATTCAGAATTAAACTAAAATATAAACATAAGTTTATACTAGTCGGAAAAAAAATCTGTCTCACACTGTTTTTAACATTAAATTTTTTTTCCGTACAAAACAGAATTATAATTTTAAGATTAAATTTTTTATATAAACAGATTTAACAAAAATTTACAAATAAATTTTTTATTTTCTAAAACAGAATATTTAAACAGTGTAGAAATTAATTTCTGTAACAATAACTATTTTATTAAATTTCTGTAATAAAATAATATTTTAATCCAAATTTTTCTGTCAAAACAGATTTATTTTGTACAAATAAAATCATGTAATTAAAAAATCTATGTACACTATACAAACAGTAGAACATTATGTAAATTGTCTTAAGATTGTTATGTCTACTATATTGATAATACAAAAGTATATAATTATGAATAAAATTATAATTACAGAAATAAAAATGAATTACAGAAAATGTAATAACTTACTTGAATTTGCAGGAAAATAATATAACTAGAAAATAATCCGAGCCCTGTGTAACACAGTGTCCTTAAGACAATTTATTCCCTCCAATGTGCTCTGAGGTTGATGAATATTGTTGATATGCCCCAAGTGTAACCTCGGCCTAGAGACACCAACCTCGGTCAGTATTATGGCCGATGTTGGGAATCTCTTGGACACGCGATATCGCCCCTCGGCCATATCAAGGTCGGCCCAGGCCGACACTACCATGAGCCTCTTCAAGGGACGTCACAAGGATCGGCAGCATTCTCGTATACCTCGGAATGTCAACCTCGGCCAGATGTAGGCCGAGCTCGCATCAAGTCACCAGCAACCTCGTCAAACCACCAGTTCAACCTCGTCTCAGGCCGACCTTGCCCATTGTCTCGGCCACAATTAGGCCGAGACCTCCATGGAATCCTCGGACTGAACAGGTATCAAGACTCACCAACCTCGGCCTCACCAAGGCCGAGGTCATACCCCAGACGCGATAGCCGAGCACCTGTTGACATTTAGATAAGGACACGTGGACACAAGTCAGTTATAACAAGATTATTCCCCACACGTGAGGAGAATATTGCATCATCATTCTCTACATGTGACAGTGACAAATGGCACTCCCATATTGGTGAGGTAACCACACATATGATCATTGCATGCATGGGGGGTACATTACACCCCCTAGGTACTATATATAGAGGTCATCCTCTAGCTTGAAAAAGGATCCCAGATATACAACCCTAGCTAAAACTCTGTCTAGATACACAGTAGAGAGAGAAAGCTTGAGAGATTGTATCCATGGCCATTAGTGCCTTATTGTAGTGAGATTATTCACACACACACACAGTGGACGTAGGCCAATCTAGGCTGAACCACTTATATCCCGGAGTACTCTCCCCTTCTCCTCATCTCATTCTCTTACCTTTTACATAACTATGCTGCCATTGTTGTTCTTAGATTGAGCTTGAAATCACCTTCTCTGGTGGCACTAATTCCAGCATCATCATTTTGGCGTCGTCTGTGGGAATGAGAAGCCATCTCTTCCTCTTTTTTTGATTAACCTCACTGGAGACTCTGGTGGTGAACCGGGCCTCCCCCTAGCGCGGAGCTGTTTCACCATTGAAAGAGGTCCAGTAAGGTACTAAGATCATCTGCTACTCAAGCTCTATAGTGTTAACATATTCAACCCTAGCTGAAACTCTGTCTATATACACAGTAAGAGAGAGAAAGCTTGAGAGATTGTATCCATGGCCATTAGTGCCTTGTCGCAGTGAGATTATTCACACACACAGAGTGGACGTAGGCCAATCTAGGCTGAACCACTTATATCCTGGTGTATTCTCCTCTTCTCCTCATCTCATTCTCTTACTTCTTTACATAATTATGTTGCCATTGTTGTCCTTAGATTGAGCTTGAGAACACCTTATCTGGTGATGCTAATTCCAGTATCATCATTTTGGCGCCGTCTGTGGGAACGAGAAGCTATCTCTTCCTCTTTTTCTGCTTAACCTCACCGGAGACTCTGGTGGTGAACCAGGCCTCCCCCTAGCGCGGAGTTGTTTAACCATTGAAAGAGGTCCTGTAAGGTACTAAGCTAATCTGCTACTTAGGCTCTATAGTGTTAACATATGGCACCAGACTTACCACCGCCTCTTCCGCCGCCTGGGGGTGGAGGGAATAACTCCAGTCAGGCGCCCCCCAGTCCGAAATGGCGGAGGTAGCAACAGCCTTGAGATCTTTAGCTGCAACACAACAAGACATGCAGGAGAAATTTGCTCAGCTCAGTCAAACTATGATGGGGCCACATGGAGTCTCACCGGACATGATCACTCCGGCGGAAGTTCAGCCTCATCCTGACGCCAAGGGACCACCCCAGGCGCCAATGAAGGGCTAGCCTGCACCGCAGTGGAGAAGGGACGTTGCTGACCCTAGGCGCTTGCGCCTGGGGATGCAGGGAAACCCTTGCCCAGAGGACAGGTATGAGGACCTAGAAGCTGAAGAAGCCCCAGAAGACTGCTGGGAGCCGTATGAGGTGTCAAATAACACTGTACGGCATCTTAGGCAAAGTCAAGGGTGTGTCGGTCGAAGAGGTAAAGAGGCCCGTCAAAGAGGGTCAGCCTTTGATAGGTTGAGCAGAGGGTTGGCCTTCGAGAGACTGGGCCCGGTGAATGACCTAAGACAAAGGCTGTCGAGATCAAGGAGCGCAGCAGGATCTCAGAGAGGGAACAGGCAGGGTCGGCCAGACCAAGGCCAACCCTGTGAAAGAAGAGGTAGGGAACAGGAAGAGGTCAACAGCCAACGTATCGTGGAAGGGGAACCCTCGGTCCATTGCAGGGAGGTGGCAGGGGATAACCTCGGCCAAGTTGATGATAGAAGACCTTGGAATGATTCTATCCAACGCCTTGAGGAGAAGATAGGAAACCTCATTAAAATCAGGGACCCATTACAAAAGGGCTACTCAGAGGGCTCCCCATTTGTGGCTAGGATAGTGGGGTTCCCAACACCAGCTAAGTTCAAGCCTCCTACAGTGTCTCCCAAGTATGATGGTAGCACTAACCCTGTACATCATATCGAGATGTACCAGTCAGCAGCAGACATTTACTCGATACCTGATGAGATGAAGTGTAGGGCCTTCTCGGGGACCTTGACAGGGGCAGCGCACAGTTGGTTTACCTCCCTTCCGAAGAACTCAATTGAGAACTTCAAAGGCTTGGCTGAGCAGTTCATCCACAACTTCTGCTTTGGGGTGAAGCCTCAAAAGAAGACTACCCACCTGCTGTACGTCAAGCAGGCCAAGGGTGAGAGCTTAAGAGACTACATAGCAAGATTTAACAAAGAGAAATTGGAAGTGGAGGATTATGAAGAGAACATAGCCATGACCGCCCTTATAGGAGGCCTCCAGAAGGGGAAGTTATTGTGGAAACTGGCGAAAGAGCCCCCTAGGTCTATGGCAGAGCTGCTGGCAATCGCAGGGAAAGTAATGAATGCGAAAGAGGCAATGGCTGCCAAGTATGAGGAGGAGAACCGCGGTGGCACTGGGAGGACCCAAACCAAGAAAGAGGGGAAGAAAAGGTTAGGAGACGATAAGTTTGCTCACTATACTCCTCTGACTGTGAGCTGCGAGCACATCCTAAATGAGATTAAGACTGACCGGACTCTGAGATGGCCAGAGAAACTGAAGGCCCCACCACATAAGAGGAACAAAAACCTATGGTGCGAGTTCCATCAGGATCATGGCCATGTCACGGATAGATGCTTCACTTTAAAAGATGAGATTGGGAAGATGTTAAAGTCTGGAAAGCTGAGGAAATATGTGGATGGTAAGGCTCCAAAGGGTGGAAGAGATGACCCTAAGAAAAGAAGAAATAACTGAACTATCTTGGACGGAATCAAGAAGAGGTTAGAAGATGCGAAGGGGAGATGGACTGAAGAGGTCTACGCTGTGTTATGGGCTTACAGAACCACGGCAAGGACACCAACAGGAGAAACCCCATTCATGCTAGCATATGGCTCAGAGGTCGTCATACCAACAGAAGTAGGAGTCCCAACTCATCGGATTCAGACCTACGATCCTGACAACAATGGGGAAGAGAGGAGGCTAGACCTGGATCTCATCGAAGAAAGAAGAGAAGACGCAGAGGTCAGAAAAGCAGCCTACCAGCAGAGGGCAGCGAAATTCTACACCCAAAGGGTGAAGTCAAGACCCGTTACAGTGGGAGACCTAGTGCTAAAGAAGACCCTACAGAAAGCAAATAAGCTTCACCCAAACTGGCATGGCCCCTACAAAGTAACAGAAGAGCTTGTGCCTGGCACTTACAGGCTAGAAAACCTAGAAGGAGAACCTTTCACTAACCCATGGAATGCTGACCACCTAAAGAGATATTACATATGATGTTTCATAGAATTTTATGTAAATGTACCATCTTATTGTGAAGAGGTTATTAATAAAGATCAGTTTCCATGACAGTTCTTGCTTCATTCTTAGATCATAAATTTATTATAAGGATAACATCTTAGGTGATAACTTCAGACCCCTCATAACATCACTCAGTGGTGACGAGGTCTGAGCTCAGACACCATAATGAGATGACCTCAAACCCTTAACATCATTAATTTGGTGAAATATCTTATAAGGATAACATCTTAGGTGATGACCTCAGACCCCTCATAACATCACTCAGTGGTGACGAGGCCTGAGCTCAGATACCATAATGAGATGACTTCAGACCCTTAACATCATTAATTTGGTGAACTATCTTATGAGGATAACATCTTAGGTGATGACCTCAGACCCCTCATAACATCACTCAGTGGTGACCAGGCCTGAGCTCAGACACCATAATGAGATGACCTCAGACCCTTAACATCATTAGTTTGGTGAAATATATTATGAGGATAACATCTTAGGTGATGACCTCAGACCCCTATAACATCATTATTTGGTGACAAGGTCTGAGCTCACACATCATAATGAGATGACCTCAGACCCTTAACATCATTAATTTGGTGAAATTCATTCTGAGGATAACATCTTAGGTGATGACCTCAGACCCTTATAACATCATTAATTTGGTGACAAGGTCTGATCTCAGACACCATAATGAGATGACCTCAGATCCTTAACATCATTAATTTGGTGAAATTTATTATAAGGATAACCTCTTAGGTAATGACCTCAGACCTGCATAATGCCATACATTGGTGACAAGGTCTGAGCTCAGAACCATTGGTTGAGTTTAAACAAGACCATTGCACAGACAAGCTTAGAAAGAGGGCTTCAGAGGTTGAAGCTCATTGTAAATTTATTTCTAGAAGACACCATAACAATGGAACTAAGAATGAAAAGCATCACATGACATTCAATGAAAAAAAAGTGAAGAGGGTCCTCATCAGAGGTTGATATATATATTCAGAAATTGTATGTTCAATAATTACAGAAAAGTTCCACAATACAGTTAAAATTACAAACAACGATCAAAATATCCTAAGGGTCTGAGGGGGGAACGTTGACACCCTCAGCTTGGTTAGTCACCTCGGCCGCACCATCACAAGGGTCTACCCCTCCAACCTCGGTGACCTCCAGTGTAGCAGTCTCGGCAAGAGCAGCAGCCTCTTCCTCAACTTCTTGAAGGGCCTAGGCAAACTGAGGATCAGCAAAGCCGAGACCCACGAAGTCAGAGGCCTTCAAAGTACCGGCCTCTCTCTCTCTGATGTCAGCCCATTTGGTAGTGGCTTTGATACCTCTTTCAAGGTATTAAAAGCCAAACCCCATGAACTCATCAGAGGATTTGTAGTCAGAAATGATCTTCTCAGAGGCATCCTCAAGGGTGTCCCTGATAGCCGAGTTGACCTTTTACTGAAGAACGTCGTCCTTAGCCTTCAGTGCGACAGCATGGTCCTTGCCGAGATGGGAGATGTCCCTCTCCAACCCCTTCACCTTCTCCTCAGAGCCCTTCAGCTCAGACTTGAGGCGCTCTATCTCTGCATTCAGAGCACCCTGGACTTTCTCGGCCTCTTGCCCCTTTTGGATGAGAGGCAACTTCCTCAGAATCCAGTTCGATAGATGGTGCATAGCGGTCAAGCCCTGCATGTTTAGTGATCATGAGTATAGTTGAAGAAGAGTCAGATATTACACTTAGAAGAATTTGTAATAAAGGACCAAATCATACCTGAACGGCTCTGTGAAGGCCGAACTCAACCAGAAGGGGGGTGTCCATAGCCCTGTTGAAGCGCTTGTCAACCTCGATCATTACAGAGCCGATAGCATCCAGGGCCTGCATACTGTGGCCGACCACACTATCAGTTAACTTCAACTGATCTAGACGGGCCGACATGATATCGGCTGAAGAGATAGGGATGCCAGCTTCAGGTGTCTTCTTCGGCCTCTGATCCTCAGAGGCATGATCTTCAGGAGCCCTCTTCTTTTTTATCGGGGCTTCAAGGCCGAGGGAGCTGGCGAAGGAGCGTTCAGACCTCCTCTCTTGGCAAGTCTTGTCAAACTCGGTGCAGCCATATCCCAAAGCTCGTCTGGAATGTCCCTTGGTCGCTCTGCAAAAAAATTAATAGACCTGAGTTAGATAATCAGATATGAATAAACGCAGAGGATAAACTTGCAAAACAAAAATGCTTACCAAGCTCGGCAAGGGAACTTCCACCCAGACCTGTCCCAGAGAGGAACTGGGGAGTCATCAGATGTTCAAACCTGACAAATAGACCATTTACCCCTGATCCTAAAGGGCTTTCACCTTCTGGAGGTTTTGAAGACTTAGGCCAGGGTCGGCCCTAGCAGACATGGTGACCTTACCCCACCTAAGGGGCATCCTCTGCTACAGATGAGACGAGGGAACACATGGGCCAAACTCCCATGGCCTTGAGGCAAAGAAGTACCGAGGCTTCCAGTTATGGTTGAAAGTCTGGGTCACCAGAAGCAATTTCTTCTCAGGCCTCCGAGCTACAAAATGGTAGTATCTCGGATGATTTTTGGCCGAGGAAGGGACATAACATCCTACAAAGACTTGAACTGGAAGGTCTGAGTGGTGGACGACCTTCCATAACACTATGGCCCCTATTAGGATTCTCCACGCATTAGGAGAGAGCTGGGAGGGGGCCAAATTAATATAAGAAAGGATGGATCTGATGATGGGGTGAATGGGCAGACGGAACCCCAACTTGAACATCTGCTCGTACAAGCAGATCTCCCCGTCTCGGCCGTGATAAGCCCTCTCTTCCCTCAGAGGTCTCCCAAGTTTTATTGAGGGGCTGATAGAATACAAGTATCTGAAGTAGAGAAAGTCTACCTCGGTAATAGTACTCTCATGCTCGGCCGCCTCAGAGACGTCGACATCAGACTCAACCTCATCATCATCCAGTTCAACGTCGGCCGGAGCAGATGTTGATGGGTTACCAGGAAACCTCTGAGCAAATTCTGCCCCGGTAACAGCCGACATAGGGATGGCGTCAATTGGTGGTGGTATGGCCACACTCGGCTCAAGAATATCAACCTCTGAGGAAGACCCTGAGGTGCTTGAGTGGTTATGAGACGAGGCTCGACTAGGTGTGAAGTCCATGGCCTCTTGAAAGGAGTCCATGGACATGGGGTCTGAGGTAGAAGATTCAGACTCAGACATAGGTATGGGATCAGCAGGAACCCCTGTTTGATATAAGTTCCCCGGGGGTCAGGATATATCACCTTCAGAGGTGGGGGAAATAGGGGTCTAATAGGAAATTCTTGTGACCTACGAGCCTCCTCTTTATCTCTTTCTATTTGCCTAATCTTTTCTAAAGTCTTCTCTCTAAGAGAAGGGAACTCCTCAAGAAGCTTATATAGGAGTCTAAGCATCAGAGGACGACACTACACTTGGGGATTTTCCTAAACTCCAAAAGTCACAAATAAGACTGACTAGTAAGCAAAGGAATTTAAAGATCAAACTACTTAAATTTGGCAAGAAAAGATCGCCTGAAACTATGGTGGTGACGCCGGAGAACTAAGAAAGTCACCGAAAAGTACGAAAATAAGGGTGCTTGCAGGTAAAATGAAGGAAAAAGTATGGAAAACCTTACCTGAGGATGAAATGGTAAGGAAGAGAGGAGAAAACGCGAGAAATCATCACCCAAATGCCTTGAACCAAGATCTTTTTAGAAGAGAGAAAAGATGCTGAACGATAGCGACTGAAGCGAAGAAATGAAGAAGAAAGAAGGAAGGAAGGGTTCAAAACCCTTATATACTCAGGCACAACTCCCAAGGCCCATCATTGCCTTGGGAGCCCCAAAGGACGGCTGACAGCACACGCCTACCAAGTAAGCATGTTCTAGCATTGGACAGGTGTCAGGCAGGTATTGGCTTGGAACAGACAGGCCTCGGAGGTGTAGTAATCCCCTAGTCACTTGCTCTCACATATGACTAAGGGCTGGGGGGTGATTGATATGCCCCAAGTGTAACCTCGGCCTAGAGACACCAACCTCGGCCTAGATCATGGCAGACGTTGGACGAGTCTTGGGCACGCGATATCATCCCTCGGCCGTATCAGGGTCAGTCCAGGCCGACACTGCTATGAGCCTCTCCAAGGGACATCATAAGGATCAACAGCACTCGCATATGCCTTGAAATGGCAACCTCAGCCATACATAGGCCAAGCCTGCAGGAAGTCAGCAGCAACCTCATCAAACCACCAGTTCAACCTCATATCAGGCCGACCCTGCCCATTGTCTGGGCTAAGATCAGGCCGAGACCTACATGGAACACTCGGACTGAACAGGTATCAAGACTCACCAACCTCGGCCTCACCAAGGCCGAGGTCGTACACCAGGCACGATAGTCGAGCACCTGCTGACATTCAGATAAGGACACGTTGACACAAATCAGTTATAACAAGATTATTCCCCACACGTGGGGAGAATATTGCATCATCATTCTCTACATGTGACAGTGACAGATGGCACTCCCACATTGGTGAGGTAACCACACACATGCTCATGGCATGCATGGGGGGTACATCACACCCCCTAGGTACTATATATAGAGGTCATCCTCTACCTTACAAAAGGATCCCAAAATATTCAACCGTAGCTGAAACTCTGTTCATATACACAGTAAGAGAGAGAAAGCTTGAGAGATTGTATCCATGGCCATTAGTGCCTTGTCGCAGTGAGATTATTCACACACACAGAGTGGACGTAGGCCAATCTAGGCTGAACCACTTATATCCTGGTATATTCTCCTCTTCTTCTCATCTCATTCTCTTACTTCTTTACATAATTGTGTTGCCATTGTTGTCCTAAGATTGAGCTTGAGAACACCTTATCTGGTGATTCTAATTCCAGTATCATCAGATATGGCCTCCCAAACACTCTCATCTAGGATAATGGGACCCAGTTCAAGAACTCCTCCTTAGAAAAGTACTGCCTAAGAGTAGGGATTAAGCAGTTCTTCTCATCTCCTGGTAGACCTCAGGAAAATGGTCAGACCGAGGTCACAAACAGAACTATCTTGGACGAAATCAAGAAGAGGTTAGGAGATGCGAAGGGGAGATGGACTGAAGAGGTCTACGCTGTGTTATGGGCCTACAGAACCACGGCAAGGAAACTAACAGGAGAAACCCCGTTCATGTTGGCACATGGCTCAGAGGCAGTCATACCAACAAAAGTAGGACTCCCAACTCATCGGATTCAGACCTATGACCCTGACAATAATGGAGAAGAGAGGAGGTTAGACCTAGATCTTATCGAAGAAATAAGAGAGGACGCAGAGGTCAGACAAGCAACCTACCAGCAGAGGGCAGCGAAATTCTACAACTAGAGGGTGAAGTTAAGACCCATTGCAGTAGGAGACCTAGTTCCGAAGAAGACCCTACAGAAAGCAAATAAGCTTCACCCAAACTGGCATGGCCCCTACAAAGTGACAAAAGAGGTTGTTCCTGGAACTTACAGGCTAGAAAACCTAGAAGGAGAACCTTTCACTAACCCATTGAATGTTGACCACCTAAAGAGATATTATATATGATGTTGCATAGAGTTTTATGTAAATGTGCCATCTTATTGTGAAGAGGTTATTAATAAAGATCAGTTCCCATGACAGTTCTTGCTTCATTCGTAGATTAAACCCTCATGACACCATTCAGTGGTGATGAGGTCTGAGCTCAGACACCATAATTAGATGACCTCAGACCCTTAACATCATTAATTTGGTGAAGACCCTTAACATCATTAATTTGGTGAAGACTTATTATGAGGGTAACATCTTAGGTGATGACCTCAGACCCTCATGACACCATTCAGTGGTGACGAGGTCTGAGCTCAGACACCATAATTATATGACCTCAGACCCTTAATATAATTAATTTGGTGAAGACCCTTAACATCATTAATTTGGTGAAGACTTATTATGAGGGTAACATCTTAGGTGATGACCTCAGGCCCTCATGACACCATTCAGTGGTGACGCGGTCTGAGCTCAGACACCATAATTAGATGACCTCAGACCCTTAACATCATTAATTTGGTGAAGACCCTTAACATCATTAATTTGGTGAAGACCCTTAACATCATTAATTTGGTGAAAACTTATTATGGGGGTAACATCTTAGGTGATGACCTTGGACCCTCATAACACCATTTAGTGGTGACGAGGTCTGAGCTCAGACACCATAATAAGATGACCTTAGACCCTTAACATCATTAATTTGGTGAAGACTTATTATGGGGGTAACATCTTAGGTGATGACCTCAGACCCTCATGACACCATTCAATGGTGACGAGGTCTGAGCTCAGACACCATAATTAGATGACCTCAGACCCTTAACATCATTAATTTAGTGAAGACCCTTAACATCATTAAGTTGGTGAAGATTTATTATGAGGATAGCATCTTAGGTGATGACCTCAGACCCTCATAACACCATTCAGTGGTGACGAGGTCTGAGCTCAAACACCATAATGAGATGACCTCAGACCCTTAACATCATTAATTTGGTAAAGATTTATTATGAGGATAACATCTTAGGTGATGACCTCAGACCCTCATAACACCATTCAGTGGTGACGAGGTCTGAGCTCAGACACTATAAATGAGATGACCTCAGACCCTTAACATCATTAATTTGGTGAGATTAATTACGAGGATAACCTCTTAGGTAATGACCTCAGACCTTCATAACACCATTCATCGGTGAGAAGGTCTGAGCTCAGGACCATTGGTTGAGTTTAAACAAGACCATTGCAAATTTATTTTTAGCAAACACCGTAACAATGGAACTAAGAATGAAAGACATCACATGACATTCAATAAAAAGGAAGTGAAGATGGTCCTCATCAGAGGTTGATATATATATTCAGAAATTGTATGTTCAATGATTACAGACAAAAGTTGCACAATACAGTTAAGTTACAAACAGTGATCAAAATATCCTAAGAGTCTGAGGGTGGAACGTTAACACCCTCGCATCGGTTAGTAACCTCGGCCGCATCATCACAATGGTCTGCCCCTCCAACCTCGGTGACCTCTAATGTAGCAGTCTCGACAGGAGCGGCAGACTCTTCCTCAACCTCTTGAAGAGCTTGGGCAAATTGAGGATCAAGAAAGCCGAGACCAACGAAATCAGAGGCCTTCAAAGAGCCAGCCTCTCTCTCCCTGACGTCTGCCCATTTAACAATGGCTTTGATACCTCTTTCAAGGTATTCAAAGCCGAAACCCATGAACTCGTCAGAGGCCTTGTAGTCAGAAATTATCTTCTCAGAAGCGTCCTCAAGGGAGGCCCTGACAACTGAGTTCACCTTTTGCTGCAGAACGTCGTCCTTAGCTTTTAGTGCAGCAGCATGATCCTTGCCGAGCTGGGAGATGTCCTTCTCCAACCCCTTCACCTTCTCCTCAGAGCCCTTCAGCTCAGACTTGAGGTGCTCGATCTCTGCATTCAGAGTACTCTGGACTTTCTCGGCCTCTTGTCCCTTTTGAATGAGAGGCAACTTCCTCAGAGTCCAGTTTGATAAATGGTGCATAGCGGTTAAGCCCTGCATATTTAGTGATTATGAGTAAGCTGAAGAAGAATCAGAGGTTACACTTAGAAGAATTTCTGAAGAAGGATCAAATCATACCTGAACGGCTCTGTAAAGGCCGAACTCAACCAGCAACGGGGTGTCAAGGGACCTGAAGAAGCGTTTGTCAGCCTCGGTCATTACAGAGCCGATGGCATCCAGGGCTTGCATACTGTGGCCGACCACACTAACGGTTAACTTCAGCTGATTCAAACGAGCCGACAGGGTGTCAGCTGAAGAGATAGGGATAGCAAGCTCAGCAGCCTTCTTCTTCGGCCTCTGATCATCAGGGGCATGATCTTCGGGGGCCCTCTTCTTTTTTGCTGGGGGCTTAGAGGCAGAGGGAGCTGGGGGAGGAGCGTTAAGACTTGCTTTCTTGGCAAGTCTTGTCAAGCTTGGTGCAGCCATCTCCCAAAGCTCGTCTGGAATGTCCTTTGGTCGCTCTGCAAAAAAATTAGTAGACCTGACTTAGATAATCAGATATGAATAAACTCAGAGGTTAAACTTGCAAAAGAAAAATGCTTACCAAGCTCGGCAAGGGGACTTCCACCCAGACCTGTTCCAGAGAGGAAGTGGGGAGTCATCAACTGTTCGAACCTGACAAATAGACCATGTACCCCCTGATCTTGAAGGGCTTTCACCTTCTGGAGGTTCTGTAGACTTAGGCCAGGGTCGGCCCTAGCAGACATGGTGACCTTACCCCATCTCAGGGGCATCCTCTGCTCCAGATTGGACAAGGGAACACATGGGCCAAACTCCCATGGCCCTGAAGCAAAGAAGTACCTAGGCTTCCAGTTATGGTTGGAGGTCAGGGTCACCTAAAGTAATTTCTTTTCAGGCCTCCGAGCTACAAAATGGTAGTAGCTCGGATGATTTTAGGCCGAGGAAGGAACGTAACAACCTACGAAGACCTGAACTGGAAGGTCTGAGTGGTGGACAACCTTTCATAACACTATGGACCCTATTAGGATTCTCCAAGCATTAGGAGAGAGTTGGGAGGGGGGCCAAATTAATATAAGAAAGGATGGACCTAATAATGGGGTGAATGGGCAGACGGAACCCCAACTTGAACATCTTCTTGTACAGGTAGACCTCGTCGTCTCGGCCGTGATAAGCCCTCTCTTCCCTCAGAGGTCTCCTAAGTTTTATTGAGGGGATGATAGAATACAGATATCTGAAGCAGAGAAGGTCTACCTCAGTAATTGTACTCTCGATCTCGGCCGCCTCAGAGACGTCGACATCGCTCTCAACCTCATCATCATCCAACTCAACGTCGTCCGGAGCAGATGTTGAAAGGTAACCGGAAACCTCTGAGCAAACTCTGCTCCGGTGACGGCCGACATAGGGATGGTGTCAATTGGTGGTGGAATGGCCACACTCGGCTCAAGAATCTCAACCTCTGAGGAAGACCCTGAGGTGCTTGAGTGGTTATGGGACGAGGCTCGGCTGGAGACCTCGGCCTGATCAGGCCTAGGTGTGAAGTCCATGGCCTCTTGGAAGGAATCCACAGACATGGGGTCTAAGGTAGACGATTCAGACTCAGACATAGGTATGGGATTAGTAGGAACCTCTATCGGATAGAAGTTCTCCGGGTGGTCAGGATATATCACCTTCAGGGGTGGTGGAAATATGGGTCTAATGGGAAACTCTTGCGATCTACGAGCCTCCTCCTGTGCTCTTTCTATTTGCCTAATCTTTTCTAAAGTCTTCTCTCTAAGAGAGGGGAACTCCTCAAGAAGCTGATATAAGGGTCTGAGCATCAGAGGACGACACTACACTTAGGGATTTTCCTAAACTCCAAAAATTACAAACAAGGTTGGCTGATAAAGCAAAGGAATCTAAAGATCAAACTACTTAAACTTGGCAAGAATAGCTCGCCTGAAATTATGGTGGTGACGCCGGAAAACTAAGAAACTCGCCGGAAAATACGAAAATAAGGGTGCTTGTAGGAAAAATGGAGGAAAAAGTATGGTAGACCTTACCTGAGGATGAAATGGTAAGGAAGAGAGGAGAAGACGCGAGAAATCACCACCCAAAAGCCTTGAACCAAGATCTTTCTAGAGAGAGAAAAGCTGCAGGAATGAGAGCGGCTAAAATGGAAGAAATGAAGAAGAAAGAAGGAAAGAAGGGTTCAAAACCCTTATATACTCAGGCACACTCCCAAGGCCCATCATTGCCTTGGGAGCCCCAAAGGGCGGCTGACAGCACACGCCTACCAAGCAAGCATGTTCCAGCGTTGGACAAGTGTCAAGCAAGTATTGACTTGTAACAGACAGGCCTCGGAGGTGTAGTAATCCCCTAGCCACTTGCTCTCACATATGACTAAGGGTTGGGGGGTGATTGATATGCCCCAAGTGTAACCTCGGCTTAGAGACACCAACCTCGGTCGATATTATGGCCGACGTTGGGCATCTCTTGGACACGCGATATTGCCCCTCGGCCATATCAAGGTCGGTCCAGGCCGACACTACCATGAGCCTCTCCAAGGGACGTCACAAGGATCGGCAGCATTCTCGTATACCTCGGAATGGCAACCTCGGCCAGATGTAGGCCGAGCTCGCATCAAGTCACCAGCAACCTCGTCAAGCCACCAGTTCAACCTCGTCTCAGGCCGACCTTGCCCATTGTCTCGGCCACAATTAGGCCGAGACCTCCATGGAATCCTTGAACTGAACAGGTATCAAGACTCACCAACCTCAACCTCACCAAGGCCGAGGTCATACCCCAGACGCGATAGCCGAGCACCTAAATCGGAGAGCTCGCAATCTTAGATGTTCTGCGCAAAGAGTGAGCAACTGCTGCTTGTGTCATTATTGGAGAAGCATTTTTTTCTCATTGTTTTCGATATGGCCACTAAATCTCCCGTGAGAAGCCAGGGAATTTTGGAGTCCTCGGCGATAGTGTAGAAGTTTCCCATAGCTTGTGTCTTTACGTACGGACAGTGGCGGATCCAGGATTTTAGTCCAACTGGGACTAAATCGGTTCATAATTACATGTGCAAAAGTTTCGAGTGTTGCCGGGGGTTCGGGGGCTACCGCCCCCGAGGCGATTTTTTTTTGAGTTATTTCTAATTTTAAACAAATTATAGCTTTACAATACCCAAACAATTACTCTAAATCATTATTAACAATTTGAGACTACTCAAACATAAATACAAATTACACAAATTTGAGACTACATATTTAAAAATTTCTCCATATGGGGAATTACACAAATTTCTATATACACAACACAAATTTCAGCTTCGGATACGACTTGTGTGTTGTCTCCTCTTTTTCATTTAAAAAATTTCTCCATAGCTTCCTATTTAAAAAAATACCATATATTTTAGACTACATTTATCACCACATATTTTAAAAAAAAAATAAGGGCATATATTTTTGGGACACAAATTACAGAAATTTGGCATTTTTTCTCAAATTACAGAAATTATAGAGATTTTTTGAAAATATTACAGAAATTTGACATTTTTTATGAGAAAATGTATGAAAAATATATACCCTTATTTCTGTACAATTTCTAAAAAAATCATAAATTCAACCAATCAAACATTCAATCAAAACCCTAGATTTTACACAATTAAAAACTTACACAAAAATCATATATTCAAACAAAATCATAGGGCGGGCTATTTCTTCTCTTTCATTTACCAAATTTAATTTTTTAAGTAATTACAAACTTATACCCTAAAGTTTGAAAATAATTACTATTATATCATAAAGTAAAAAATCTTACCAAAAAACTTTAAAATATTCTTTTTCTTTTTTTTGGAAAAACTGGATCGGGGTATAGCCCCCTTGGTCCTAAGCTCCATCAGCCAGTGCGTACGGAATTGGACTCGCGTAAACAGTAGTGAGGAGCCAGCTGTCGTAATTTTTCCTGGTAACAAGGAGATGAATGGCCTGAGATGAGACCGCTATGGTTGGAGTGAGACGAAGGGATCCCTTCAGAAAACCCATATGGACGGATCAGACCTTTCATTCTCGTTAGAGCCCAAGTCGTTAAAGAAAACGCCATATCCTATAAGACAATTTGGGTCTAGAGGAGAATTAGCACTTCAGGTGCATACATTGTGTTTAGTTCTATCAGGGTGGGTGGGTTTCCCAGCATCCCTCACATTCCAGATGAGAATCTTCATAGATAGGAGAATGTGTTGAATCGGTAACGGCTCGAATTCAGGCCAAGGAAGGTGATTCTTTATCATTTTTATTATCTGCTACGTACTTACCGTTGACGTAACTCTTGCCGCCACTCTCCCGTCTTTCAGTAATGGACTCAATGTTGGAAGGATTCTTATTCTGACTTGGGTAATGTCCCACAGTGTATTCACCACAACCACTTTTTCCGCTTATGTCTTCACTGAGAAATTGCAGTCGTTTGTTTGCACTCCATGTTGCTTCACTATCAATTCTAGCGGAATTCTTTTTCCAGCGTCGTGGGCATTTTCCTGACTGTTTTGGTTCAGTTGTGTTGTGATAACAGGTTTGGGAATGAGAAATATGGCTCTATTGGATATAGCGTTCATATTGTTATTAGTGTCAGGTGTGTTGTGCGTAGTAGGGTTATGGGTTTCAACTGCGTGGTTTCCTGAATTCGCGTTGAACGAGCATCCAAGTCCCAAAATCAGTTATCTTGTCCATTTCCCCGTTATTGATAGTCTCGTGAGTGGAAGCAATGTCAGCAGTAGCCGTTGGGGTGTTTTCCACGTGGCCATGGTCCTCCTGTGTTGTTTCAACATGTTGTGTTCCAGTCTGAGTGGTCGGTGAACTCGTTGGAGCTCGATATGTCAGGCAGAAATCGTGTCGGTGGCCAATTTTGCCGCATTTAAAGGATAGAGAGGGGAGAAACTCATACTCAACATCATACTCCACCCCGTTGATCAAATATTTCGGCACAAATGGTTTGGATATGAGCAAATTTATCCCTGAACGTTTTAGCAGAGTTAGTGTCAGTTTTGATGGGTTCACCAATCAGCTTACCTATTCAATGTAGTATTTTTTCCTGAAAGCCGTTTTCTTAGGTTGAAGAATGACTCCTATTTTCTAACTGTGAGGTAGTGGTCGTTAATTATCCAGGGACCATCAGTTAGGACATAGTTATTAGGGATGGCAACGGGGCGGGTTTGTCCAAATCCGACCCCGACCCCGTTTACTGCCCCCCAACCCCGACCCCGCCCCAACCCCGTTTAGACCACCCCCGCCCCCGCCCCGTTTAAAAACCCCGCGGGGGCCCCGAACCCGCCCCAAACCCGTCCCATTTTTTTTTGTTTTTTTATATAATTTTTTATATCCTATTGAAAATAACAATTTTGTCTTAACATGTCATAAAAATATAACTTTGGAACAACAAAGCAATCTGCATCATTTTGTTTACCTTAATATCAAGTGAAAAAACTTCAACTAAACTACCAATATCCAAATCATCCAAATCATCAATTACAAGTACTAAGCATCAAAGTGCCAAATGATTCAAATCATCCAAATCATCAACAGACCGGCTCATAGAATCCAAATAAAAATATCCAAATGATAATAAACATTGAAGTGTCAAATCATCCAATTAAAAAACATGAAATATATCAACATCCAAATGAAAGTGCCCAATCATCCAAATGATTCAATTGCAAAATTCACCAAGAAACCAAGTCTCCCACCTCCTGCATATAAAATATAACAACAAGGTTGTTAGTGTTAAGTACTAAAAATTCTAAAATAAATTTAAAGAGAAGGTAAATAATCAAGTCTAAAAAATTTACCAAAACTCATGATATATAATGACTAGTCAACATCTTCCTCCTCATCATATATGGTGGAAACACAAGATGAACTATTGGTTGTAGAACAATTAGCTATACAAAACAAAATATATATTAGATACGAATGATAAAATAATTAATTAAATGAAATTTATTATGTACTCACCCTTTATTTCACTTCGTAACCAACTTTGTGAACACATCAATGCTTCCAAAGTATTCGGATGAAGTCTACTACGATGTGCGTTAATCAATCTACCACTAGTACTAAAAGCGGACTCGGATGCAACAGTCGAAACAGGAATTGCTAAAATATCTCGAGCCATCTTTTGTAAAGTGGGAAACTTGACTCCATTTGTCTTCCACCAACTTAAGACATCAAAATTTAGTGTCCTTGGCAACACACTTTCCTCCAAATAAAAATCCAACTCCGATTTAGCCAAAGAAGTAGTAGAGGAGACATTGACAAATTTGTCAAAACTAGATAGTGGATCAACTTCCTCTACACCACCCAAATTAGTGATATCCGAACTAGAAGATAAAGATGACATGTTACAAGTATCAAACAACATCGACTTAGATTGGTATTCATGTAGCAAATCGTAGCAACTTTGCCGAACTTTTTGAACTTCCTCAATCGAATCATTACCATAAATTAGTGGAAAATAAAATTCCACCAACTTCATCTTGTATCTTGGATCCAAAACAACCGCCACCCCCATGATCACATGTATATCACTCCAATATTTCTCATACTTATCCAACATTTTCACTGTCATATCATGTATAACCGGATTAGGGCTCTTACTCCACTCAAATAATGCTAATGCTATGTCACATATTTTTGGAAAATAACAATTAGCAGTGGGATAAAGGGTGCGAGAAAACATTTCGGTTATATTAAAAAATAATTTCAATTTTCCACAAATTTCGATGGCCAACTCCCACTCTTCATCCGTTGGTAAAGAAGTATATAGTTTCTCTCGTTGTTGCAATCGTGGAAACACATCTTTGTAAAAGATTGCGGTTTGAAGCATCAAATATGTTGAGTTCCATCGAGTTTTACAATCGAGTGTCAACTTCTTAGTGCAAGGGATATTTAATTGTTTAGCCGCCTCCTCAAATTTTTCAATCCTACTCCCCGTAGCCATCCAAAACAGAACACTATTTCGAACCTTTTCAACCGCCTCATTAATCACTTCTAAACCGTCCTTCACAATAAGATTCAATATATGGGCACAACAACGCATATGAAGTACATTTCCATCCAACATAAGATTTTTATTAGCGAGCTTGTCTAAAAGAACATCAATCACTGCATCATTCGTTGTACAATTGTCAACAGTGATTGTGGCTAATTTTCTATCAATGTTCCAATCAAATAATGTATCAATAATAACATCAGAAATCACTTCTTTGTTATGTGGTGCGGGAACATAAATGAACCTGGAAAAATTATAACTTAAAATAAATAATAAAAAAATATAAAATGGTTGTCCAAAATCCATGTATAGATAAACATAAAAAATAATATATTAAATTACCTCATTATGTGACTATGTAGAGTCCACTCATCATCAATGAAATGAGATGTGATAGCCATAAAACCTTTCTTTGTATGTTTGGACGACCACATATCGGTGGTGATTGCTACTCTACATCCAAGTTTCCCCATCAAATGCATTACTTTTGCCTTCTCGCAATCAAAGATCTTGATAATGTCACTTTTCATGGTATTTCTCGAGGGTATTTTGAATTGAGGTTGAAGACTACTCACAAACTTTCGAAACCCAACATGATTTACAATTAATAAAGGGTACTCATGTAGAATAACCATACATGCAAGCTCATAACGTGATTTCTCTTGATCAAAATAATGATTATTAATGTCTACATTCCCATCCTTTCTTTTTTCACTAGCTCTCAACATTTGTTGCCGTATATCCATACTTTTAGTTTTATCATGTCTATCTCTATGATCACGCAAGGATTTGGTCCCATTTTTACTATTTTCTTTCAGTTTACTTGAGCAAGTATTGCAAATAGCAAAGTCCTCACCATCAACATTTATTTTCGTGAAATCTAACCAAACATCCGATGTACATTTTCTTTTTCTACCAAGAACAACACCAGTAGTATTCTGATCATTTTGAGTTGAAGAAGGGTTACCTGACTCTAGATTGATAGAAGGTTGACTTTGATTTTCACCTTGCTCAGACATTTATCTGTTCAAAGCACAAATTAAATATCGTAAAATCAGTAAACGTTCTGAAATCAGAATGTAAATAAAAATCTGTGTAAATTTGTGTAAATAAAAATCTGTGTAAATTTGTGTTAAAACTGCCAATATCCAAATCATCAATTTCAAGTACTAAGAATCATAGTGCCAAATGATCCAAATGATCAAAATGATCCAAATCATCAACATACCAACTCATAGAATCCAAATAGAAATATCCAAATGATAAACAAAAAAAATATGTGTAAACAAAAAAAAAGTGACAGTTGCCTAAAAAAAAAAAAAAAACTCATTCTTGTCTTCTATACACCCTCAAGATCTATAAACAAATGTATATGTTGTTTTTGTTTATCTGTGTAAATAAAAAAAATCTGCGTAAACAAAAAAAAAGTGACACTTGCTGACAAAAAAAAAAAAACTCATTCTTGTCTTCTATACACCCTCAAGATCTATAAACAAATGTATATGTTGTTTTTGTTTATCTGTGTAAATAAAAAAAAATCTGCGTAAACAAAAAAAAAGTGACAGTTGCTGACAAAAAAAAAAAAAACTCATTCTTGTCTTTTATAGATCTATAAACAAATGAGGCAATTTCATGAAGAAAAAATACAGAGATAAACTCTATTCTGGTAGAAGTGGGTCTCATGTTGTTCAGAGAATTAGACAAGCTAAATTTATAACAGGGGATTTTAATTTTAAGTCGGTGGTGGACATGTGCAGAAGAAGTAGACCTTTGTCTTTGAGCTGGAGGTGTATATGGAACAGACATTTGTAATACCTACTCTAAAATCTCATTCTTGTTTTTAAAAAAAAAAACAAGCCGGTGACAGCTTAAAAAAAAACCTCATTCTTGTTTTTAAATATCATTCTTTGTCTTTAAAAAAAAAACCTCATTCTTATACCTACTCTAAAATCTCAGAAGCAAAATCTCCAAAGTGTAAATATAAGCCAGCCGTAGCTGGGCATAAAGTGTGAGAAGAACTTACATTTTCCGGTGAGTAGGTGACAGTTGCCGGACTGGAGCAACGGTGAGCCGGTGACAGCTTCCGGTTGCAGAGAGAGAGAGAGAGAGATGAGTGAGCGTGAGGTGAAATGAGAGAGAGATGAGATGAGCGGTGCAAGAGTTGAATTGGTATGAAATACCCTAACATCATTTACTACTCTCTCTATATATATATATAAGGGTAAATATGTAATAATACCCTTAAACGGGGCGGGTTCGGGGTTTTCACGTACTAAACCCGACCCCGACCCGACCCCGACGGGTTTTTTTTATTCCAAACCCGACCCCGAACCCGCCCCATTTATTTACAAAAATTTCCCCCCATTAAGTGCGGAGTCGGGTCGGGTCCCCGCCAAAACCCGCCCCGTTGCCATCCCTAATAGTTATAGTCGCATTTCATGTCAAATTTGAACAGGTAGTGCCCTTCTTCTAAGTCAATAACTTCATAGTCCCTTGGAGGTTCCAGAGGGTTGGTATCTTACGCATTAGAGCTTTATATTGGATATAAAGCTCTTATACTTTTCATAAGAGGCTATTAGGGAGAGCCTCACAATTATACTTCTCTAACAGCCTCACAATTATACTTTTCTGAATAATTGTGAGCTTTATATCTTACTAAGGATGTTTAAACGGTGTTTAGGAACATTAAAAGATGAAGTACTTTCGTAAAAGTTATTCACAAAAGTATTTGACAAAGGTCTTAAACGTTCTGAACAAGAAACATGTATTTAGGGCTGTAAACGGATATTCGAAAATCCACATCCGTCCTATATCCGAATCCGAATTTGCGGATATTTATCCGAAAATATGGAAACGGATACGAATATGGATACTCTTTAAAAATATCCGAGAAAACGGATACGGATACGGATAGTACTAGTATCCGACACGGATAATCCGTATCCGATGCGGAGTATCCATTTTACCAGATATCCGTATCCATCAAACATATGTTTAAAATGTTACTAATAATATTAGTCTTAGTATTACTAATAAAATAATATTAAAACAAATCTTAATCGTTTATTCCCAAAACAACATAAACACATACTCCACTCAAAACAAAAACACCCTAAAGTTATTGTTTTATTGGGTATATTATAAATTGTCATGTATTATTATTTAATTGGGTATATTATTATGGAGTTACACTAAAGTTACAATACACCTTATCACACACAATATACACCGACTAAAGAACATATACTCCACTAAAAAAAACTAACTTTGTTTCATTTCTCCTTCATACAAAATAAGAGAAAAGAAACTCTCATGTGGTTGTTCGTTAGTTTCCTTAATTATAAATAAATGTAAGAGAGAAACAAAAAAGAATGTAAGAGATAAACATAAAAGTAAAGAGATGGTTTTGATTGTAATGAGAATTGAAGTTAACAACATGTATATTATATACAAAATAAAAATGTATACTTATTAAAATAAAAATATCAGTATGTTTTGAAGACAAAAGGTTCATGAGGTTATCATTCTCAAAAAATTTGATTAATCTAAAAAGTGCATATTTATTTCTACTGTCATGGAGAATGCGACTGTTATTTTTTTTGGATGGCTTTCAGCTTATATGGTTGTAAAGTATGAATGACTTTAAGCCATATTATCATTATGTAATGACACTATTATTATGGAATCCATAATTGTTATTGTTCAGAGGTAGTAATTTTGTTACATATTTATTTGGATTGGATTGGATATTTTAATTGTTATTTTTTGCGATGTCTAAATAATGTAAACGGATACGGATATTATCCGAATCTGAGGTATCCGAGCGGATACGGATATGGATAGTTGTTTTAACTATCTGGGCGGATACGAATACGGATACGGATAGTACATTCAGATAGAGGATACGGATATGAAAAACATGGTATCCAATCTGTATCCGTCCGTTTACCACCCCTACATGTATTTATATGATGTTCACAAATTTTGAGGCAGCGCGATCGTTCGAACGAGAAACAAACTTCGTTCTAATGACATTGAGATCTCGTTCGAACGACTTCAGATTCGCTTCTAATGACGTTATGAAAATTGAAACGGTAAGGCCTCGTTTGAAACACATTTGAAACCATGAAGAAACGACCTATCAAATGACATAGAAATCTCGTTTGAGCGAGATGCCAGTCTCATTTGAACGATATTTAAAACAAAAATATTTTTTATTTTTCGAAATAAAAAGTTCCTCTTTATCTTTTGAAAAAATAAGCATCCCAAACATTAATTCTGTAAATTAATTCAAACTCTAAATTGTTTTATACCTTAATGGGATGTCGAAAAGTCTTCAAACTTAGAGATACTTGAGTTCAGTTCGTCTTGACGGTGCATGACGATTTGTAAAGTGATACGCCAAACTAGTCTAAAGTTATGCTATGAAAATTCTTAAAAATTATTTTTACATCGGTTAACATATCGGAGCAGCTTTTAATGGTTGTCTTGTGATCTTTTTTTTCATTGCTTTGTAATAGAACTTTTTCTTCTCCAATGGAAAACTTGGTAGTATACAGTGTAGAGATATCACACATTATTTTTTTTAGATTTGTCTTAAGTATTTGTTGAATGAAACAAATGAGTATACTTATATGATCTATTAAATGGGGACATAAGACGCTATAGGGTCAGTAGCTGCTAAATGGAACTTCTCCTTTTTAATGGTTTAAATACTTAACACCTGAACCAATTTTCCCGCTCGATAGTGAATTTGGCTTCAATTCATTTCACCCCACAAGCTCCCTTCTTACTCCTTGTATATGGTGTCACGATTTGGTTGGCCCATTTTGATGTGCTGTTGAAAGCTCATTGGTCCATTTGGATTACACCGTATCCTATTATTTTAATAAATACGACCAACACACTTTAAATGGGAGTATCCTCCTTATTTTATGGCAAAAAGTAAGACCCATATGAAACCCATGAAGAGGCACAAACTCTCTCTAAAATTAAGTGAGCCTTAAGCAGCCAGCTTAAGTAATTACAAAACAGCACAGTCTAATTACAAATAATCATTTGCAAGGCATGGGCTATCTAATAGAGCATCATAATCCGCTAACTTCTACCCAAAATAAGAAGATAATTTATATATATTTTCAAATGGGGTTTACACTAGTTTATCCCACAAATAAGCCTATTATTTTAAACGAGTGCCAATATAGGTATATTATTGGTGTTATAACACATTATTATTTATTATGCCTTTTGTGATTTTGGAGGTATAGTGAGGGTATAGTTTTAGAGCATTTTTGGATGTTCTTCCTTTTGAGTATTTCCTTAGTGTCTTGGAGCATATTTTCTACACTATATTTTGGAGAACTTCTTCCTTGAGGTGGGATTTATTTTCTACTAATTTTTATAAATGGATGATGATGCATGTTTAGGATAAATATTATATATATTTATGTTTATTTAACATGATATATATTTTTGTATATAAGTCTTATATACATGTTATTTATGTAACAAAATTGTTATTTCATGTGAGAAAATAATTTAACTAGTTAAAGTAAGTTTTGGGTAGAATATTTATGATGCTAAAAATGTATGATTTCACTAACAATATTGTTGATGTAAAAAATTAGATCACTATAATAATTCAATCACATATAAATAAATGAGACAAAGAATTTTAAAGTGGTTCAGCCTTATAAGAATGGCCTACGCCCACTGTTGTTTTATTGCTGAGTGTTTGAGAATTCTCGATTACAAGTTATCTCAAGAAATTTCGATCTGGGGTCCCTTACAATGAGGATTGTACAATGTATTTATAGTCCTGAGGCTGTAATGTGAAAGGGTAATACATTAAATGATATGCATATGAAAGGGTAATACATTTAATGCCCTCTTTGTGTGCGCGTCCAAATGATAAGCATTTAATGAATCAGTTGAACTGTTGGTTATCCAGCTATTAATGATTTGTTCGAGGTGCAGCTCGGACCGCCTAAGCTTCTCGGTACTCAAGAGTTCCTCGGAGAGGCATTGTTCCTCGGAGCATGTGAGTTCCTCGGGTAAGCAGTGTTCCTCGGGGAACTAGTCTTCCTCGTTGTAGTCTTGTTCCTCGGAGCGTGTGGGTTCCTCGGAAGTGTTTGTAGTTGCCATGTAGATAGCCACGTGTCTTCATATGATTGGTCCACGTCAGCAGATTAAATTTGGTATCAACAGAAGCCCCCAATGTTTCATAGTTCAAAATTTGAGGAGTATGAAACATTCTTTCTCGGAATATGGTAGCTTTAAATAGTCTTCCTGATCTTTAGGAGCATTTCCCTTGTATTTATTTCTCCTTCCTAATTCGTAGAATCATGATTTTTTGGACTTTTCTGCATGCTTCGATTCCCGCGTCGCTTTTTGTCTTTTTAGCCGCTGTTGTTCGCTTTGATTCCCGCACCAATATTTAATGCCCTTTTAGCCGCCGGTAATGTAATCATCCTTTTTTGTAATCATTACTTCACCATTTCCCAAGGCAAGGTATTTAAACTTCACAGACACTCCCATCGTCTTCTACCTTTTCAAATTTTTATCTTCGAGTTTTTCATTGCCTTCTACTCTCTTGTGCGTTCATCTCTTCCGTCGTTCCTTGTCAACAGCTTCAGTCTTTTTCTGTAAGATCTTCTTCCTTCTTCTTCATTTCTTTATCACCATGGTTTACCTTGTTGAGTCTCTTGAGAAGTTTCGTTCTGATTTCTCCATCCCCTCTTGGGTTGTCATGGAAAAACTTTCTGAGCCTTCTGATTATTTCAATTTGGCTGAGGGACATTGGTTCCCCAGTCTCTTTTTTGCTGAATGTGGATTTTCTTTTCCACCCAATTCCTTGTGTCTGGAATTCTATCAGTATTTCGATGTTGTTCCTGCACGAATAGCCCCCAACACATGGAGAATAGTTAATGGGGTGCATAGGTTAAATCAAGTGCATGGGACTCGTATAAGAATCCCAGAAATCATGTTCTGCTATAGATGGGCAGTCAATGAAAATATTTATTATTTAAAAACTAGATTTTTAAATAGAGCCTTAGTAGTCAATCTCCCTAATGCCAACAGGGATTATTTTGAACATGGGGTTATCATAAAAAATTGGCAACACCCTCCATTGACTGGAGATGAGGTTTACCAGGGTCCCAGATGCCCTCCTTATGACAATGGGATAGGTTATTTTTATTTCATTTTATTTTGAAATTATGCTTCTTTTGTGTTTGATAAAATGTGCCACTGATAACAATGTTTGTTTATTTGCAGTTGATAACAAAAGAAGTTGCCCAAAAGAAGCAGATGCCAACATAAGGCATTTGAAACTTATCTGGAGTCTTCGTCAAAGTGTTGCAGACGATCACATTAGGTCGGCTTCGTATCTGCTCCAGTACAAGAGCTACACCACCTCCTTCACTGCTCGTCCTGTGATCAGTGAGGCAGAGCCAGTACCAGCCTTTGCAAGTTCTTCACCTGAATATCATATTCCTTTAAGTGAAAGGATGAAGAAAAGAAGAACTCCTGCTCTGTTTGAGAAAATTGCCTCCGGTTCTGGGGAGGTAAAAAGGATTAGGATTGATGTCCCAAGGGAGGGGTCAAAGAAGACTGATGCAGCTCCTCCAGCTGCTCCTACTAAAGTCGCCGAAAAGCCCGCAGTGGCTCCGCGCAGGTCTGCTGCTCCGGGAGAGGTGATTGTGATATCACTGATGAAGGGCTCTTCCTTGGTTGAATCAGTACCAGTTCCCCCGAGGAGGCTAAAGAAGAGCTCCTCGGTCAATTTGGCTGACTCCTTTGCTCATCCCCCAGCTGTTGGGACTGTAGTTCCCACTTTTGTTCCTCCGAGCTCTGCCATGAGCTCGGTGAAGTCCCGGACCATTCTCGAGGTCCAAGGTAATGAAGATAATATTATTCGGGAAATGGTTACTTCTTTGGCTGCTCGTCATCTTGCTTCAGTAAGTCTCTTTACTTTGAACTTTTCATTTTTTCTTTGTCATTTATTATTTCTAACTTGCTTTCTTTTTCTGTTCACAGTTGACGAGATGCTTTAACATAATCCTGAAGAAGGATGAGGAAATTAAAGCTTCATGCTCCTCGTCCAGCGTGGAGGGAGCTTTGGAGGAAGCTAAAAAATCTCTGGCAGATTCTCGCCAGACATATGCCACTGATAAGGTTGTCTGGGAGAAGAAGCTTGCCTCTACCGAGCAGGATAAAGCTCGAGCTGTTGAAGCCTCCAAAGAGTTGGAGAAGAAAAATAATGCTTTGGAGAAGGCAAATAAAGAGCTCGAAGAGAAGCTCAAAGTTGTTGGAGAGCTGGAAAATAAACTCAAGGCTGCTGAGGAGAGGTTGGGCCAGCTTCAGGAAGTAGGTCGGCAGAAGGAGGAGGCAGAAAATAAATTGAAGGATGCTGAGAACCTGCTGTCCGAGAAGCTTGCCTTGGAGAAGACCAAGAGGAAAGCTGTTGTGAAGAAGTCCTTCAGCTCTGGCTGGGACAAGGGGTGGAATAAGGGGTGTGCTGCCATGGTATCTCAAGTGGACTATGGCAGTCTAAAGTATTTAGGGATGGATGGGTTGCTGCCCTTCAGGAAATGAAGGTCGACGAATCATCCGAGCTCTTCCAGCGACATATCCCTGGTCCCCCTCCTACTCCAGAAGAATTAGAAGAGGACGAAGCTACATTTGAGGAGTATTCAATGGTGATGGGAGGTCACCCCCCAACCATCCAATATACTGCCGAGCAAGTCGTTTCTTCTTCCGAGCAACAACTGATGCTTTTTGAACAACCCACAGTTCCCTCCGAGCAACCTGCTTCATCTTCCCAACCTCCCGAGAAGGTTTTGGGAGATAAGGAAAAGGTGTAGTGTTGTTCGGGCTTATCTTTATATTTTTCTTCTTTTGTCAAATGTAATCCAGAACTTGTAACTCTGAATTGTATGATCTAATAAAACTTGAATTTTCTTGCATATTGTTGTCTATCTTTCATTCATACTCTGCTTATTCTTCTTTACCATCACCACATTAGCTAACCAATCTGGATATTTAACATCCTCAATAAAACAAGCTTTCTGGAGCTTCTCAACTTCCTCATGTATAGCTTGATTCTTCTCGGGACTGAATACTCTTCTTCTCTGCTTCACAGGCTTAATCTCCTTATTCACATTGAGCTCATGACATAAGAAGTTTGGGTCTATCCCAGGCATATCTTCATGACTTCATGCAAAATTTTGTCTTCTGCTTCTAAGGAAAGTATCAATTCCTGTTTTAATGAGGCTTCCAACGATGAACCTATTTGAGTAGTTCGATCAGGGTGCTCGTCATCCAGAATGATGTTTTCAATAACTACCACCACTTGACCCTTCACGAGTTGCGACTCATCTCGAGGATCCAATGTTTTAATTTCTGCACCTTCATCCACTTGATAAGTAGTGGTCTTTTTCTTTGATTCTTCCAGTTCTTCTTGCTCGGGGGATGAATAATAGCATTCTCGAGCTACTTTCTGATCACCTTTCATAACTCCTACTCCAAAGTTTGTTGGAAATTTTAGGCACTGATGTACTGTAGATGGCACAGCCTCGAACTTCTTCAATCCAACTCTTCCCATGATGATATTGTACGATGATTGGACATTCTTATCCATCACGAAGAAACGTATTCTTTCTGTACGACAAGCAGGCCATGTACCAATGAATATATCCAACTTGATCGTCCCAAGTGGAAATACTTTCTCGCCAGCAAAACCGATGAGGGGTCTGTGGTAAGGCTCCAGTTGGGATAGCTTTAGATTCAAACTATCGAAACACGAGTAGAACATGATGTCTGCCGAGCTACCATTGTCGACCAGCACTCTTGAAATCATGACTTCCTTCATTCTCATTTTGATCACCAGCGGGTCATCATGAGGATATAAAACACCTGTAAGGTCATTTTTTGAAAAACCGATAACCAATTTCTCCTTGTTCACCTTTCTCGGACGATCTTCCACTAGATTTATTCGCTGAATGTATGAGCAAGCTTGTGCCTCATCGAGGTAAGCTTTTCTTTCTTGTAGTAAGGTCTCCTCCTCCTGCATCTCCTCCTATAATAGCATTACAATCAAATGAGCCAAAGCGTATTGAAAATACCTCTCGTTCTGGCTGCCTTGGTTTCTTGGGTAGATCGGGATCATCCTCTGGATCAACTTCATAGTTTATATTCTTGTTCTCCTCTGCTCGACGAGGAAATCTAGACCTCTCTTTAGTTCGGTCGTTGTTTCTTCTTTCATCTCCATGATCAACATACTTTGCTAGCTTTCCTCGTCAGATGAGTGTTTCAATCTCATTCTGAAGAGCTATGCAATTTTTAGTCATATGGCCATCATCCTTATGGAACTCGCAATATTTTTCCCTATTCCTCATGTCAGGGTCTGCCTTCATTTTCTTTGGCCAGTTTAACTCTTCGGTGTTCTTAATTTCTTCTAGGACGTGGTTGATATTTACCTTCAAAGGTGTGTAATTATCAAATTTCCTCAAGACCTCCCATGATGACCTATTTTTGGATTGTTTGTCACCACCATTGTTCTTATGTTCTTTCTTCTTAGCTTTATCACCTTCCACCTTGGTTTCTTTGGCGTCCATTTTCTTCTTTGCAGACATAGCCTCCTTGGCATTCATAATCTTGGACGCTTTTCCCATCAGGTCCGACATGGTTCGAGGTGGATCTTTGGCCAAAGTATAGTACAACTTGTTTGGCAGCAGTCCACTCATCAAAGCGGTAATCGCTGTCTTCTCCTCATAATCAATGACTTCGAGTTTCTCGTTATTAAAACGAGTTATATAATCTCTGATACTCTCCCCAGCTTTTTGTCTAACACTTAAAAAATGTGCTACTTGTTTAACTGTCTTTGTGCCAAAGAAGAAATTCCCAATGAATAACTCGGCCAGTAGAAAAAAAGTTGAAATCTTACCCCGAGGAAGATTATTATACCATATCTGAGCAGATTCGGTAAGTGTTCCCGAGAATGCTCTGCATCTCATCTCATCTGGGACAACATAGATGTCGGCTGCAGCTTGGTATTATTCTATATGAAGGACGGGGTCAATCTTTCCATCATACTTGGGAGTCACAACAGGTGCTTTGAACTTTGATGGTGTTGGAAAATCAACAATGTCCTGGACAAAAGGTGTTCCTCGAACAAAGGTTCGTTGTAGAGGATTCTTAGCCTTTGTCATTTCCCCTAATCTATCCTCCATCCTTTGAATAGATCCTTTCCATGCATCATTTCCTTCCTCGGGCCTATTGGTTCGAGCAACTGATCGTGTTGTAGTAGCTTCCTGGGATTTATCCTGACGAGCAACTGGTCGGTCATAGGATCTATCTTGACGAGCAGCTGGTCGCGACTGGGCAGATCCTTCCCTTAAATCTGATGGTCGTCGAAAGATCCTCGACGCTGCATTAAGAGGACTTTTGTTCCTCCTAGGGCCTAATCGGTCGAAAGGAGAAACCCTACTTAATCTTTCCAACGTGCTGGTCCTTTCTAGGGAGAGGGTGACACGTTGTTCAGTATCCGTGGCTCGCACAGACGAAGTTCGCCCAGGTTGATAAAAGAAATCATCAGATTCCTCATTGCGATGTGAGTTAGTACGCCTAGTACGCGAAGAAGGCGCACTGGTATTTCTTTGAATGCTTCGTGGTCCGGAATGGGCTGATGCTCCGCCATGGAGGGTTTGGATGAGTTGTCGCATTGTTTCTTGCATGACGGTCTGGCCTTGAGCCAGATTTGCCATTATTCCAGTCAGATCTGGAATAATTGGTGGAGCAGACGGATTTGGAGGGGTTCCAGCGTTTCGATTGCTGGATTCAGGAATATCCGCCATTGGTAATGGATTATTTTTTATGAAAAACGATATTATCAGTAATTTTCCACAGACGGCGCCAATCTGTTGATGTAAAAAATTAGATCACTCTAATAATTCAATCACAGATAAATAAATGAGACAAAGAATTTTAAAGTGGTTCAGCCTTATAAGAATGGCCTACGTCCACTGTTGTTTTATTGCTGAGTGTTTGGGAATTCTCGATTACAAGTTATCTCAAGAAATTCTGATCTGGGGTCCATTACAATGAGGATTGTACAATGTATTTATAGCCCTGAGGCTGTAATGTGAAAGGGTAATACATTAAATGATATGGATATGAAAGGGTAATACATTTAATGCCCTCTTTGTGTGCGCGTCCAAATGATAAGCATTTAATGAATCAGTTGAACTGTTGGTTATCCAGCTATTAATGATTTGTTCAAGGTGCAGCTCGGACCGCCTGAGTTGCTCGGACCGCCTAAGCTTCTCGGTACTCAAGAGTTCCTCGGAGAGGCATTGTTCCTCGGAGCATGTGAGTTCCTCGGGTAAGCAGTGTTCCTCGGGGAACTAACCTTCCTCGCTGTAGTCTTGTTCCTCGGAGCGTGTGGGTTCCTCGAAAGTGTTTGTAGTTGCCATGTAGATAGCCACATGTCTTCATATGATTGGTCCACGTCAGCAGATTAAATTTGGTATCAACAAATATTGCTAAGTATTTTTAGAGAATGTTTATATTGACACTTTAAAATGACATATTTGTGTACATGTTCTACATGTTAATGGGTTTGGGTGGAACATCTTGAATTTGAAAAAATGAATAAAAAGTGTGTTCAAGGAGTTAAACTTAAATTATGGGATAAATGTTTATATAATTACAAAACAACTCCTAAGTTTATTTATTTACAAAATACTCCCTAAAAATGTGAAAATTATATTTTTGTCCTTGAAAGTAAAAAGTTTATGAAGTGGCACCAAATGTCACACTTCTTGTATAAAATACCCTCAATTAGTGTGAATTTTATAAAGATACTTGAAACTTAGTATATTACACATAAAATAATAAAGATAATTTTTTGAGAGGTCGAATGATATTGAATTGGTAATATTGAAAAATCGGGGCCTAAAAGTTAAAAAAGGTAAACAAAGTGTATTACTTTAGTAAATAAAAGGATTTAAACGAATGGGTGTGTTCAGAGTACGCTATATTGTGATAATGGAAATAACAAGGTAGTAATTATCTTTGAATAAATGATCTTTAGTCCGAATTTAAGTCGTAATGTGAAAACCGAGTGAAAATATATAGCTATGCAAGTAAAGGAACGACGATAAGCCAAGTATTTTGGTAAAAACGGCAGTTGGACCGTGAGTAAATGAACCTAATAGTGAAATAATTTTCTCAAAGGAGTATCGAGAAAATCTATGGAGGGCCTAGAGTCCTAGGTTACGGTTTCATTTTAGACCTAATAACTAGTTGCAAGGGAAGCAACAACTGCATCATTTATGGAAGACGGTGAACGTCTGTAAACATAAATGGGATACAGTTAATTTTATGTTGTAAATAGGAAATAAATTAAAATATTTGGAATTAGTAAATTCTGGGAAAGATAAACGGGTAATAAGTCTATATGGACATGATGTTTCGAGTTTTAAATGGCATGTAATGGATTTATGGGTTATCATGCAATTGATATAAGTGATAAACCCATGATATATCTAATTAGAGAACACAATGAGTTAACAGGGTAAGGTATTGGTGAAGTTAAAGGCTAAAGGATATAAAGCAACAAAGAATGCGATTAAGTATAAGCCCGAGTTGAAACATGTGTTTAAATAAATCTTTTCATACGCTGGGTGCGTATGTTAGAAAAAAGCCATGGACATGGCGGTTTGAATGTAAATTTCAAAGGAAACTAGATTAACGAGAAAGGAAGAATAAACGAATTTTTTTATAATAATAATACGGTAAAGTATAAAAATAAAGTTTAGTGGATTTTAACCAAAGTTAAAAGAAAAGTTTTTGAATAAAACACGGTTAGCGCATCTACTGTTCAATTACTGCGTGTACATTTGAGTTAATGTATGATTGTGCATCCGTTCCTCTACCATTGGATTTCATATTGCATTGTTGTTGGGAACGCCACTGGGCATTGGCTCACCCCATTACTTTTATTATGGAAGGTTAATTGATATTTCATTTTGGAGAGCATTTTGCACGTAAGTGATATTATTGTTTATGCGAGTGGCTCTGATTATATGAACCCTAAGTCATGGCCTAATGGGTTCCTAACTTATTATTAATTTATTTGTGTGCCTGAAAAATGGAATTACAAGCTTACTCAGTAAATATAATTAATTAAAATGGGATAGAAACATTTTTTAGGTTTCTTAACATCACTCCACACTTATGTATCCAGTCTGGATCGGGTATACCCATGGGGACCCTTAAATCCAGGTTAAGGCATAACATGGCTTGATTTAAGGGCTGAGGTAAGGATTTAAATTGTATGTAAGGGTTTTGGCTAGATTTTGAGGATCGGGGTCTAATTTTGAGGACTAAGGTGCATGTGAGGGTTGTGGACAGATTTTGAGGGATAAGGTCTAATATGAGGACTTAAAAGGTGTATTCGAATAATATGGGGGTTGCGATAAAATTATGAGGGCCAAGATATAATTATAAGGATCTAAAGAGTGTGTGCCACCAATCCAAGGATCACGACCTAATTATGAGGGTCAAGGTCTAAGTTTGAGGACTTAAAGAGTGTGCGCAACCAATACAGGGGTCGTAACCTATTTATAAGGGCCAATGTTTAATTTTGAGGACCTGGAAACTGTGTGTGGCTAATACAGGGTCACTGCCAAATTTTAAGGGCCAAAGTCTAATTTCGAGGACCTAAATAGTGCGTGTGACCAAAACGGAGGGAGTGATCTCATTTTGAGGGCCAGGGTGTAATTCTAAAGACCTAAAGAATGTACTATGGATTTGATAGAAATATGTGATGATAAAAAAGTTCTTGAAGGATTTTTGAATACTTTTGCAATCTAAAATTTAGGTATTTTTGAATACTTTTGCAATCTAAAATTTTGTTGATTTATGTGTTGTATGTACATTTTTTCATGGATTTTAAGTTTTTATGATTTTTGTGTTTTTAAGGAGTATTTGAGATTTTTTAGAGATTTTTTTTGCGATTTTTATAACAAAAGTGGAGGACGGATGCCTATCAGTAGGGTTGGTCTCCACTTATTGGGTGGGTAATTATATCGAGGTTGTGTGCGGATTACCAATGGTCACATGCCGATAGGCATGCCCCTTTCTCGACCGATAGGTAGGCCCCTAAATCCCCTATAAATAGGAGCGAGGATAGATGCTTCTCCTTACTTCAAACACTTGTGAATTCCCTATATCTACAAATAAATTATTCCTAAGAGCTTATGTGTGATATAGAAGAAATCTACGTGATGATGATTGGGCCAATATTGAGGGGATTACCCCTGGTGCGAGGCCGACGGGGGTTGAGTGTTTATCACGGTGCTAGGCTAGTGGAGGACTCTTAGATCCTCATGAGGGTGCCTATGAGACATTGCTCAGATTTTTTTTATAGAACCCTAATAGTTATGTAAGTTACTTTCTTTTTGTGTTGTTTTGATTTTGATTTTTATTTTGAGATGAGTATTTATTGTTTTGGATTTTAAATTTTCTTGGACTTAATTGAAGTGCGTCTTGCAGGTGGGGATTTCTTATTCAGACATCTGTGCTCGGGGGTCGATAAGTATGAATAGTGTGTTGGAGCATCTCCCCTCACAGGTGAAAAAATTGGTGTAGGGTGAGGGATTTGGTGACTTGGTAGATTCTTTGGATGAGACGCTTCATTCTTCTATTATCAGGTACGCTCTAGGAGATAGGTGGTGGGATACCACCCATATATTTCATTTTAGAGTGGGAGAGATGATGGTGATGCCAATGGACGTGCATCAGATCTTTGTTCTGCCATATGAGGGTGTTCAGGTACTAATGGGCCATTCCACGTGATTTATGGGTGAAAAGATAAAGGCAACTTTGGATCTCTAAAGCGGGTCAGCTCGAGTGAGTTAGTTAGTGTGGCGGACTTGAATTAGGTTTCATCAAAATGATAGGTGGATGTGGAGGATTATCGAAAGGTTTAGTAAATGACGTGCTTCTTTATTCCGTTCTTTCTTGGGACCATTTTAGCAGCGAATAGTGGGGATGAGATTCACTTGTGGTTTTTGCCCTTCTTACAGGACTAAACTTAGATTCAATATTACGACAAGGGGAGTCTGGCATTGATGTTGCTCCATTCTTCTTTGGATGCATCCAGCCGATGTTGTAAACCATTTTCACAGGGGCACCGTATATTTTAAAAGGTATCCTTATTGTTATGCTCTAGTTTTCTAGCATTACTATTTTAAAGTTTTATTATTTTTCTGTATTTTATTCTGTATGGTTTTATGAGGTGATCGGGTTTAACACTAGTTTAATGCATTTGAAGTACCTAAAGGTGGGTGTATAATTGAGGATGAGATAATGGAGGATGGATAATCGATCTTCGAAGCTCCTTGCTTATTTCAAGGATGTGAGGAATGTCCCGAGCACCCTCACGAGCATACATGTTGGTTCTTTTTTGGATTGACTTATAAGCTTTATAATTTTGTTTGTTTGGAATGTATTTTTGATGAGCGAGTTTTATTTGGGCAGGTGACCTTTTTCCTTGGTCGTTGGAAAATGAAGGGCACGAGTATCACGGTCATACATAAACAGATGTTTCGGTTTTTATCGCATGAGTTTGGGTATAGATGGTACTTAGGGGAACAAGTCATCAAGCATGTGATGGTTGGCGAGATGGTTATTTCCCCAGCAGGTCCCTTCAGGTTCACATAAGGGAATTGGAGAAGATATCAAGGGAGGCAAGGGAAGCGGACATGGTTGGAGAGGATTACTTGAGATTTACGGATATATTGGCAACACACAACTTCTTGGACTTCATTTCAAGTTGGTTGATGCCTCTATCAATCTATAATATTGATAGGTAATCGTCTCTAAATCTATAGAGGGAGGTAACAAGATACCACGGGTGTCGGATCAGGCGTTAGATAGTAGTGTCGGGGTAATCGATCCTCCTTCATTCGTGAGTTTAGTCTTCCTTCTAGGTACTTGTCAATGAGGGATATAGAGAGGGTAGAGACCTCTTATTTAAAAATGTAATTATTTATATATATAGTTAAGTTGGTTTAATTTTATGTCAAAGCATCTGAGTCATGGACAAAATTGAGCTAAAAAACTTGATTCATAGTAAGATGATATGTTAGAGAGAATCTTGTTTATTACAACCTATAAACAATGAGTTGAATATCATACGACTCCCCTACATCGAATCGTCTTCAAGGTTTTATTGAAGATTTCAAGAAATTGTATACTTTTAAGGTAGTTTTGATTAAATCCTCCAAAACTATCACATGCCTTCACGTTTATATTTGTGATAAAATGATATTTATGTTGATAGAGTGAAAATGCATTTTGAAAATCATTGCCTAATAAAATCTTATTTAGGTGAACTTTCAGTTCTGCCTACAAGCGTGCACACAGATTATTTTTTTTACCTATGTGCATAATTTCATGGAAACAAGATTAAAAAATGTGTGTCTATATCCGTGCACACGAGTGAAAATCACCATCATGCACACGACCAAGCATGTTTTGGGAAAAATAATTTTATTGCCTAAAAGCGTGCACATGGGATTACTTTGGGACCATGCACATGGCTACCACATTTTATTCGTGATAAGGTATATTGCCCCAAACCGTGCATACTGGGATTAATTCCCATTGTGCGCATGATGCAGACAAAATTTGAAAAAAAATCTATAAATAAGAGTGGTTTCCCTCCAATTTTAAGAGATCCTTTTTTCGAGTACTTCTCACACACAAAGACAGTATTTTCGAGGCAAGTAACATATCAAAACACTTCAATTATTATCTTCACTTAATTTTGCAAATTAAGAGAATAACTTAAATCAAACCTAGTTCATGATCTGTGAGGTTTGAGAATGATTTGAAATTGAACACTACATATACTAGATTCAATTTTACCGATTCTACATCTGAATTTGAAGATTTCAACTTCGAGATCTAAAAGGAGGTGCTTGATCTACTGAATAGGTCAATCATGGTGTGATATGAGGATGAAGACTGTGACTTACATGTATGATTAATGGATCTTTGAGCGGATTTTTCATTAAAATAGGGGAGAGTCTTAACGCCCTAGGTAAGTGATTCCTCCTGAATCATAACACTTATTACCCTCGAAACTTATGTATTTTAGCCCCCTCGGGTGATTTAATTCCTATTACTATGCTCGTTAATCAGACAACCTCTGTTTTATGTGCTAACACTTTATTTGAGGTGTTATTGAGATTTTATAGGTGTTACAATGCTTAGTGTGAAGTTTCATCCCGTTCCGATAAAGATTCGTCAAAGTTCGCACATTCAGGGCATTATTGTAATTTCACACTTTGGTATTTTTGACCAAATTCTTCACGAAAGTTGTATCTCTCGGGCCAAGCTTCGCGTGGCCATGAACGGTGCTCGAATCAGATTCCGAAAGAAAAAAACATACACCTTTAATCTGGGAAGAATTATAAGGGATTTAATTTATTATTTTAGATACTAACATTCTAATTAATTCCATCTAAGTCCTTTATCTCTTTTGTTCAACTTTTGCAGAAAACTTCAAATAGAAATGACGATTTTGAATTTTGGCTCGGGTTTTGGCTTCTGCGAAATTGGGCCATGAATATGGGTATCAGCTTATACACGACTAATGCTCGGGTCTTGGCTTTGATTTTGCAGCTCCGATCGTGGGTATATATGAGATTTAAGCAGGTCTAAATCCAGTTTGTAGCAACAATGGAGGTCTTGGGCATATTTGGAGTTGGGGATTTGGCCTTGGTCTCGGCTAGAACATGCAGTGGGTCTCGACTTTTAGCTATTAAATAGCAGCTAATCTAATGCGTAGCTGGTGCATGCCATGGATTGGAGGTCTTGGCTTAAGGAAAGAAAAGCCATAACAGCTCCCGGTTTGAATTGTGCGAAGTGGGCTTGAGTTGTGATGCCCGGTCGATAGCCCTCTCACCGATGGTCGATCGGTGTTTGGGTTTTTAGCTTTGGACGAATGCAGTGTGCCTCTCCCCTTCCACGCGATCGACCGTGATTTGGCCACCGGTAGAGCGGTTCTCTGTTTTGTTCGAGATTTTGCTTTGATGTTCCCTTTTTTCCTTTTCTTTTTCTTTTCCCTTTTTTTATTTTATCCTTTAATTGTAACTTAACCCCATTTTTTTTTTGTTTTCCCTTTTTCTTTATTTCTTTTATGTAACTTACTATAAATAGGAGAGTGAGTTTATTTTTGTTAAAACAATCTCATAATATCTTCATTTTACTTAGTTTCTCGGTTAGGGTTTGAGAGCCACTTTGGGTTTTTTGTTGGAGTCACCCCTTTCCTCCATTTTTGTTGGTTTCCACCATTAATGTAAGTTTTATTTTACTATTGATTATCTTCCCTCTTTAATTTTTATTTTGTGCCCAAGTTTTTCATGCTTTATTTATTTCTTACCTAGTTAACTTTGTGTAGTTAATTCAATTAGTTAGTTAATTTATGTCTTTAATTATGTGTAGTGGCTAAGTTAAATTAGGTTGTGTTGGATTGAACTCACCTAGGGTTGCTTTGGTTGCTTTGCTTTGGTGATGGAGTTTTTACTGGTTTATTTTAATTGGTTTGTCATAGTTATTGCACCTAGGAGATTTAACGGGGTATATCACGTATGCTCCATTTTACCGACCTTGTGTGCATAATTTTCGGGGTATTTGTTGACTCTAAAATCATAGTAGTCTTTTATGTGAATTTAAGGGTGTGACAACTCTTAATTTAATTAATTGATGAAATGAGATTCAATCTTAATAATTCGTGAACCCATGTAACCATTATACCAATTAACTCGGGGTGAGAGATATCTAGGGCAACATATAGTTGTTATTTGCTTTGCTAATCTTAGTTTAATTTACCCTTGCCTAGAATAATATTTTCTCTTATTTATCTTTTTCTTTTTGTTAAAAATACCTTTTACGCTTTTATTCTAGTAGTAATGAACCAATTAAATTCTATCAACTCGTCTCAGTGGATTCGATACCCGGACTGGCCGCTATACTCCCTTAAAAGAGTGTAATTATAGTTTAAATTTTTTTATTGAGGAGGTGAATCAAATAGAACGATAAGCCTACTGACTTTACACTACTTTTCACCCTTAATCAGTAATTTCATGTTAGGGAACAAGAGAGAGGTACCTTCTTACATTGTGTAAATGAATTTTTCAAATATAACGAGAGACTAGGATGCGTCATGGTTTTTTACACTTACTAGGGTTTTTTCCTCGTAAATCTATCCATGTGCCTTATTTTTTTTGTTTTTTGAACAGAATCAACAAACACAATTACCCACTTAACAGACTTTTAGATAAACTGAGAGAGTTCGTTCTCATACACATTTGACTGTACACACACACACACACACACTTAGATCTAAGTTTGAATAAAAAATAATCCATTGCTAAATTAACTTAGGGTTTGAATCTATTAAATCACAGAATTAACTTTCGTTATATCTTAATTAGATTAATTTGATTAGATCTATGGGGTTTGTCACCTAAAGTCATTCTAATTAGGTGGATATAATATTTGGCCAAAATAATTCAAAAATTTGGTAGTAAAATTCATTAAAACGTATTTACGCCCCTCTAGGTTTATTTGAGTTGAACATATTATGTAAAATACCCCACCCTTGGTCTCACGCTGATCTGCCAGGTTTCCCTCCTTTGATAGCGAAGGATATTTATCTAAAGGTAACATATTCATTCTTGTTCTTCATCTTTTCTTTTTAATGTTTCTTTGCATCTGACGCCTTTGATATCTTCTCTTTTTGAGACTATGTTAATGCGAACATCTTGGGTGTTGGATATGTGAAACTGGATGGCTTCAGCGGACGATCATATTCAGACGTTGAATCGCTCTTGTATTTCATCTGCGGTTTCTCATGATTATGTCCCCTCCTTATCCATCTTTGGGACTGAAGGATCTATTTCTCTCCGTAGTGAGAAAAACATTCGCCGCCATGAGTTAGGGATTGCTATTTAGAAAAGTTTGAGCTGTGTTCTAACGATTTTGCTATCTTTTCATTATTTTTTTTCCCTGAGATGTACCTAAATTCTTCAAGACAAAATAGATATACAAAAGGTGAATTTTATTTAATTATCTTGATTAAGTGTTTTATTCTACATGCATTTTTCACTTTTCTATCGAGGGTTTTATGAGATTTGAAAAAGTATGCGGTGTATTTGAAATATTAAACTTTTTTTAAGGATAAATAAGAACAAGTGGGTGAATTTTTATGAAAAGGGTCATTTATGGGACATTATTCTGATGAAGAGGGATACAAAATTGAAAAAAAGGAAATTCCTCTAAATACAGGGTTCCAGTCGACAGGCCCTCTGGCTTGCCTATAAGTATTTCAGTGATGAATGGTGCTTTGTTTTCATTTTATGGTAACAATTATTCTTATTGGAATGTGCCTATAATGGAATATTTAATGTCATTTGGTGAGAGTATATGGGATTGTGTGATAATGTGTTAAATTTTCGATTACTACTACTAATGATATGACCGTTCAAAAGAAACATAGAATATGGGATGATAACGGGATAAAAGATATTGAGTGGAATGTTAGAGGGATTAATTCTATACATGGAGGCATAAGAGTTAATGAGTTCAGAAATGTTTCTAATTACTTGACATCTAAATAGGCAGGGAATTTTTGAAGTGACCCATGAAGTAACCTCCACTGTGAAGCACTGAAAACATCATTGGTCAACCGCCTTATTCGAACTCCTTATGATAAAGGAGTACGAATTTTTCAATGATTTCTAAAAACAACTTAATAATTCGATGAACTTAGCTTTTGCCCGAAGAAATAACATGTGGGATAAGGTAGTTATTAACAAAATCATGTATTCTCTACCTAAAAGGTTCAATGGTATGGTTGATTCCATTTAATAAGTTTTATTTATTATGTTTTATTGAAGGTGGATGAGTTGGTTTGCTAAATTTAAACCTATCACTACACCAAATATAAAAAATGGTCACGAAAAAGGGGTCACGGTCCAAACCTGTGACCATATCCAAAATGAGCGTGACCAATTCCAAGACTCAGTGTGGTCATGGATAGTCTTGTAGGTGGTCACGGCATTTGATCGTGACTCGCATGGGTCACAACTGACAACTGTGACCCAGCCGTGACCATTATGGCGCCAAGTTTCCCTCCAAATGTGATCATGGATGGGGTCACGGCTCATAGCCGTGACCACAAACATAAATACACACCAATATAGTCACGACTCAAGACCATAACCATTCTTGGAAGTGAGTCACGACTTTCGACCGTGACCATGGTCTTATTTCCATGCTAACGTGTTAAAAATAAAGGGTCACGTCATTTGGTCACAACTTAGGGCCGTGACATGTGTCTTTATACTTAAAAATCACAGAACAATTTTTCATTTCCCTCAAAAATTTCCAAACCCTTGGTTTCCCTCCCTCTCTACGACGATTTCGGCTCTCTCATTCTCTCAATCTCAAATGTAATCTCAATCTTCTCTTGCAATTTATTTTCAAACCCTTGTTATTTATTTCATTGTGTGTGTGTATACGTGTGTATTTCTATGTGTATACGTGTGTGTATTTCTATGTATGTGTGTGTATTTCCAAACCCTTGTTATTTATTTCATTGTGTGTGTGTGTTTCTGTTTGTGTATTTATGTGTGTGTGTGTGTGTGTGTATGTGTGTATTTCTCTGTTGTGTATTGTGTACGTAGGCGTGTATACATTATCATTGTGTGTATTGTGCATGTATTCTTGAAAAAAACATATATATGACTAATGTTAGTTTAAGTTTCAAACTAGGGCAAATTATAATTTAATGAATATTGTTGGTTTAAGTTTCAAACTAGGGAAAATTTTAATTTTATGGATATTGTTGGCTTAATTTTCAAACTAGGGAAAATTTTAATTAAATGGGTATTGTTGGTTTAAGTTTGGGGCTGAAATATAAAAAAATACATATTCATTAAAAAAATACCAAACATAAGGGTTAATTTTAGGGAATGTTGGCATAAATGAAAAAAGTAGGTATTCAAAACATAATAAATTAACCGTTTATGATTCATTAGAGCCATTATTTATAGGAATCATATCCACGTCCTCGTACATAATATCTAGTTAATGATTCATTAGAGCCATTATTTATAAGAATCATATTCACGCCTTCGTTCGTTTTTCTCAGGAAAAATGAGTCACGGTGATAATCGATGGCAACAAGAGTATAAAAGGTTGAAATTGGTTCGCACTCGTACCTCTTTCATTAATGATCCTCATAAAATGGGTACTCTGATTTATTGGTATGGGAAAAGGAAGATCGAATAATTTAGCTACCTTGTAAGCTGTGGAGTTCATTTCCAGCAAGAGTACTTGTTTGATCGTATTCTGTTTTCCCTGCCACAATGTTGGGATGAAGCTGTACAATATATATATCGCGTATATAATCCCGATAGAGCACTGACCTTGCTTACGCTGTTAGAGAAGGCAAAAAAAAAATTCACCCATTATGGATAGAATTACGTACAAAGAGCATTGACGAAGACTGTGATGTCTCACGACATATGCATGCCAAACTCGATCTTGCCAATAGGCTGAAGAGGATGAGATTTCGAGATCATGTCGCTGACATCTATGCATCCCTTATAGATATGCTTCCTCCTAATTGGCCATGTGCAAAAATCCATAGGTTTTTAAAAACAAATCCAGAATAGATGGAGATCAGATACATTAAACTTTTATTAATGTCTTACCATGAACAGGTAAATTATAATATATAGTCAAAAAAATTATTTTGTTATTTATATTTTCATATTGAACTTTGAAATTATGCATATATTATTATAGATACACATTTAACTTTTATTATTTTTGTAGATAATGTCGCGCGGTAATGGAAGCAACGCTCCAACTAACAACAACCAATAACCACAAGGAGAATTCTTATCACTAATTGGTGAGCAATACTCAACTCCACCAACTGTTCACTCCCCTACTCCACAAACTGTTCACTCCCCTACTCCGAGTTGCAGTAGGCAAAGTACTCCTACTAATCCAACAGAAACGCCCAACACTCCTGAAACTTTCGGGTCAGTTGAGAAGAAGCCCATTGGGTTCTCTCTTTTGGGAAATAATCCCACGAGGATAAGAATCACATCCAATAGTTTAAAGACCAATGTTTATCCTTGGAAAAAATGAATGTGGGAGTGGGAGGAAATGAGAATTGGAACTTCGTAGATAAAGCTATTAAAGATGACATCTACGAGCAACTCAGCAAACGATTTTCATTTTTGCCCAACTCAAAAAATAAGGTACTTTCTTGGATTGCTGAATAACTCCTAACATATCGAAGAAACCTTTGGCAGAAGCATTTCCCTAAGGGAGCATCAATCCCCGATAATTTGGCACTCCAAGACAAAGTCGCTTCGAACGTTGAGATGCCAGTCTCTCAATGGAATGATTTTCTGGAGAATGAGGCGAAGGACTCCAAAGTGTTGCAAAGGGAGAAAAACAAGCAGAATAGGGCCAAAAAAACTGATGTCCATCGTCTTGGGTCAAAATATTATGAATATTTGAAGAACAAGTGGACGACCGTTACGAAAGGCAGCTCTAATGAAGGAAAGACACCGAATAGGTCCAACTTGTACGTTCATGGTAGACGAGCCAAAGATAATAAATTCCATCCTCACTTGGCCAAGATTCTAGAATCAATTGAGTCTATTAGTAGTCAATCAAATTCAAGCCCGATCGACGATATTGACAATGATGACATTGCACAAACCTTTGGGAAGGACCACAGAGGGAGGACGAGAGGTTTGGGGTTGCATATATAAAAAATAAGATTCAAACACACCGCACCTCTCGTGGATGAGATTTTGTCTGTTAATAAGCATTTTGTGTCCAACGAGGAATCTAGGACTGAAGGGGATATAATGGGGCTTAGAAATGAATTGGGAGGTGTGAATGATAAACTTGCACCGATTGTGTCCCTTTTAATCGGTCGTATGCCCCTGTAGCCCCCAATGCATCCCGATTTTCCTCCACAGATGCCTGGATTCCTCAAAAATTTTCTCATTCTCCATCCCCCCCCCCCCACATTCCGGTTCCTCCTTCAACATTCCCTTTCTCAGTGCCTCAGTATGGCACAAGTCTTGTATCATCGTCAACAACCCATGGTGACTATGGCCAGAAATACTATATACAGGACCTGGGCGGTTAATTTGTCTTTGGGATCTGCACGCTCATGTTCATTATCGTAGGAACTTTAGTACATAATCGACCTTTGTAGGAGGGTGAGTGTTAAATCGTGGTTGATATAGTATATGAGGGTTGTGAAACTGTTCCAATGCACGTCAACAGTGGATAAGGGATTTTTTTGAAAAATTATGTAAACTCTGTTACCACTTGGCTAGTTTATCGCTTGATGAAGATGTAGTAATATTTTTCTTACGTTGTAATTATATTAGTAGACGCATTTATTTAATTTGAGTTTAAGTTATTGCATAGTTTTATTGATTAGTGCGTTGTTGACTATATTAGTGTTTGGCTTTGATACTATATTAGTGCTTTACTATGCAACATGATATTTATTTTATAATGTTAACAAAGGACTGCAATTTGAAGATTATTTAATGGATTTTCCACAATACAAAGAGTGGATGGGGGGGGGGGACTGACCGACTAGGTAATAGTTATGTTAGAAGCGTTCAAGAATTTATTAGATACGCTTTTACGAACCTTAAAATTGAGAAGATTACGTGTCCACATGCCCGTTGTATAAAGGATAAATATAAATCTTTAGAAGATGTTGAGTTACATTTAATAATGTGGGGAATTTGTCAAGATTATAACAAGTGTACATACCATGGTGAAAAACATGTACCTTATGTTCCCGAAGAATTATCGGTAACTGACCACATAACATAACACCAACGAGTGGAAGTGATAAATGATTCGCCAACACATCCTCTATTGACCGACCTAATAGATGATGCTTAGGGAGTCCACCAGGACCAAAACACCCAACCTATGGAGACAGCTAATGCGCACAATGAATAATTTGATACTGAACTACCAGGAGACCGAGAATATAAACGGTTGAAAATCGATATGGATAGACCGTTGTATAAATATTGCGATGAAGATCATTCAGTATTATTTGCAATGATTGGTTTGCATAACTTGAAGAGTCAACTTGGCTTGTTTGGAACAGCGTAACCGAAATTCTTAAGTGGGTTAAAGAAATTCTCCCAAAAGCGAACATGTTACCTGACAATTATCCTACCATGAAGAAGAGCTTGAAGGGTTTGGGATTGAAATACAAATATATTCATGCATGCAAGTATGATGGAATATTGTATCGCAACGAACACGGAGAGAAGGATGAATGCCCAGTATGCGGTGAGCCTAGATATGTCGTTTGTGAGAAGGTAAATGACAAACCTTCAAAATATCAAAAGAGCTCGCAAGTCCCACAAAATGTTTTGAAGTATTTTGCACTTGGGTCACGGTTAAAACAATTTTTTAGTGTACCCTGGATAGCGGAGGCCATGACATGGCATGCTCGATGCGAGGTGGGTGGGAATATGATGTGTCATTCGATTAATTCACTCGTTTAAAAAATTTCAAATGCACGACACCATGAATTTGAAAAAAAAATATGCAACGTTCATCTTGCAATCTCAATTGATGGGTTTAACCCTTTCGATAATTTAAGTACCAGTCAAAGTTATTGGCCAGCTCTAATGGTGCCTTTAAGTCTCCCTCCAACACTATACATGAGAAAGGAGTTCACATTATTATCTTTATTGATACCCGGGCCTAAGGCTCCGGGTGATGATATTAATATATTCTTAGCCCCATTAATCGAAGAACTTAAGGAGTTGTGGGATAAGGCGTGACGACGTTCGACTCTCACAAGGGTGAAGAGTTCAAACTTAAAGCTATGGTGATGTGGGAGATCCACTAACTTCCTGCTTATGGTACCTTGTCCGGTTATAATGTTCATGGTTATTATGGATGTCCCATAAGTGGGGAGGAAACTGAAGCCATTTGGCTACAACATAGTTGTAAGATGAGTTACACGGGTCATCGTAGATTTCTGCAGACCAGTCACCCTTTCAAGAATGAAAAGTCTAACTTTTATCCTAATGGTCACGAGCGCCGTATGCAACCTTCTTGGATTTCTGGTCATCAAAACGAGGAGAAGGCTGTGACTGCGATTGCGGGGGATAGATACGTAGACAAACACCTCAAGTTTGTAAACCTGAAGCGTAAATTTTATTTTTTAGAGATTAGTGAGAAAATAAATTTGTGAGATTCAAGTTGAGTAAAATTTTCATTTATATCACTCACTTGGAGGGTTGTATGCTTCTCATTCAAGGATTGAAGTTTATTGAATTCAAGAGATTGGTTTGATTGTTCTTCTCTCTACTGTTTTATATTAAATTCCTATTGAATGTTTGTTTATCATGTTTGATGTCATGTTAGGGTAAATCCCCTTTCAAGGGTTGGGGTGAACTCTTATTTGATGTTATTTTGATTTCATTAGTTTGATTATTTGAAAATTCCCTTTGAATGTTAATTTTGATCCTTCACACTTAAATTTACGCCTCGAGGGAGGGTAAATGATTTTCAAGAGAAAATAAAAAATCAAGATATAATACCCATTTTAGATTCGAACTAGAGATATGGGTTTCTTAGGTGTGGTATTATTCCTTGAATTTCAACTATAAATTTTATTTTCTATGATTTATATGAATTTTGATGAATCGATCCTAGCGGGTGATTAATTAAAAGGAGTGTAGATCTATTTTCTAGAGTTTTGGGGGGTTATACTTTATTTTCTAATAGATTACTATTAAAATTATATTTGGAACGAGAGTTGATTTGTAATTGTGATATTAATTTGGGAGAATTCAAATAGTTATATTAATTAGTTATAATAGATAGAATTTGTGGTGTAGTCCCACTCCTTGATTGTTCTCAAATTTATTTACCTCACTTATCTCATATCTCATGTTTTAGATTTTTATTTAGTTATATTTACTTAGTATCTTCACTTACTTTTTAGTTAGTTCTTTACATCTTTGATTTTGTTTAGTCTTATTTGACCCTCATCATAAAAATTGTTTTAATATTGAAAAAGCTAAAAACAAAAATATAGAAGAAGCAAAAAGTCCAAAAAGAAAATAAACAAATGAATTGCATGCCTCTCTTGTATGTTTCACCCTTAGATTTGAATTGATTCCCTTACTTACCGCTACACTCTAGTATTGATATATCTTTGTAGGTATAAAAGGTTTTGATTAGAGGATCTTCAAGTAACGACAAATATACCAAAAAGTAACTTTATCAAATGGTGCCGTTGCCATTCTTTGGACCTTGAAGCACTTGCGAGGATTTCCCATTTTGCGACTCATTTGTATTACACTTTTCATTTTTTGTACCATTTTTCATTTTTTTAGAAGGCTTGTATTTGGACTTTATTATTTTGCTGGTATTGCGGTGCTTGGAGACACCATTTATTTTTCATTTAAATTTGTAATAATTAACTGTGAAGAAAGCGTGATAGGGAAATCGAACAAGGTAAAGAGAGGGCGTCCAAAGGTGAGAATTTATAAGCCTCTCTACCTTGGGTCGGTAGAACTCTTAGGGCCGACTGAGATAGGCGTGATCTCCCCCCGATCGACTCAAATTGTTCATCGTTCCACGGTGTAAAAACCGTGGGAGGTACATTTCTAAACCCTCGCGTTTCTCCTGTCAGTGAGTCAATTTTTGTGTGTGACTACATGCTCTTGTGTGATTTATTCTCGCATTTATTTTCTAATGGTGTGATGAATTAAATTACTAAGACTCACACCCGATCATTCTCGAGAAGGGATTTCATCACCCGACTCACTCGCTTACTAATTATGTGATACCCTAGCCATTATTAAATATAAAATCAATCAACTAGGTAGCCCAATAGGAGAATATTTTTGCAAAAACGATCGCAAAGATCATTTTCATGATTTTTATCGCCCGTGGACTTTATTAAAATTTGACTACCCCTTTCACTAAATTTAAAGATAAAAATTGGTTATGTGATGGTTAGGATTTACCCTTGACTTGTATGTGTCCAATTCAATTTTTTGGTAGTCGATTTTAGTGAGTTCGTTCGTTCAAAATTTAAGAGTTCAAATATTTTTCCCACTCCTTTCTTCTAAAAAAATCCAAAAATATTTTCTTCCTTTATTTCCCGAAAAAATCCAAAAATATTTTCTTCCTTTATTTTTCAAAAAAATCCAAAAACATTTTCTTCCTTTATTTTTTATAAAATCCAAAAATATTTTCTTTCTTTCTTTTTCAAAAAAATACAAAAATATTTTCTTTCCTTTTGAAAAAATTTAAAAAATCCAATAAAATATTTCTCTCCAGATGGCCGAAGAACGTCCCTTACAAGACTACTTTGATCATTTTCCATTGTCACGCAACACGTGTGAGAGTGATCCCAAGCCGTCTCTTTATGATATACTTAGTGGTTTTAGCTCTCTCATGAGTACCGCTGATATTCTTACACCATCTATGCACGCACCGCCTATTCCATCACCCTCGGTGTTAAGTGTTGACGTGTCAGATACTTTGTTGTGCACCCATTGTTCTTATGTCGATCACATGTCCTATGAGTGCCCATACTTTTCATATCCCTACGAACCCATCATGGACCAATTATATCCATATGACACTATTTTGGAACCCAACTCGGCCAATTATCACGATATATTCAATCCCGAGTTATGTGAGTACCCAAGTTATATGTGGAGGCCTAACCACCCTTCCACGCAATACGAATCCCAACCCGATGTTGTGGATCCTCACACGTTCCAACAGTTTTCATGGCAACCAAGTGCACCTTATCCCGATTAATCCCCTCATTATGCACCCCATGATTATCAACCATTTGTCTTTTACGGAGATGCTTCTCTCGTGTATGACACTGCTGACACCATTCCCCACATTTCATATGAGTATTCTTCGCATCCTAGTGAGTTGTGTCCACCCAACCACCATCATCCACTTCCGCTCTCGAAAGCCTCTTTCAAAAGTTCATCCTCGAGAAAGAGCAAGCCTCTCACATTCAAAATGAAGCCCTCCAATGGCTTAAACAAATATTAAATGAAATTAAGTGTGAGCGAGAGTCGAACTTCACTCCAAATCAACCCGTTCTTACCCCAACATGGAGTGATGATGAGTTGTCTCGTGCCACAGATTTTGAGTGTGACCAACCCTATCCTCCCGAGAATCTCAAAGTTGAGACCATTCCATGGTTCGGGCCTCAATTTTACACTTGTGTTGATTTATCCATCGATAGTGAGACAAACCAAATCCCACCCTGTCCACATGAACCCACCATTGTGGTTCCTATTCCTTTTCCCACTGAATCCAAAAAAATGCCCGAGTCGACACCTATCGAGCTTACCACTTGTGTTCCCGAGGAACCAACTCATCCTAGGTTAGCTCGGGCTACGAGTGCTCACCCTTATCTCGAGATAAAATTCGAGTTGGTTTCTACCTCTCCGAATATGGATCATGTTCCACCATGCTTGACTCAATTTGAGTCATATATCAATGACGATTCTTCTCTCTCAGATTTGGATGCCTCGTTAGACCCTTTCACCACATCGGATGGTGATACATTGGTGGATAATTTTATCTCGCCATCACCTGATACCACACTCCCTCTTCAGGAGGATATTGAGGATCACTCTGAGCCTCATGAGGAGTGTGTTTCTCCAATGCTTTAGTTGGATCAACTACCTCTGCCATTTATCTCACCCGATCCACCATTTATCTATAACACCCCGCCCGCCCGGGGAGAGCGAACGGAGCGCTAATGCTATAAAATAAATCAATTCCACAAATAACAAGGTATAGAGCATCTAAATAAACCCACAACAACAATAGAGGAAACCACTAATCTCAAATCTCTTCAAATAAAATACAACTATCTAACTCGAATAAAAATGCTCTATACATCAAAATAATATAAATCTTTCCCAAATAATCCTCGCTAAAATCAATCTCCATAGCGCCCCAAAATCCGCCCTAACCTGCCACTAAAAGAAAATATGGGGAAGTACACAATACGACAGGAATTATGCTCAACAAATACGGATTAGCAACGAATAAAACGTAACAACACGGGTACGAATATTCAAATCAAAATGCAAATCTCAAAGCATTTATCAATATAATTTCTCAACAACACTTTAACTGGGTCACCAGGCCTCACCACATCCGTATATGCTTTATCAAGCCATAGCCCGGGAAACAAGAATTTTAGCGGATGCCCAACATCCGTGCCATATTAAAATCTCATGATAACGTGCTCATCAATAATATAATGATACCACATGAATCAAAATAATTTCAACAATTATTTTCCAGATTTCAATGAATTTGTCAATTCAAATATGAGTTCAATTAAACAAGAATTCAAAGAGAATGATACTCGCGAGCTTTAAGGAGCATATTGTGTAAAACCCCATACCTCAAACCATGATGAGAAACAAACGATCACATCCTCAAGATCAACTCAAAAGACCTACAAAAGCTCCTCCAAGAACCTCCAACAAAATATCCCCAAGAACACCTCTAATCTAAGGTTGGAACTCATAAATCTCAAGGGCCAATGTGTATATAAAAAGAAGAGGAATATAAAATATATTTGCTACCAAAATTTGTGCCAAAAGTATGTTAAAACGCTTGCCCACGACTTCCTTTTATAATGCAAAGAAATGAAGAGTTAAATCCAAAAGAATCCTTTAAATAAGGCAAAGAAATGAAGAGTTGGAAGTCAAAACAACTCTTGAAAATTACTTAATGTTCGCCGACTTAGAATTCCAAGAGTTAAAAATATTTAAAAATCATTTTAAAATCCGTTTTAACTCCGTTTTCGAAACCGTTTGAAATTCTCGCCTTTAAAAATAATATTCAACATATTTGAGCAATAAAAATAATTTTATCAAAAACTTTATTTTCCTCCATTTTCCTAAATTAATTAAAATAGCCCAAAAATTGTGCGAATTGTTACACTTCCCCACTAACAATGGAATTTTGCCCTCGAAATTCACCGAATGCCTAACTTTCAAAATCAGCCCACTACACTAACTCCAAAAATAAATTACGTCTCCCAAAAATAAATTCCTCACCTCTAATCTCGAAACTTATCACGAATATCACCTAAAATTTGCTAACCACGCAATGAACCCAAAATCCAAGCCCCGAGGGTTGCCGTATACCTAAGCTCTGATACCATTTGTAACACCCCGCCCACCCGGGGAGAGCAAACGAAGCGCTAATGCGATAAAATAAATCAATTCCACAAATAACAAGGTATAGAGCATCTAAATAAACCCACAACAACAATAGAGGAAACCACTAATCTCAAATCTCTTCAAATAAAATACAACTATCTAACTCGAATAAAAATGCTCTCTACACCAAAATAATATAAATCTTTCCCAAATAATCCTCGCTAAAATCAATCTCCATTGCGCCCCAAAATCAGCGCTAACCTGCCACTAAAAGAAAATATGGGGAAGTACACAATACGACAGGAATTATTCTCAACAAATACGGATTAGTAACGAATAAAACGTAACAACACGGGTACGAATATTCAAATCAAAATGCAAATCTCAAAGCATTTATCAATATAATTTCTCAACAACATTTTAACTGGGTCACCAGGCCTCACCACATCCGTATATGCTTTATCAAGCCATAGCCCGGGAAACAGGAATTTTAGCGGATGCCCAACATCCGTGCCATATTAAAATCTCATGATAACGTGCTCATCAATAATATAATGATACCACATGAATCAAAATAATTTCAACAATTATTTTCCAGATTTCAATGAATTTGTCAATTCAAATATGAGTTCAATTAAACAAGAATTCAAAGAGAATGACACTCGTGAGCTTTAAGGAGCATATTGTGTAAAACTCCGTACCTCAAACCATGATGAGAAACAAACGATCACATCCTCAAGATCAACTCAAAAGATCTACAAAAGCTCCTCCAAGAACCTCCAACAAAATAGCCCCAAGAACACCTCTAATCTAAGGTTGGAACTCATAAATCTCAAGGGCCAATGTGTATATAAAAAGAAGAGGAATATAAAATATATTTGCTACCAAAATTTGTGCCAAAAGTATGTTAAAAGGCTTGCCCACGACTTCCTTTTATAATGCAAAGAAATGAAGAGTTAAATCCAAAAGAATCCTTTAAATAAGGCAAAGAAATGAAGAGTTGGAAGTCAAAACAACTCTTGAAAATTACTTAATGTTCGCCGACTTAGAATTCCAAGAGTTAAAAATATTTAAAAATCATTTTAAAATCCGTTTTAACTCCGTTTTTGAAACTGTTTGAAATTCTCGCCTTTAAAAATAATATTCAACATATTTGAGGAATAAAAATAATTTTATCAAAAACTTTATTTTCCTCCATTTTCCTAAATTAATTAAAATAGCCCAAAAATTATGCGAATTGTTACACTTCCCCACTAACAATGGAATTTTGCCCTCGAAATCCATCGAATGCCTAACTCTCAAAATCAGCCCACTACACTAACTCCAAAAATAAATCACGTCTCCCAAAAATAAATTTCTCACCTCTAATCTCGAAACTTATCACCAATATCACCTAAAATTTGCTAACCACGCAATGAACCCAAAATCCAAGCCCCGAGGGTTGCCGTATACCTAAGCTCTGATACCATTTGTAACACCTCGCCCGCCCGGGGAGAGCGAACGGAGCGCTAATGCGATAAAATAAATCAATTCCACAAATAACAAGGTATAGAGCATCTAAATAAACCCACAACAACAATAGAGGAAACCACTAATCTCAAATCTCTTAAAATAAAATACAACTATCTAACTCGAATAAAAATGCTCTATACACCAAAATAATACAAATCTTTCCCAAATAATCCTCGCTAAAATCAATCTCCATAGCGCCCCAAAATCCGCCCTAACCTGCCACTAAAAGAAAATATGGGGAAGTACACAATACGACAGGAATTATGCTCAACAAATACGGATTAGCAACGAATAAAACGTAACAACGCGGGTACGAATATTCAAATCAAAATGCAAATCTCAAAGCATTTATCAATATAATTTCTCAACAACACTTTAACTGGGTCACCAGGCCTCACCACATCCGTATATGCTTTATCAAGCCATAGCCCGGGAAACAGGAATTTTGGCGGGTGCCCAACATCCGTGCCATATTAAAATCTCATGATAACGTGCTCATCAATAATATAATGATACCACATGAATCAAAATAATTTCAACAATTATTTTCCAGATTTCAATGAATTTGTCAATTCAAATATGAGTTCAATTAAACAAGAATTCAAAGAGAATGACACTCGTGAGCTTTAAGGAGCATATTGTGTAAAACTCCGTACCTCAAACCATGAGGAGAAACAAACGATCACATCCTCAAGATCAACTCAAAAGATCTACAAAAGCTCCTCCAAGAACCTCCAACAAAATAGCCCCAAGAACACCTCTAATCTAAGGTTGGAACTCATAAATCTCAAGGGCCAATGTGTATATAAAAAGAAGAGGAATATAAAATATATTTGCTACCAAAATTTGTGCCAAAAGTATGTTAAAAGGCTTGCCCACGACTTCCTTTTATAATGCAAAGAAATGAAGAGTTGGAATCCAAAAGAATCCTTTAAATAAGGCAAAGAAATGAAGAGTTGGAAGTCAAAACAACTCTTGAAAATTACTTAATGTTCGCCGACTTAGAATTCCAAGAGTTAAAAATATTTAAAAATCATTTTAAAATCCGTTTTAACTCCGTTTTCGAAACCGTTTGAAATTCTCGCCTTTAAAAATAATATTCAACATATTTGAGCAATAAAAATAATTTTATCAAAAACTTTATTTTCCTCCATTTTCCTAAATTAATTAAAATAGCCCAAAAAAAATGCGAATTGTTACACTTCCCCACTAACAATGGAATTTTGCCCTCGAAATTCATCGAATGCCTAACTCTCAAAATCAGCCCACTACACTAACTCCAAAAATAAATCACGTCTCCCAAAAATAAATTTCTCACCTCTAATCTCGAAACTTATAACCAATATCACCTAAAATTTGCTAACCACGCAATGAACCCAAAATCCAAGCCCCGAGGGTTGCCGTATACCTAAGCTTTGATACCATTTGTAACACCCCGCCCGCCCGGGGAGAGCGAACGGAGCGCTAATGCGATAAAATATATCAATTCCACAAATAACAAGGTATAGAGCATCTAAATAAACCCACAACAACAATAGAGGAAACCACTAATCTCAAATCTCTTCAAATAAAATACAACTATCTAACTCGAATAAAAATGCTCTATACACCAAAATAATACAAATCTTTCCCAAATAATCCTCGCTAAAATCAATCTCCATAGCGCCCCAAAATCCGCCCTAACCTGCCACTAAAAGAAAATATGGGGAAGTACACAATACGACAGGAATTATGCTCAACAAATACGGATTAGCAACGAATAAAACGTAACAACGCGGGTACGAATATTCAAATCAAAATGCAAATCTCAAAGCATTTATCAATATAATTTCTCAACAACACTTTAACTGGGTCACCAGGCCTCACCACATCCGTATATGCTTTATCAAGCCATAGCCCGGGAAACAGGAATTTTGGCGGGTGCCCAACATCCGTGCCATATTAAAATCTCATGATAACGTGCTCATCAATAATATAATGATACCATATGAATCAAAATAATTTCAACAATTATTTTCCAGATTTCAATGAATATTTCAATTCAAATATGAGTTCAATTAAACAAGAATTCAAAGAGAATGACACTCGCGAGCTTTAAGGAGCATATTGTGTAAAACCCCATACCTCAAACCATGATGAGAAACAAACGATCACATCCTCAAGATCAACTCAAAAGATCTACAAAAGCTCCTCCAAGAACCTCCAACAAAATATCCCCAAGAACACCTCTAATCTAAGGTTGGAACTCATAAATCTCAAGGGCCAATGTGTATATAAAAAGAAGAGGAATATAAAATATATTTGCTACCAAAATTTGTGCCAAAAGTATGTTAAAAGGCTTGCCCACGACTTCCTTTTATAATGCAAAGAAATGAAGAGTTGGAATCCAAAAGAATCCTTTAAATAAGGCAAAGAAATGAAGAGTTGGAAGTCAAAACAACTCTTGAAAATTACTTAATGTTCGCCGACTTAGAATTCCAAGAGTTAAAAATATTTAAAAAACATTTTAAAATCCGTTTTAACTCCGTTTTTGAAACCGTTTGAAATTCTCGCCTTTAAAAATAATATTCAACATATTTGAGCAATAAAAATAATTTTATCAAAAACTTTATTTTCCTCCATTTTCCTAAATTAATTAAAATAGCCCAAAAATTATGCGAATTGTTACACTTCCCCACTAACAATGGAATTTTGCCCTCGAAATTCATCGAATGCCTAACTCTCAAAATCAGCCCACTACACTAACTCCAAAAATAAATCACGTCTCCCAAAAATAAATTCCTCACCTCTAATCTCGAAACTTATCACCAATATCACCTAAAATTTGCTAACCACGCAATGAACCCAAAATCCAAACCCCGAGGGTTGCCGTATACCTAAGCTCTGATACCATTTGTAACACCCCGCCCGCCCGGGGAGAGCGAACGGAGCGCTAATGCGATAAAATATATCAATTCCACAAATAACAAGGTATAGAGCATCTAAATAAACCCACAACAACAATAGAGGAAACCACTAATCTCAAATCTCTTCAAATAAAATACAACTATCTAACTCGAATAAAAATGCTCTATACACCAAAATAATACAAATCTTTCCCAAATAATCCTCGCTAAAATCAATCTCCATAGCGCCCCAAAATCCGCCCTAACCTGCCACTAAAAGAAAATATGGGGAAGTACACAATACGACAGGAATTATGCTCAACAAATACGGATTAGCAACGAATAAAACGTAACAACGCGGGTACGAATATTCAAATCAAAATGCAAATCTCAAAGCATTTATCAATATAATTTCTCAACAACACTTTAACTGGGTCACCAGGCCTCACCACATCCGTATATGCTTTATCAAGCCATAGCCCGGGAAACAGGAATTTTGGCGGGTGCCCAACATCCGTGCCATATTAAAATCTCATGATAACGTGCTCATCAATAATATAATGATACCATATGAATCAAAATAATTTCAACAATTATTTTCCAGATTTCAATGAATATTTCAATTCAAATATGAGTTCAATTAAACAAGAATTCAAAGAGAATGACACTCGCGAGCTTTAAGGAGCATATTGTGTAAAACTCCATACCTCAAACCATGATGAGAAACAAACGATCACATCCTCAAGATCAACTCAAAAGATCTACAAAAGCTCCTCCAAGAACCTCCAACAAAATATCCCCAAGAACACCTCTAATCTAAGGTTGGAACTCATAAATCTCAAGGGCCAATGTGTATATAAAAAGAAGAGGAATATAAAATATATTTGCTACCAAAATTTGTGCCAAAAGTATGTTAAAAGGCTTGCTCACGACTTCCTTTTATAATGCAAAGAAATGAAGAGTTGGAATCCAAAAGAATCCTTTAAATAAGGCAAAGAAATGAAGAGTTGGAAGTCAAAACAACTCCTGAAAATTACTTAATGTTCGCCGACTTAGAATTCCAAGAGTTAAAAATATTTAAAAATCATTTTAAAATCCGTTTTAACTCCGTTTTCGAAACCGTTTGAAATTCTCGCCTTTAAAAATAATATTCAACATATTTGAGCAATAAAAATAATTTTATCAAAAACTTTATTTTCCTCCATTTTCCTAAATTAATTAAAATAGCCAAAAAATTATGCGAATTGTTACACTTCCCCACTAACAATGGAATTTTGCCCTCGAAATTCATCGAATGCCTAACTCTCAAAATCAGCCCACTACACTAACTCCAAAAATAAATCACGTCTCCCAAAAATAAATTCCTCACCTCTAATCTCGAAACTTATCACCAATATCACCTAAAATTTGCTAACCACGCAATGAACCCAAAATCCAAGCCCCGAGGGTTGCCGTATACCTAAGCTCTGATACCATTTGTAACACCCCGCCCGCCCGGGGAGAGCGAACGGAGCGCTAATGCGATAAAATAAATCAATTCCACAAATAACAAGGTATAGAGCATCTAAATAAACCCACAACAGCAATAGAGGAAACCACTAATCTCAAATCTCTTCAAATAAAATACAACTATCTAACTCGAATAAAAATGCTCTATACACCAAAATAATACAAATCTTTCCCAAATAATCCTCGCTAAAATCAATCTCCATAGCGCCCCAAAATCCGCCCTAACCTGCCACTAAAAGAAAATATGGGGAAGTACACAATACGACAGGAATTATGCTCAACAAATACGGATTAGCAACGAATAAAACGTAACAACGCGGGTACGAATATTCAAATCAAAATGCAAATCTCAAAGCATTTATCAATATAATTTCTCAACAACACTTTAACTGGGTCACCAGGCCTCACCACATCCGTATATGCTTTATCAAGCCATAGCCCGGGAAACAGGAATTTTGGCGGGTGCCCAACATCCGTGCCATATTAAAATCTCATGATAACGTGCTCATCAATAATATAATGATACCATATGAATCAAAATAATTTCAACAATTATTTTCCAGATTTCAATGAATATTTCAATTCAAATATGAGTTCAATTAAACAAGAATTCAAAGAGAATGACACTCGCGAGCTTTAAGGAGCATATTGTGTAAAACCCCATACCTCAAACCATGATGAGAAACAAACGATCACATCCTCAAGATCAACTCAAAAGATCTACAAAAGCTCCTCCAAGAACCTCCAACAAAATATCCCCAAGAACACCTCTAATCTAAGGTTGGAACTCATAAATCTCAAGGGCCAATGTGTATATAAACAGAAGAGGAATTCAAAATATATTTGCTACCAAAATTTGTGCCAAAAGTATGTTAAAAGGCTTGCCCACGACTTCCTTTTATAATGCAAAGAAATGAAGAGTTGAAATCCAAAAGAATCCTTTAAATAAGGCAAAGAAATGAAGAGTTGGAAGTCAAAACAACTCTTGAAAATTACTTAATGTTCGCCGACTTAGAATTCCAAGAGTTAAAAATATTTACAAATCATTTTAAAATCCGTTTTAACTCTGTTTTCGAAACCGTTTGAAATTCTCGCCTTTAAAAATAATATTCAACATATTTGAGCAATAAAAATAATTTTATCATAAACTTTATTTTCCTCCATTTTCCTAAATTAATTAAAATAGCCCAAAAATTATGCGGATTGTTACATTATCCCACCCATTATCCCTTTCACCCCACCACCTGGTTTGGATCTTGATTTTATACATTTCATGTTCCCATATACATTTTTAGATCCTCACCTGAAACCATCCCCCATTCCTGAGAGTATTTATGGTGCTACTCTACACTCCCGTGATATCGAGCATGTTATTCTATGCCAGCCACTCTCTTGTGGTGTTGATTTTTCACATCGACAGCTCCCTGGCGTGTCACGATGCGACCATTATCATCGTCCATTCATATAACGGTCGTGTGATTTATATGATCCCCACTCCATTCCACTTTTCAAACCATTCCGCCTCCCTCACTAACTTGAACACCATTCTTATAGGGCTCTTGTTGCGCTCACCTTCCGACTCAATAAGGCCCGTTATCGATGCTTAATCACCCATGCCTTTCTCACCCTTACCCTAATACCCATCCACCCATGGTCCACCGATGCTTTGCATCATGTGATGCACTTTGCCATACAGGTGCATTGATCAGTTTTAGCCTTATCCAGCAAGACTAATGGTTCAGTCTTGTTTAGGGGTGATTCTCGTCACCCAATTTTTTTTTGTCGCCCTGCAATTTCATTAATCTTATCTTTAGGGTGAGAATTGTTCGGTTTGGATGAATACATTAAACTTAGCGCTACCGGGAAGCAGCCCATGATTTCTTATATGAGTCTCATCCTGTTTAGGGGATGTTTCACATCACCCTATGCTTTAGAATATTTATAGACGTGTACACATTTTCTTTTATCTTATCACTTATTCAGGTTTCATCTTGGCTATATCCGTCCACTTCATTAGCGGTTGATTCTGGTAATATCTTTCCTAGCTTATGCTCTCAATTTTAAAAATTATTTTACTTAACATCGAGGACGATGTTCCTTTTTGTTTGGGGGTGGGAAATTTTATCAAAATCGTACCTCTTCTGAAATTTTTTGATTTTTAAACCTGATTTTTAAATTTTTTGTTCAGTTTCTTTCATCTCACTCATTGATGTGAATTTTCTATCATCCATCTTTTAAAATCTAGGAATCAAGATGGATATTTTTTTTATAGCTTATGTAATACATAACAAGGTATTTTGCACCATCAATTTCTAGACATAACACAATTTGTGCACTTATCACGTCACTACAATTTAGAGTTGAAGAGTGCTACAATTCTCAAGAAAACCTTAAGGATCACTAATGGAGACTTTAACTTGTGAGATTTGTGCCTTTCATCTTTGAAAGTATTTTACGCAATCTCCGAGTCACAATTTGATTCAACTTCTTTTGGGTCCACACCTTAAATCGTTGTATGATCTCATTATTCTTCAATTATTGGCTTGATCACTGAGAACGACATCACTTTTGAGTTGTAAGAAATACGTATCTTGAAATTTGTTCCGATCACTAGATTTTCACCCACGTACTTCACCCATTACATTACCATATTCTTCCATATTTCCACATATTCCCCACACCCTCACCTATCATCTCCATTCATATATCATATTTCAGTTTTGAGAAAAAGAGTGTTTTTCAAATGTAAAATGTCTTCAGTGATTGAGAGTATAAAGAAAGAGAGAAAAAGAGAAAAACAAAAAAAAAAGAGAAAAACAAAAAAAAATTCGAAAAAATAGAAAAGAAAAAAAAATAGAAAAGAAAAGAAAAAGAGAGTTTGTAGTTAGTTCTTGTGTAATAAAGACATTTGTGCCTAAAGTGCTATACACTCTTCTCACATATCCATCACTCATAATTCATATCACCATCCTATCCTACATACCTCATCTCATACTATCTTTCTCATTTTATTTCCTCCTCACCCATAAACATCCATATTTCCCCTAGGTGTCCGGGAAAATGAAAGTCAATATGGTGAATAACTCGACGTTCTCACTATAGTGATTAACATTCTTTCATGAGATCATTTTCTTTCTAAATGTTTGTACTTTCTTATATGTGTGTGAGACGTTTGAACTTGCTTATATTTACTCACCTCCTCACACACAAGATTGATACACTAACCCATATCTCAAGAGTTCATTTGAGAGAGATATATCTGTGAGATTTTGAAGTTGAAGCATTGATTTCGAAAAGGCAATCTAAGAATTGCTCTTGTAATACTCGACCCGTTTTGACTGATTCACACCACACACGTTGAGTTCTAGGAAAGATGTGCCTTGATTATTTACTTAGCTAAACTTTTTATACACTTCAAGCTTGTATTTCTCAAAATATTTATCTCATGATAGATTGTGCGATTATTTTACGTCTAATAAGAGATTAACTGTCGTTCGCAAATAAAGAATTTTGTGGGTACATTCCATCCAAACCCTCACGAGACAAAACTCGTCATGTAGGGAAACCTATAGGTTTAAAGGCTTGTTGCACATGCTAAGTGCAATCACAAGTGCCCACGAAAGTGGTACACTTTTGGTTTCTTATCTTTCTCTTTATCTTTTTGCTCGAGGACTAGCAATGTTCTGTTTGGGGGTGGTGTGACAAGCACCCAAAAGTGTATATTTTAAACACCGAATGGATGATTTTAATTACTAATTCTCGAAAAAAATAGGTCTTATGCGCGTTAATATCTATTTTGTAGGTCAAATGCGCATTGCGGAGTTCAAGCGCTTAAATCAAAGCAAATGCACACCAAATGAAACTAAACCTGTATACCCTATCCCGTAACCCTAACCTAAGCCTAACCGAGCCTAAGTCCATCCCGAACCGTGTGTGTTTGGTTTGTCCCTTTTTATTTTATTTTATTTTATTTTATTTTATTTTTTTAGATTTTTATTTGTGTCCTTTATGATTTTTAGAATTTATTTCATATTATATATTTTATAGTCATGTATATATTTTTAGGATTTATTTTTATACTTTATTTTTGTGTGTTGCGTGTGTTTTTATTATTTTTATAAAGGTGTGCGCTTTAGTTTTACTTAATTTTTATTTTTATTTGATTTTTGGTTTTTAGTATTAGTTTAGTTTCGTTATTTCTTATTTTATTAAGTTAGGTTTATTAGTATTATTTTACTTTATTTTTAGTCTTTTATTTTTAGAGTAGAATTTTTTTAATAGATTTTAATTTTTAAAAATTGTTAGTTTTATTTTTTTTAGTTGGATACAAACTAGTAGACACACAAATCCTACAATACACATACACCCAATTACCACACACCTAATGTACACACAAACACCTCACTCACCCACACCCTTTTCTCCTACACCTTACCACACCAAACACCCTCCATCACTATTCATCCTCTTACACACCCATTTTCTCTCTCATCTCTCATCCTCCATTAACAAACTCCACCAACATCACTCTCTCTCTCTAAACCATCTCATACCCATTAAACCCACTTGCCCTAACATCACGTCCCGCGAACCCGACCAACACCCGGTTCCAATCCCCAAATTGACCCAAACCCGAGCTCCCCTCTCACATCCTTAACCCAACACCCAGCCACTCCAAACCGATCACTCTGGCGCCTGAAATTGCTCCCATTCCGGCCAACTCCTAACTCCGGTGTAACCTTCCATCCAAACTGACTCGGCCAGAACTTAACCCGGAACCCACTTCGGTCAGGTCCCCTCCTACCCGAGCTACTTCCCAAACTAACTCCAATCCGAACCACCACCAAACACCTGACCCACCTTAACCCAAACCAACCCAGTTAAACCCGATATTACCTGCCCGAACCCGCGACCCTATAGTCCAATACCCACCTTTGTACCAAGACCCATTTCAACCCATTAAGCCAAAATCGTTTTTATCTCCTGCATAAGCCAAAGATGAAAACAAATAAACACCAAATGTCCCCACATGTTTTCAATCCCATTTAACCCCCTTTTTCCAATAATACCCCTACACATGTTAAAAATAATTTATTCGCATTCTCATTACCTCACACACCCCATGCACACTCTTATCTCTACCCAAACTACTCCTTAGATCCATGTCCACTATAAATGAAGACCCAAAGCTCATTTGGGATATCATCTAGGGTTTTAGAGAGAAAATTTTAGAGAGAGAAACACCATTTTAGTGTAGTTTTTTTTAGGTTAGAATTTATTTTATTTTAATTTTTTTAGAGATTAGTGAGAAAATAAATTAATGAGATTCAAGTTGAGTTAATTTTTCATTTATAACACTCACTTGGAGGGTTGTATGCTTTTCATTCAAGGATTGAAGTCTATTGAATTCAAGAGATTGGTTTGATTGTTCTTCTCTCTACTCTTTTATATTAAATGTCTAGTGAATGTTTGTTTATCATGTTTGATGTCATGTTACGCTAAATCCCTTTTCAACGGGTGGGGTGAACCCTTATTTGATGTTATTTTGATTTAATTAGTTTGATTATTTGAAAATTTCCTTTGAATCTTAATTTTGATCCTTCACCCTTAATTTTACGCCTCGAGAGAGAGTCAATAATTTTCGAGAGAAAATCAAAATTCGAGATATAATACCCATTTTAGATTCGAACTAGAGATAGGGGTTTCTTAAGTGTGGTATTATTCCTTGAGTTTCAACTCTTTCATTTTCTATGATTTATACGAATTTTGATGACTCGATCCAGCGGGTGATTAATTAAAATGAGTGTAGATCTATTTTCTAGAGTTGTGGGGGGTTAAACTTAATTTTTTAAAAGATTAATATTAAAATTACATTTGCAACGAGAGTTGATTTGTAATTTCGATATTAATTTGGGAGAATTCAAATAATTAAATTAATTAGTTAGAATAGCTAGAATTTGTGGTGTAGTCCCACTCCTTGATTGTTCTCAAATTTATTTACCTCACTCATCTCATATTTTAGATTTTTATTTAGTTAGATTTACTTAGTATCTTCACTTACTTTTTAGTTAGTTCTTTACATTTTTGATTTAGTTTAGTCTTATTTCACCCTCATCATAAAAATTGTTTTAATATTGAAAAAACTAAAAACAAAAATATAGAAAAAGCAAAAAGTCCAAAAAGAAAATAAACAAATGAATTACATCTTTCCCCTCTTGCATGTTTCACCCTTAGATTTGGATTGATACCTCACTTATCACTATATTCTAGTTTGTTATATATTTTTGTAGGTTATTGAGATTGTTGATTAGAGGAGCTTCAAGCAACGACAAATACTGAAAAGTTTACTCTATCAAGTTGTACGATGCAAGACGAACTTGTATGATATGACATTGAAATGACGTTGTATCAAATTAAATGAAGTTGTATGGTATTCAAATGTAGTTGGTTGATATTGAAATCAAATTAAATGCAGTTTTATTAAATTAAATTTACTCTTGAAATTTTATTTACATGTGTTATTTCATTTTTGAAATATCACTTTGAAATGAAATATCACTATGAAATGGAAAACTGAACTAATTCATTCGCTATCATCATGCCGAAATACTAGAATTCATTTGCTATGATCACATCTAATTAAACTAGGCTTCTAAAAAAGAAACCCCACTGTTAGGGATTTTGACTCCGAACCAAGTTCACACTGAAATGGTTTAGTATATATGTGCCATATACTTGAATTCATTCAATATCATCATGTCGAATCAAACTAGGCCTCCAAAAAAGAAACCCTCATTGTTAGGGATGTTGATCCGAACCAAGTTCACACTGAAATAGTTCGGTATAATGTGCTGAAATACTAGAATTCATTCGCTTTATCATGCTGAATCAAACTAGGCCTCCAAAAAAGAAATCCCATTGTTAGGGATGCTTATACCGAATTGGTTCAGCATAAACATCCCTAACAGTGGGATTTTACAACTTCAAACATTTATACCATAATTTATATAACCAACAATAAAACCAACAGTTATTCAAACATTTATATACCAACATTGATAAAATAATATATACCAACATTAATACCAACAACTATTCAAACATTTATACCAACATTTATAAAACAATATATACCAACATTAATACCAACAGTTATTCAAACATTTATACCCACTCTAATATAATCCAAATTAAGTTCAAACATTTGGGACCCTTCAACTACAACTTAAAAACATTTAATCAAAACTCCTATTTTTTTACTTCTATGGGACCCCTCAACTACTTTCTCTATTCCTTTGCCTTTGTACTTGCTTTTCTTTGCCACCCGCTCCTCAATGACAACCGGCCTGCCTATACCAATGGCCGCAATTAAGATATCATAGGCTTGGACACTGCGTGCAATTAATGCACCCGGATCAACAGCAATTCCATTGTCAATATTATTTTTTAATAAATTCGTAGCCTTGAGCACCTCGTTTGCCTATCGAAAAGATAATAACATGAAGTTAGTAACGATAGTAGAACATTCGGAAGTAGTTTACACATAAAACTTACCAATGATGTTTGTTGTTGTTTGATACTGCGGAACTTGGGGTTTAATCACTACTACAATCCCACGGGCTTGATACGGGCACATACCTAGACTTCTCGGATAGAAGGTTGCCTTGCTAGTTTTCTTGGTACCATTTTTGCATATTAAATTTCACCTTGTATCGAGCCGCCTTGTCTCTCCTATCGTCCTTCAAGGGTGTCATGGGCTCGCTAGGTGTGATTTGAAGTCATTCGACTTGTCTAAGGCATCTTTTTGGGTAATAGGCCCCCCCACCTCAAAACAAACCATAATCTCGCTATACCACAATTTCTTCGTGAAAGGGATAAGAAGCCTTAGAATCTCGATAGGGTTCCCAAATGACCTACACAGAAATAATACATAAATGTATGTCATAAAATATCAAAGTCAAAAGAAAACATTACAAACAATCAAAAGAATTTACTCACATCACCAATATTCATATCATCCAACTACTCGCGATAATTTATTAGGTTTTGAAATGAATTTTTTTTAGACGGGAACTGCAATGACCAACGTGCAATTCTTGGCATGGTTTCATCAAACTCCATGTTGACGCATGCGACAACCCCTGGAAAGTGCTCATATATCCATGACTGCAAAACACTCATATTATGAATTTATTAAAAAAGGGGGGAGGGAATTGACAAATATACATAACCGAAATATGAATGTTGATTATTAGTTACCTATCTAAGAGAGAGGTAACCACTCATTTGCCTCACACCTGAGCGAGAGGAAAGGCCCAATTACCGATACACATGCGCCAGGATACCCATCTCCTGTGCTAGTTTCCCAACCTTCTTCATGGATATAAGAACATGAAGGTAGAGCACGAAAATCTTGTTCTTTGTCTCGTCGGGAAAACTATGCACCCGATAATGTAGATAAAATAGGCCCTGGAGTAATAGTCTTTATATTCACTCGAGGGTTTGGTGTCCTGAGATCGTTGCTTGAAATTCACATTGAGACAGTTCAATCCTCACCAAATTCTTCTAGGGCAACGTCCCTGCTCACTCCTAATAACTCCACCACAAGGTCCACAATAGAAGGGACCACTACATCCTCATCCTCCTCCTCAACTACGGGTTGCGGGTTATATATAGGTAATTCGATGAGAGGAACCACCAAGATCGATGATAAGTTATCCAGGGTGATTGTTATCTCCCCAAATGGCATATGGAATGTGTTAGTCTCCGGAGGCCACCTCTCGACAAATGCAAACACAAGGGCATAATCTCGATAAACGACGATGTGCTAGTTGGACTGAGTTTCGATGAGCCCAAGAAATATCTTCCACCTCCATCGTAGCCTCATTCATTTTATACTAATAGACGTAATGTTTATCCCCAAGGTACTTTATTAACTGTTACATTGTCATTATACCCTCTCATTCGGAAATCCTCAACTTCCCCTTGGCGTTGTAAATTATTTTTATGGTCAAAACATTATTAACATTACGACTTTTAATCATCATTAAAATGGTGATCGGCTTTACCCCACTCAAGTACATCTATTCAATAATGTTTTTCTCCGCCAAAGTAAGTCGGCCAAAATATGCATGCCCAACTAACGTTTATGGTAATTGGTGATTCTGAACGCCGCTAACGACATATATCATCCACTGTCCATTCAAGTGGAATGCCTTTCAACAAAAATAGATAATTGCACTTTCAAGTGGTCGTGTCCCTCTTCCTAACTTTTTGCTCTTGGCTACTACCTTTATTCCCAATATTCTTCCCATGATGATCACGACACTCACATCCCCTCTCACAACCAATGTGTAGATGTCCCTTACGCGTTGTAGAATGTTCGTGGGACTTTGTGATGACTGTCATGTTTTAATGGATCGGGCTTGCTCTTGAGCCCAAGCAACTGAATGTTGTCGCGTTAGAAATACCTTCGTCGTAAAGAATGTCATCGTGAGATCAACTCCTAAGGAACCATCATCACCGTTGTTAGTTATCTCCATATTTTCTAACGCATGGTTAAATAATACGGAGTTGAAATCCAATAAGGCATCTTGCATAAGTAAAATTATTATTAGTACTTAATGAATGAACTTGAATAACAATAACAATATTTGAATCAAAATAAGGTTTGAGAACAAGCTTGTAGTTTCTATGTTTGAATAAAAATAAGGTTTGGGAACAAGCTTGTAGTTTCTATATTTGAATGAAAATAAGGTTTAAGAACACGCTTGTAGTTTCTATGTTTGAGAACAAACATAATTACATTATATGTTTAAATTACATTGATAACAAGCATGCAGTTCCTATGTTTGTATTCCATTCGGCATGAATATATAAAGTTTGTTTCAATAGTTTGGGGTAAAGTAGTCGAATAACAAACGCTGGTTCAGGGTGATTATAACGAACCAGGTGTAGTTGGTTCGGGGTAAATATGTCGAATATTAGTATATGTTTCGACATTATTATAACAAATTGTCTTAGTTCGAACAAAAAAAAATATAGAGTTGGTTCAGGAGGTTAACCCCAAATTTCTGCCTTGAAATCGGGACCCCGATCCCAAATAAACTATATGTTTTTGCGATTTTTCTAATTATCAATCCTTATGAAAAAACAAATATATATGTAATGGGACCCAACGTTTACCTCAAAAAGTGGATTTGTAGAGTTGTCAATTAGTTTTGAGGTGTTGTCATTGTCTAATGGTGGATTACCCGTTAATATATGAATATTTAAAGAACAAATCCTAGTTATTTAATAATGTTGTTGTTGATGGTTGGTGGGGGACAAAACTTTAATAATGGAGTGTGGGGACCGATGGAAAAACACTTTAATGTTGTTGAAGATGGTTGGTTGGATTAATGGTGATTTTTTTTGGGTGAAGTGAAGATGGGAAAGGGAGAGTTTAGAGTGTTGTGGATAGAGAGAAAAAGGGAGAGTTTGGAGTGTAGTGGTTTTTGTGTTGTAGTTGGGTAAAAAATATTAATATACTTGAGGTGGCCCTTAGAAAAAAATCCTTTTTTTAACCGGTGGTATTTTGAAGCAATATATGTGGTGCCCTTAGAGACACCCTAAAATTAAGTGGTGTTTTGGAGTAAAAAAATGATTGTGGTATTTTGAAGTAAGTTTTGTGGTTCCCTTGGAAACTCCCTAAGAAAAATCCATCTATTTTTCTACAACTAGTCTAAGAATATATTAACAATATCTACAAATTATACCACACAAAAAAAATCGTTTCCAGGATATGAGAGATTCCATAAAAAAAATCTAAAAGTGTTGTTATAAATAATCAACTCAACTCTAAATTAATCTATCACATTGAAAACTTTTATAATTTTGGGGTTCAAGAAAAATAGTTCTTCTTCAGTTACAACTCTAAAAATGTTAGAAAATCAAACATAATATTCCCAAATCAAATAACTAATTAACAACCGAAATAGAAAAATTAAAAAAATACACAAAAATATTAGGAAATTGAATAGCAAGGAGGATGTTCCATACTTTCATAGCTTCGTTAGACAAAGATATGTAATAAGTTAGGGTTTAAAGAATGAAAATAAGTGATTGAGAATATCTTTTATACGACTGGGAGAAAGAAAGGGTACAATTTTTGGGGGTATAAAGGAAAGAAAAAGAAACAATGTCTACTCTCCTTCCTTTAAATGGATGGAAAACTACTTAATTGTTATAAGAAAATGGAAAGACTTGGTGAAAAAAGAGGGTCGAAAAGACAAACGCTCAATTGACAACGAAATTGAACATTAATAGAGGATGGTTGAGTCTAAATCAGAGGATCTACATTTATTAAGTGACATGTGTCACAAAACTTAATGGAGCCCCCGCTTTTAATTAAATATACTAGCATGGAATCTGAGCGATGTACAAACGTAATTCAATTTTTTAATATAAATAATTTATATTCCACTCAAAATCTTATCAAAACTGAAAAGCTGGGACAAAAAGTAGATAATTTTTTTACAACCAACATCAACAACACAATTCAACATATGGATAAAAAAATTACAAATTAATATAAAAGAAAAAACAAAATTCATCTTGATTCAATTGAACATACAATCAACATGAACATTACATTTATCTTATAAACAAATAATTGTAATAAAGATCAAAAAATTAAAGAACCACATTTTTCAAAACAAAGAAGCACATCAACAAAAAAAAACATATGGATAAAAAAATTACAAATTAATATAAACGAAAAAATAAAATTCATCTCGATTCAATTGAACATACAATCAACATGAACATTACATTTATCTTATAAATAAATAATTGTAATAAAAATAAAAAAATTAAAGAAGCACATTTTTCAAAACAAAGAACCACATCAACAACCAAAAACAAAAAAAAAACATTCTTTTACATTCCACGTTGAATTCCAACTCTACCAAAAAATAACAGTTTTGCAGCAACAAACCTGGAGGTATCATTACACATTTTCAACTTTCTAATGTAGTGAAAAATGACATATTTAATTAAGTATTTTTTTATGAATAACCATCATCATTTCAAATTTTATCTAAACGTGCACATCGAGTTGCATTGTCCATGTGAGGAGATTTACAATTGCAAAAACACCCAATTTATATGTTAAATGGGTTTTCTACTAAAAAATAAACAACTCATAATTTAGGTTATACCTACTTAAAATCAATCTCACCACAAAGTGGAAAACAAAGGAATTAGGAAGTTTGTACATTTTATTATAAAAGAGAGTTTATTATATCAATGAACCTCCAAAAATATATAGAGCATGAACCTTTGATATTTCATACCAAACTTATTTCCTGACCAAAATAAACAAAAACAAAAAAAGTCGTAGGGCATATCTTAAGAACAAAGATAAAAAGGAAGATAGAGGACCGAAAACCACATAAAAAGTATGAAAGATCCCATTTAACTTCTTCCCCTACCTTTTCATATTTCTAACATTCCCTATCATCTCCATTCCTTTAAAATTTAAGAAGATGAATAGATTTGTTAAATAATTACATCAATTAAAATTGTCAACATGGCGCTATGTAGAAGCGACAAATATCGTAACTGAGTTTTGCTGTCGATTTTAGTTATATACTATAACTAGGGGGAAACCCGCGCGATTCGCAGTGCACGCGGTATTGAATGCATAAAAAATGAAGAAAATTGAAAAATTGAGAGTAGAAAAAAAAGTGTAATAGAGAAAGAATGTAGAGTAATAGTGATAGTTTAAACGCATGTTGCAATGTTAAAAAATATTGCCAATGTTTGACATAGAGTCAGACAATAAAGTTGAAGTTGAAAGTAATGTTTGACATAGAGACAACCGATAAAGTTGAAACTGAAAGTAGTTGTATAAGGTATAAAATTTTGCACTGTTGAAATATAAGCTACAGCAACCTCTTTTTCCTTTCATCAATGTTCCCACAATTAATGAAAAATATATGTTAGGAGAATATGATAATAGTATAGTAAAAATTTGAAGAGAAGTATAAAAGATAATAAATTGAAATTACCTTCCCGAATGCTCCCTTTTAGAGATATGTTCATTTTCAATGTTAGTGGAAGGATATGTTTTATTCAAAGTAGTATATATTGGGGAAGAATGATGAATTGCGTCAATGTTGATTTCATTGTCTGTGATAATGATTGGGTATTGAATGGGATTGACTGGATTTGTTTCCTATTATGTAAAATATAAAGGATTAGAGTTACCAAAATAAATGCAGTAGATATATTTGAATGAGTATGTATACAATACCTTTTGAATGGAGGTCTCACTCTTTGAAATATCCTCGGTAAATGAATCTTGGAAAATGGTTGACACGATGTAGTTTTCATAACCATGGACTAAGTTGTAGTTATTGAGCTTAAGGCGGAATTTGTATGAGGTACCAATAATCCTTGTGATTGTAAGTGGGAGTGTATCTTTGGTTACCCGGATAAAATAATAAACGTAGTATGTGTGAATTAAAAATTTGTAAAATGATAGTTGGGGGAGAATATTATCAATTATTAGTAAAAACATACGCTAATGTCATGGTTGATATGTGCAAGCTCAAAACATTGGACTTTGATTAAAGATTCGGCTTCTTTGTTGAAAAGGAAAAATGTGGTGGAAGTTGTTTCGTCCTTGACGGTGATTTGCATTTTGTACCTATTTATGGAGTATTATAGTTTGTTAAAAATTATTAGATTGAATAGGAAAAAAAATTATTTGTAAGAATATATTACCTTGGATAAGTAATGATAATGTCGGTGTTACATGATTCACATAAGAAGAAAGTGATATTATATTTTAGTTTCTTGTTGTAATGGTTGCACGCTGGATAATACCACCCGATATGTTCATCTACACCTGTGATTGTCGTATGGCAAATGACGTATAAAACCTGCAAAATTTATCTTATTAAGAGATAATGATGGATAAATACTAATTATATATTTCTAGTAGGATACCTCATTTGATGAGTCAGAAAGAAGAAGAAATATATCTTCAATGTATTTACAATCTCCTTCAATTTGAATATGTGAATTGTTGCCCCTTGTCGGATCAATTGTAAGGAAGACAGATTGCTTTTTTTATGCAGTCTGTATAAATGTAATAGAAGTTGGTAAAAGTAAGGTGAAATGAATGAAGATGAAATTGATTTTGTAAGAGTAGATAAAAATATTAGATTAGGAGATCACATCCAATATTTGTCCATAACTATAATTGTATTGGAGGTGTTGATGCAGTTGTGAGGAAGAGATTAGAAAATAAATTGAGATCCAGATTATACAATAGAAACCAAAATCAGACTCAATATCACAAATAATTAGCGAAACCATCATATATATATATATATATATATATATATATATATATGTATGTATGTATGTATGTATATATGTATGTATATTTATATATATGTATATTTATATATATCATAAAGATACATCTCTGATAGGTCAGAGTCACCAAAAGCAATATGAAATTCAATGAATCAAAGGTTCATAGAATTATAAATCAGAAGGAATTTAAGGTGTGATAAAATGTCATGCTCTGTCACATCAATGGTGACATGAGTATATATATATATATATATATATATATATATATATAAACAGAAAGATATCAGTGTAAATATATTATTAGCTGACATAGAGCATAAATAAATTAATCGTTGAAGAATGGGACTGAAAAGTCTTTTTTTAAAGAGATCAATAAAAGGAATGTTGTTCTTATATAAAACCATACAAACTTCTTGAAGACCCCAATGAGAAGTTTTCATTAGTTTAAATTAAAACATGGTAGAATGAATTTACTATCCCAGCAATCATCGTGCATATTGTAACTGCATCATAACCATTTTTGAGTATTTCGTCTGTAAGGCTGAAATTCATGCTCTCAAAACTCATGATATTAGTCCATAACAACTTCAACTTAACCATTAAAGAAAAACTTTGCATATACTGCGTCAACCATTATTTGCACATATAAAGAACAGGAAATGCATTCACACGTAGCGCTTGATGTGTTACATAATGAGGAATTGTAGCTGCATCATAACCATGTCTGAGTATTTCGTCTGTAGGGATGACATTCATGCTCTCAAAACTCATGGTGTTAGGCCATAACAACTTCAACTGAACCATTGAAGAATCAATTTACATATACTGCGCCAAACATTGTTTGCACATATCAAGAATAGAAAGTGCATTCGCATGTAGCGCTTGATTTGCTACATAATGAGGACGCATCATCAGATTCCCAATTTCTTTTGGAATTATTAGAAAGCTCACTACTTAGAGAAAGCTTTCTAAGCTGTGATTTGGAAAAAATAAGTCCCTAAACAAATGTCTTTGTGGCACAATAAGCTTGACCAAGAGTTTCCATTAATGCATTCTCAGACAACTATTGAGAGTATAAGAAGTTTTTCATCTGATTAATGTACGACTTTAGAGAACCTCTGGCTAATACACTCTAATATGAACACAACGAAAATAGTGCCTTAATAAGCAGTGCACATTCATATTGATGAGAAGAAAGAACAACTTCATCTTTATTTAGATCAACAAAGAGCCTACAAACTGTAAGAGCAAAATTATTTTTATTATTTTCACACGTTACTCAATACGCCCTTTAGAAGATCGAACCCTTCAACTGATAGGCTCCTACTCCTATGTGATTTAGGAATCTCGATTCGAGGTGTTGGGTCCGATGAGAAACCAACCACTATAATAGTCAAATTACCACACGTGTTTCTCTTGAGAGCTTCCCTCTTGAGCCTCACAATTACATCCATGTAAAAAGTAGTACACTTAAAGACCTTCCAAACAAAGTGTAAAAATAATCAGTAACTAATCAAAATCATAACAACACCACTTTAAGCAGGAGTCCAGCAAAGTATAAGTATTTAACATCTGTGGTTTCCACTGGAGAACAAATCTGGTTTATGGTACATATATGTTTACTTAAAAACATGCATAGTATGGCGATTCAACCATTTAATCATAGATACACAACTCCGACGATGATTTTATTTTTGAAAATATTGAGGGTTGATTAAGCAAAAATATTATATATTTATCCCCTTAATTTTGGTACTTTTATGATCCCTTGCAGTGTAATTGACTTGGTTTTATCTCATAATCATGCCACTAACTCTCCTTGGAGAGTACCTCATTTTTTGTGTCTCTCTTATGTGTTTTACAGGTATTCTGAAAAATTAGTGCAAAAGAGAACTCGAAAAAGTGAAAGAAACTAAGAAATGGGGAGTTCAAGGGTATTTTCATAATTCTTCAGCCTGAGTTCGAAAGTGGGGTCTACCGAAAAGTTGGAGGGTTCAAAATTATAAGAACACTGGAAAAAACATCAGACCAATCGGAGCTACGGTCGGAGAGTTATGCCATTTTGAAGAAAGAGAGAACTTAAATTCAAGAGAGAAAGACAAAATGCAAGAGAATGAAAGTCAAGGGGTAATTTCGTAATTTTACACACAGAATTTGGACACTGACTCCCATGAATAAGTTGAAGTTCGTGGATCCATGAGCACGTAGGAAGAAATGACATCCAAATCCCAATTACGAGCGAAAAGTTATGAAGGTTTGAAGTTGAGAAGAAATCATGGCAAAACAAGGAAGAAAAGACTTAGAAAAAATTTCAACTCAAAGTGAACCGGTTCGGCCCAGTGAAGAACAAAAAGTGAATCGGTTCGGCGAGAGGAAATTACAATTTTTTTATTTAAAAAAAGAGTTGTGCATGGTTGGATCACTTAATATAACGTGATGTACTTAGATATTTTTTATACCAGACTTTAAGGAGATCTCTTTTTCATAGTTTTGGAGGGTTCTTGCACCCAAGAACCCTAAGATTTTATTTTCTTCTACAAATATTCAAGTTTTATGCAATAATTCAAGGTTTTTCCCTCGATCAAAATGGCGCCGTTGCCGGGGAGTATTTTGTTATAGATTATAATTGATTTACTATTTTGTAAGATATTTTTCTTTTGTATTTTTTTGTTTTAACTTTTTTTGTAGGATTGCACAACTGAGCGCCAAGAAATGTTGAATCCTCAACCACACACCACTTTACATGAATTATCCCTCTATAAACCATTCGGTAATCATGTCTTTTTATAGTGAGTTCAATAATTATAATGGTTATTATGGGCATCGTTTTAAAACTTTTCATTCTCAATAAGTCGAATGGCCTAGACTTGTTCCCATTGGTGAGGGTCTTCGAATTTTTTAGAAGGAAAGGCTTGAAAACTTACGTTTGTATGGGAGTAGTTCTCCAACTTTTTGTGTTCCAGAACCCGCGTCTCAACCTACTACCATTGGTGAGGCCATTCAAAATCTTGAGAATGAAAAACTTAAAAACAAATATCGAGAAAAAATCATTTTCGGGAGAAAGAGTTGAATGCACTATTTGAATAAAATGATGATTTTTTTCTGAGATTTTTGAAGACGAGGAATGTTTTCAGCCAAATGAGGAATCTGGGGTTCTAGAACGAAAGAATCCTACTTTGGAAGAAACCCTCCATCTTTACATGCAAGGCATGAAGAAAATCCTTGGTGATGATTGGTAAATTGAAACACTTTGCAAGGAGACTAATTCTTCTTTAAAAAACAAAGAGGAGGTTGAGATTTGTGTGTCACCTTAATTTTTTGAAGAACATCTCATTGAAAGTGAGTCTTTCTTCCTTGAAATTCAATCTTTAAGTGACGGCGAATCACTTGAGATTGAATTTATGCCATCCCCATTTTCATTCTCTATTATTGAACCATTACAGGTACCGCAAGATTCGGATGAGTCTTTGCTTGAATTTTTTTGAAATGTTTAAACCTTTTACCGACGAGGACTCTTTGCTTGAATTTTTTTCCAAGGTGGATTTTTTCTTTTCTTGTGCCCCTCTTCCTATACTACTTAAAAAATCTTTGAGAAGTGATTACATTTCTCTTGGATCCCAGTTGTACGTGTCCCCCTTTACATCCAAATCCCCCATCATCCCTTTAAAATTTTTAATTGGTGATAGTTAATTTCTTCCACCTTACACATGCCTTCCGTTGTTCAAATGGAATTCATTTTTTCCAGGAGGTATACTTGAAAACGAGGGTACACCGATTATCCCTCAAAGTCAAATCGTGTTTTGGGTGGACCCTTAAATTTTTCGACTTCTAGTGTATAACTTATTAGAAGTTCAAATTTTAGGTTTTACATCGTTAGCTTCTTTCTTTTCTTTTTTAGTAGTTTAGAGTAATTCGTTAAAGTTTTTGTTATTCGTTTTGTTATGCTTGGTTCTAACGTGTTTAGTAGATTCAAAGGATTCGTACTTATCGGGGATTGCTCCATTTGGGAAATATCTTTCTTTTCCTTTCTTTATGTTGTCTTTATGATTTGCATTGAAGACAATGCAACATTTAAGTTGGGGGTGTGGGATATTCTTCCCATTTATTGTTTAGTTTTATTTACTTGATCACATGTTCGTTTCAAGTATGTTTTTTTTGAAAATTTCAAAATTTTTTGAAAAAGCCAAAAATATTTTTCTTCAAGATAAGTAAAATTTGGAATTTAAATTTTTCAAAAAATATCACCTTTATTTTGTTTAAAGTCTCAAATTTATAAAATATCAATTGCAAAAAGCCAAAATTGACCAAAGATAAAAATTGAAAGTAAATTGACGACTTAACGAATAAGTGTGAGGATTAATTATCCCGGTGAGATTCGAGCCTATTAATTTTCTGTGTTTTTAAAATCAACCCGAGTTAATGGTTAACTCAAATTTCTTTTCAGCGTTTTAATAAGTCATTGAAGATCTCAATACCCTTATTTTGAACGATTATGGGAAACGTGTGAGAAGTTGTCTTTAAAAATGTGCTAAAAATATCTCTAAATTAAATTCATTTCTAGACGCATATGGAAAATTAATGAGTAATTTGGACAATGAAGTAGGCCATTGTTTGTTACCCAAAAATATTAGGCCATAAAAAGTTGTGAATTTTTTTCCCTTTGCAACCCAATTTGAGCCTAATAAAAATTTTCCTTTCATTTGGTAACCCAAATTCCTCGGAATTGTGAAAAATGGAAAATTCAGAAATTAAGTCCCAACGGTGCAGTAAAAAAAGGGGGGAAAGAAAATAAAAGAGTAATGCTCAACAAAAATAGCAAGGAAAAAAGAGAAAAAGAGAAAAAATGAGCAAAAGACCGAAAAGCACTAACGGACATCATAAGGACATTTTCTAATTCCAAATTTTCCTACCAATCCCAAATGATCCCAATACACCTTAAACCCGAAAAAGTCCTAACCGAGTTCGAATTTCAAAATTAACTATCGTGTGGAGAGCTGAAATACGAAGAGATAACAAAAGAGATTAATTGCTGTGTATAAGAGGTAATGTTCCCGTTTCTCAATGACCGCCCGATGAAGAGATTTTTTCACTCATAAATTTTCTTCGTTCAATTTTGTGTGCATGAATTCGTGTCCCAATGCATTTACTCCTTATAAAACGCATAACGAGAGAAAATAGCAACAATCCTAGTGATTCGTTTGTGAGAGCATCCCGTGAGATTTTGAAATCAAAACGAGTTTTTGAGAAAGTAACGTAACGATTAATCGGTAGAAATTTTCGGTTTACATTTCTGGCTTCGCACGCACACACACGAAAAATAGAGACTTATGAATACAAATATATGGTGATTATTTTTTGAAAAGTTTAAATTTTACAATTTTTAAATATTTTGAATTTTCTTTGAGTCAAAAATAATTTTGTGGGTATATTTACTGCAAACCCTCACGAGACACAACTCGTCTAACTAGGGTAGCCTTGGGGTTTAAAGGCTTGTTGCATATGCTAAATGCAATCGCTAGCCCGCAAAAGAGGTATTCTGTAATACCCCGTATTTTTATGACTTTTAAAATTGGGGATTTATTAAATTTAATTGAGATAAATTAATTTAATATTAATCCGGAGTATAATTTAAATATTTACTCACGTGACGAGAGTTAGTAATTATTGAAAATTGTTGAATATTACTTAATGAGTAAACTAATATATAAAATTGAAGTTATTACAATTATTGCGAGTGAATAATACGAAAATTATGTAAATTAAGTCGGGACGCGCATGTGTCGTGTCGGAACTAAATTGTTATTATAAAAGTGAATAAATTACAAGTCACCCATATAGTTATTTCAAGTGAGCTAACGTGTCCAAAAGGGTCGAGATAGTCATAAAAGTATACTCGGGGGTTTAGTTTGGGTCTCGAGATATTTTTACGTCTAATCGACAACCCGGGAGGGCATTTTAGTAATTAACCATTTTTATGCTTAATTATGGACGAAAATAGTAGGCTTATACTTGATGAATTTAGAGTCCTCGAGGGTGAGGGAGTTATAAAGTTACAGAGAGGCTAAGTTAGAGATAAGAGGGAGACCTTCCAAGGAGGAGAACCACCAATTCACAACTTTTTTGTCGGATTCCACCACCGTCGCGTAGATCGGGAAACAAGGATCGCAACCATATCCATAAACACCTGGAAATCAGACTTCCATCTGTAAGGAAAGTATATATCTTGCTAATTCCTAGTTAATATTTCACCCATGTTAGATTAGGAATGGTGAATACATATTTTTATTGAAGAACTATATGATTTAGGAATTTTAAATCGCATATTTTAGGAGGAATGCATGTAGTCTGGAACCCTTGACCTATGTAGAGGATCACCCACAAAATTGTAATGATTTAATAGAAAGAAATTTGGAAGAAGATTGAGAATATTGGAATTTATGATAAAACTAGCGTTCTTATTAATTCTACGGAAATTGTCCCTTTAAATCCATGCCCTTGATGAATTCGTACATGTTTTACGTAGGAAATCATGTAGATAGGTTGATATAACTCTTGGTTTAATTTTTTGGGAGATTGGGACTTGTTAATGGTATTTTAGAGAAGTTTTATGGATGAAACCCGTAGGTTGGACTGGCAGAATCTGCGCAAGAACTGATCGATCGCAAAAAAATTGAACTATTTTGAAAATGCCATAAATATTTTTCAGCAAAATAAATAAAAACTGGATTGAATTTTTTTTAAAAATGACACTTTTATTTTGTTTTAAGTCTCAACTTTATAAAATATCAATTTCACAAAGCCAAAATTGATCAAATATGGAAATTGAAATAAAATTGACGACTTAACGAATAAGTGTGAGGATTAATCAACCCGGTGAGATTTAGAGACTATCGAGTTTTCTGAGTTTTTAAAATCAATCCAAGTTAATGGGTAACTCAAAATTCTTTGTTTTTTGGAGCTTCTCTCTCCTGGTCGTTGCCAACCCTATTCCCACCTAGGAATGGCGTCTATGGAAGCCCCTTCCGTCTCCATTTATCCACCAGATCATCCTTCATTACCAGCCAATCCGTCTAATACTATCCTTCCTTTTGCTAACAAATCGTTTGCTTCTCTTCTTGAAAACAAACCTTCTTCCCTATCGTTAAAAACTCCATGCATGCACAAAGGTGAGCCAACTGTGTTTTTTTCTAATGATGATATTCGAACTCTATCTGATCCTTTTAAATTCTCCCATGTTGGAAAACTCATTCTTGGTCGTCCTCCTTTGGAGGTTATCACGAAAACATTTCACTCTTTCTCTCTTAAAACTGCTTTCACTATTGGTTTACTCGATGAGAAACATATTCTTAATAAGCTTAATAGTGAAGAAGACTTCCTGAGACTTTGGCTTCGTAATCTTTGGTATATCCACAAATATCCTTTCCAAATATCTAAATGGACCCCTAACTTTCAAGCCAACACTGATTGTTCCTTAACTCCTGTTTGGATCTCCCTCCCTTTTCTACCCATACATTTATTCTCTAAGTCAACCCTATTCTCTATTGCGCAATTGGTTAGTTCTCCCCTTAAAATTAATAACTCTACTGCAGGCCTTTCTAGACCTAGCTGTGCTCGGGTTTGCATTGAATTAGATCTGCTTAAACCTATTATACATCGAGTCTGGATTGCTAATGGTGACATTGGGTTCTGGCAGCGTATTGAATATGAGAAAATTCCTCCATATTGCAAGAACTATAGGCGTCAGGGCCATTTTGGATAGGGACTGCAAAAAGTATGAACCAACTTCTCACATAGATTCGGATAATGGGAAGAAGTCCACTCTTGTTCTCCCCATCTCTACAGGTGTTTTATCTAATATTCCAGTCCTAGCTAGGGTGTGGACTGCCAAAAATAATTCCTTTATTGGGGAATCAAGTAAGCATGCTGCTATTAGTCAAACCATTCCCTCACAAATTGCCTCTTCCCCCAAAAAATGTTCATTCCCTGAGCCAGCTTGCTTAAAACCTGATCCAAAAAACCAAACTTATGAAATCTCTAACACTATCCAGCCTAAATCCCCTCCCAGACACCTTCCCTCTCCTTCAATTGAAGAAGGAGAATTTCTTCCTAGTAACCTAGCCCACATTAAATCTGCTCTTCCTAAAATCCAACACAGAAAACTTATGATCCCCATAAAATTTTGGCTGCAATCTATCAACCTTTCTCCCAAACCTTACCTTACCCACAACAAGACCTTTGACTGGAGCTCTAATAGTCTATCTGACAGTGAGAAAGACTCTGATCCACCTTTTTTACCCAACCTTACTGAAGAGTTCAAAAGCTATTCTATTACCTTATCCAACAAATATTCTTGTCTGCGTAAGATAAATGAGGAAAATGGCACCAAAAAGAAGGGCCAAAAAATACAGCAATAAGAGGCATCTTCAATCACCACTAGATCCAGAGGAAAAAAATCTTCACAAGTTTCATTTTGCTCTGGTTCCCAATGATTAGAGTCCTTTTCTGGAATGTGAGAGGTATAGGGAACAAGCCTACAATTAGAAGACTCAAACAACTTATTAAAGTCCATAACATTTCCCTAGTTGCAATCATGGAACCAAAAATTAAGGAGATTCAACTCCAAAATTTGGTTTTCAGGTTGAATTTTGCAAATGGTATGGCTAACCTCAACAATTCCATTTGGGTTTTGTGGAAATATAAGTGGAATGTCTCTGTAGCTCTAAACTCTGTACAGGCATTACCTCTGGAACTTCAGGATAACTCATTTCCTGGTCCCATCAAATTAATTTATGTTTATGGAAAGTGCAACAAACTGGAAAGGCAAGACTTATGGGATGATATTTTCAACCAGTGCAATAATTTTATCCCTACAATTGTAGGAGGTGACTTTAATGTGGTATCTTCCCCTTTGGAGAAAATAGGAGGAAATGAGATTGACTTTGAGGCCTGCTCTTAATTTAATAATTCCATGGGATTAGCTAGTTTATCTGATATTTCTCACACTGGTTCCAAATATACTTGGTGTAACCACAGGGAGGGAGGTAATAGAATTTGGTCCAGGCATGATAGGGTGGTCTGCAACTTCTAATGGAGCCAAACATTTTTATCTTCTATAGTAGCTCACCTTAATAGAACTAATTCTGATCACAGCCCTCTCTTACTTAGTCTTAAGTTAAATGATGAGCCATCTAAGAAGAGCTTTAGATTCCAAAATTTTTAGACTAAGCATCAAAATTTCCTATCAGTGGTGGAGCATGCCTGGAATACTGATTATAATGGGGACCCCCTTAGAGTTTTCTCACAGAAACTTAAGGCCATGAAACAGGCTTTAGCCATGTGGAACAAAGAAACCTTCAAAAATATTTTCCAATCAACAATCGCAGCAGAAGATGAAGTGCTTAGAAAAGAAACTGAGTTAGAATCCAATTTCACAGAAGCTGTCAATATTGAGTACAAGCTTGCTAAAGCTAATCTGCAGCATCACTTAGCCATAAAATAGGAGTTCTAGAAACAAAAGGCAAGGGTTAAATGGCTGCAAGAAGGGGATAAAAATTCCAAATTCTTCCATGCTATGGTAAACCAGAAAAGGAATAAACTTAATATCTCTAGAATCAAAGACTCTAATGGTGATTGGATCTCAGACCAATTCACTATCAAAAGTCTCTTCTCGGATCATTTCAAAGGTATTCTTTCTTCCTCTTCTTTCATTCATGATGATTTATCCTTACTAAATTACATCCCAAATCTTATCACTGAGAGTGATAATATTCTCCTGTCCTCTCCTCCAACTCTGTAAGAAATTAGAGAAGTTATTCTTCAAGTGGATTCCTCGAGCACTGCAGGGCCTGATGGATTCAACTATCAATTGTATAAAAAAATGTTGGGATATTATTAAAGCAGGCCTGTTTAAAGCCATCACTTCCTTTTTCATGGGGAATAGTTTTCCCAAAAGCTGGACTTCCACTCTAATCACTCTCATCCCCAAATCATATAATCATTCTTCTTGAAATGATTACAAACCTATCAGTCTTTGCAACACTTCAAATAAAATTATTTCCAAAATCCTTGCTAATAGATTGGTATTGCTCCTTAATGGTATTATTAGTCCCAACCAAGCTGGCTTCATTAAAGGCAGATCTATTTCTGAACAGATCCTTCTTGCCTAGGAAATGATGGCTAATTTCAACAAAAAATTGAGAGGATCAAATTTAGTTTGCAAACTTGATATGTCCAAGGCATATGACAGAGTTTCATGGCTATACCTCACTCAAGTGCTCAGAAAATTTGGCTTTAATGAATCCTTTATTGACATGGTGTGGAGGTTAATATCAGAATGTTGGTTCTCCACTCTTATAAATGGAATGATTTTTTTAAGTCCTCTTATGGTATTAGACGGGGAGATCCTCTCTCACCTGCTTTGTTTATCTTATCAGCGAAAGTTTTAAATAGAAGGCTGTAAAAGTGGGTTGAGAATGGTAAAATTGATTCCTTTTCTATGTCTCCTAGTAGTCCAATTATTTCTAACCTCTCTTTTGCAGATGATAATCTAATTTTCACTTCTGGCAGTCGAAAATCTCTTAATCATCTCATGTCTTTTCTTAATGAATATGAAGTTATCTCTGGTCAAGTTCTGAATAAGTCCAAGTGCTCCTTCATGATTCCACTGTCATGCTCCTTATCTAGAAGAAGGATTATTGAAAGAACAACAAATTTCACTTGCAAATCTCCTGCCCTTCTTTATTTGGGGGTACCTCTTTATGCAGGGAGAAAGAAGAGCTCTTTTTTCAATGGGATCATCGATAAAATCAGGAAGCGTCTCGAAGGCTGGTCCTGTAAATTACTGAGTCAAGGAGGGAAACTTATTCTTTTAAAACATGTCACTCAATCAATGTTTTATCATTTATTTGCATCTTTGGAACCTCCAATTTCCATTATCAAGACTCTGGAAAAGCTTTTCTCAAATTTTTTTTGGGGTTCTTCCGAAGGCACTATGAAAAGGCATTGAAAAAATTGGAAATCTCTTTGTCTTCCTTTTGACGAAGGGGGGCTAGGCATTAAGTTTATTCCTGATTATATTGAAGCTTCCTAGTGCAAACTTTGGTGGAGTTTTCTAACAGTAGATTCTCCCTGGAGCAGATTTTTGAATAATAAATACTGTAAAAGATGTGGCCCTCTTGAATCTTCTTGAAAAATTAATTCTTCCCATGTAAGGAAAAGGATGCATAAGGTTCTTTTAGTGTTTAAAGAGTGGATAAATGATGATGGGTATCTCAAATGGATGTCCAATCCCGATGGCACCTTCTCTCTCAAATCAGCTTGGAACATTGTCAGACATAAAAGCTGCTCCCAATTCTCTTTCAAAACAATATGGAATAAAAGACTTCCTAGTAAAGTTTCTATTTTTATGTGGAAGTTACTCCATCAAATTGTTCCTACTGATGATATAATTTCCAATATAAAAATTCCTATTGTCTCCAAATGCCACTGCTGCACTAGGCCCGTCCAGGAATCAATTGACCATCTCTTCCTCACTGGTGATACTGCTTCATCAATTTGGATTCATTTTAAAGGCATCATAGGTATCAGAACTTCTTCCATTTCTATCAAAGGAGAACTTATGTCATGGTGGATTAAAGTCAAAGGAAATTCTATTATTTCCTCTCTTTTCAGCATTATGTCTATTCTTATTACTTGGGAAATCTGTAAAGGTTGTAATAGAGCTATTTTCGAGGATCAATCAATGAAGACTGAAAGTTTAATTTCTAATATTCGCAATGGCATTGGGGATTCCTTTTTAGCTTTCCCATTCACTGATTGTAAATCTTGTATGGATCTTGAGCTTGTTAGGGAGTTCAAAATTCGATGTTGTTAATCTTGTTATGCCACTTGAGAAAGGCTTTTTTTCTCCGTTTAAATAATATATTTTATTTATGAAAAAAAAAGTTCTTTTCAGCATTTTAATAAGTCGTTGAAGATCTCAATACCCATATTTTGGACAGTTATGGAAAACGTGTGAGATATTGTCTTGAAAAATGCGCTAAAAATATCTCTAAATTAAATTCATCTTTGGCGCATATGATAAATTAATGAGTAATTCGAACAATGAAGTAGGCCATCGTTTGTTAAGCAAAAATATTAAGCCGTAAAAAGTTGTAAAAAAATTTCCCTTTGTAACCTGATTTGAGCCTAATAAAAATTTTCCTTTCGTTGGTAACCCAAATAGCCCGGAATTGTGAAAAATGGAAAATTTAGAAATTAAGTCTCAACGGTGTGGTACAAAGGGGGGGGAGAAAAATAAAAGAGTAATGCTCAACAAAAATAGCAAGGAAAAAATAGGAAAAGATAAAAAAAAATGAGCAAAAGCCCGAAAACGCACTGACTGACATCATAAGGACATTTTCCCATTCTGAATTTTCCTACTAATCCCAAATGTACCCAATACACTTTAAACTAGAAAAAGTCATAACCGAGTCTGAATTTCAAAATTAACTACCGCGTGGAGAGCTAAAATACAAAAATATAATAAAAGAGATTAATTGGTGTGTATAAAAGACAATGTTCCCGTTTCCCAACGATCGTAACCCGCTGAAGAGATCTTTTCACCCATAAATTTCCGTCTTTCAATTTTATGTGCGTGAATTCGTGTCCCAATGCATTTACTCCTTATATCACGCAAAACAAGATAAAATAGCTACAATCCGAGTGATTCGTTTGTTAGAGCATCCCGTGAGATTTTGAAATCAAAACGAATTTTTGAAAAAGTAACGTAACGATCAATCGATAGAAGTTTACGGTTTACATTTCTGCCTTTGTACACACACACACACGACATATAGAGACTTATTAATATAAATATATGGTGATTATTTTTTGAAAAATTTGAATTTATAATTTTTTGAATTTTCTTTGAGTCAAAAATAAATTTTGTGGGTATATTCACTACAAACCCTCACGAGACACAACTCGTCCTACTAGGGTAGCCTTGGGGTTTAAAGCCTTGTTACATAAGTTAAATGCAATTACTTGCCCGCAAAAGAGGTATTATATCACAATAACACGTTTGCTAAGAGTTGTGACCTTGTTTTGATTCTTTTATATTGCTCAGGACGCACAAAGTTTTAAGTTAGGGGGGTTTGATTAGGCATAAATATTGTTTATTTATCCCCTTAATTTCGGTATTTTTATGATCCCTTGCAGTGTAATTGACTTGGTTTTATCTCATAATCATGCTAGTAACTCTCCTTGGCTAGTACCTCATTTTTTTTAATCTCTTATGTGTTTTACAGGTATTTCAAGAAAGTTAGTGTGAAAGAGAACTCGAAACAGTGAAAAAATCAATAAATGGGGACTTCAAGGGTATTTTTGTAAATTTGCAATATAAGTCTAGAGTTGGGGGCTACTATAAAGTTGGAGGGTTCTAAATTACAAGAACACTGGAAAAAACATCACCCCAATCGGATTTACAGTGAAAGAATTATGCCATTTTGAAGAAAGAGAAAACTAAAATTCAAGAGAGAAAGAGAAAATGAAAATGAAAAAAAGGAAAGTCAAGGGGCAATTTCGTAATTTTACACCCATAATTTGGACACTGACTTTTTGAATAAGTTTAAGTTCGTGGATCCACGATCGCGTATGAAGAAACGGCATCCAAATCCGAGTTACGAGTGAAAAGTTATGAAGGTTTCAAGTTGAGAAGAAATCATGCCAAAACAAGGAAGAAAAGACTTGGAAAAAATTTTAGCTCAATTTTTGCGTCAACAGTGGAAACATGTGAACCGGTTCATCCCAGTGAAGAACAAGAAGGTGAACCAGTTCGTTGGGAAGAAATTCTAATTTTTTTTATTTAAAAAAAGAGTTTTTCTGCATGGTTGGATCTCTTAATATAACGTGATGTACTTAATTATTTTTAACACCAGACTTAAGGTAGATCTCTTTTTTATAGTTTATAAGGGTTCTTTCACCTAAGAGCCCTTGGGTTTTATTTTCTACTACAAATATTCAAGTTTTATGCAATAATTCAAGGTTTTCCCCTCGACCAAAATGGCGCCATTACCGGGGAGTATTTTGTTATAGATTATAATTGATTTACTATTTAGTAAGATATTTTTCTTTTGTATTTTTTTCTTTTTATTTTTTTGTAGGATTGCACAATTGAGCACCAAGAAACGTTGAATCCTCAACCGCACACCTCTATACGTGAATTGTCCCTATACAAACCATTCGGTAAACATGTCGTTTTATAGTGAGTTCGGTAATTATAAGGCTCATATGGGAATCGTTTACAAACTTTTTACTCTCAAGAAGTAGAATGGCCTCGACTTATTCCCATTGGTGAGGGTCTTGGAATTATTTAGAAGGAAAGGCCTGAAAACTTACATTTGTATGGGAGTAGTTCCCTAGATTTTTGTGTGCCATAAGTCGCGCCTAGACCAACTACCATTGGTGAGGCCATTCGAAATCTTGAGAATGAAAAGCGTAAATACAAATATCAAGAAGAAAATCATTTTCCGGAGCAAGAGTTCAATGCACTATTTGAATCCAACGATGACTTTTCTTCCGATATTTTTGAAGATGAGGAATGTTTTCAACCAAATGAGAAATTCTAGGTTCTAAACCCAAATAATCCTACTTTGGAAGAAACCTTTCATCTGTACATGCAGGGCACGAAGAGGATCCTTGTTGATGATTGGAAAATTGAAACACTTTGCAAGGAGACCAGTTCTTCTTTAGAAAACAAAGAAGAGGGTAGACTTCTGTGTCACCTCAAATTTTTGAATAACATCTCATTGAAAGTGAGCCTTTCTCCCTTGAAATTCAATCTTTAAGTGATGATGAATCACTTGAGATTGAATTTATGTCATCCCCATCTTCGCTCTCTGTTATTGAACCATTACAGGTACCGCTAGATTCTTATGAGTCGGGTGAAACTTTTGAAATGTTTAAACCTTTTACCGACGATGACTCTTTGCTCGAATTGTTTTCCAAGGTGGATTTTTTCTTTTTGTATGCCCCTCTTCCCATACTACTTGAAAAATCTTTGGGAAGTGATTATATTTTTCTTGGATCCCAATTGTACGCATCCCCCTTTGCATCCAAATACCCCATTATCCCTTTAAAAAATTTAATTGGTGATGGTTCATTTATTCCACCTTACACATGCCTTCCGTTGTTCAAACTTAATTCTTATTTTTTGGGAGGCATACTTGAAAATGAGGGTACACCGATTATCCCTCAAAGTCAAATCGTGTTTTGGATGGACCCTCAAATTTTTCGATTTCTAGTGTATAGCTTATTGGAAGTTCAAATTGTAGGTTATACATAGTTAGTTTCTTTCTTTTATTTTCTTTTTTTTAATGGTTTAGAGTAATTAGTTGAAGTTTTTGTTATTCCTTTTGTTATGCTTAGTTCTAACATGTTATGTAGATTCAAAGGACTCGTACTTATCGGGGATCGCTCCATTTGGGTAATATATTTCTTTTCGTCTCTTTATGTTGTGTTCTTGATTTACATTGAGGACAATGCAACATTTAAGTTAGGGGGTGTGGGATATTCTTCTCATTTATTGTTTAGTTTCATTGACTTGATCACATGTTCGTTCCAAGTAAGTTTTTTTTAGAAAATTTCAAACAAATTGAAAATTATTGAAAAAGCCAAAAATATTATTCTTCAAAATAAATAAAAATTAGAATTTAAATTTTTCAAAAAATATCACCTTTATTTTGTTTAAAGTCTCAAATTTATAAAATATCAATTGAACAAAGCAAAAATTTACCAAAGATGGAAATTGAAAGAAAATTGGCGACTTAACGAATAAGTGTGAAGATTAATTAATCCAGTGAGATTTCGAGCCCATTGCTTTTTCTGAGTTTTTAAAATCAATCCGAGTTAATGGTTAACTAAAAGTTCTTTTCAGCATTTTAATAAGTCGTTGAAGATCTCAATACCCTTATTTTGAACCGTTATGAGAAACGTGTGACATGTTGTTGTAAGGCCATTTTGTCCATCATTATTATGTATGCCATAAAGCCGTCACATCGTTTAAGTAATTCAAGCTCACATCGACTTCAAAGGGATCTGAATATCACAGAAATGAAGGAATCAAAATTCTGGGCAGCCAGATCGGTCCGCCTGTCTGGAAAACCAACCGGTCCGCCCCCGAACCGATTTGCCCTATACTCAGACCGATCCGCCTGTTCACAATCCAGTATACCCCGAACGAATGTGAACTGAAAAGACCTCTTACAAAAACGAACCGGTCCGACCTCGGACCGATCCGCCTCAGATTCGGACCGGTCTGCCTGGGAAAGAATCGTGCAGATCGTGGTCAGATTTCTAAGGGCCAGTTTTTTCCTTTATAAACCATCTTCGGAGATTGGTTTGGTAAGACTTCTACACACGATTTTCAGAGTTCATAAACTCAAAGTCTTCACCTTTTTGAGTTCTAAATTCATGTTTTGATTCACACAAATTCCCAAATCATTTTGTGAATCGTTTTGAAACCCTAGAACACAAAACACTGTTTTGTTCATACCCTTGTGGAGAAGACCGTTCTTCTTCTTCATTGCTGCCCTCCTGGAAAGGAAAACTTCCAGCCGCCGACTACAGATCCGACACCTGCGGGTAATTCTGTGTCACTGTATTTTTCATTGTAATCCGAAATTATATGTTACAATATTATAGTGAAAATAATTGGGTTTTGCCCCTTTGGGGGATTTTTTCCTCAAATATGTGTGTTTGAATGTTCTTGCTTATTTCATCATCTTGTTCAATCACATATAGCTGCATGTTTAGGGTTTATTTGGGTTAAACTGTATTTAATTATATAATTTCTTAATTTGAACGCACGCGCACTCTCTCAGTTGTCGTGAAAAACGCGCTAAAAATATCTCTAAATTAAATTCATCTCTAGACGCATATGGTAAATTAATGAGTAATTCGGACAATGAAGAAGGCCATCGTTTGTTATCCAAAAATATTAAGCCATAAAAAGTTGTGAAAATTTTTCCCTTTGCAACCCAATTTGAGCCTAATAATTTTTTTCCTTTCGTTTGGTAACCCAAATAATTCGGAGTTGTGAAAAATGAAAAATTAAGAAATTAAGTCCCAACGGTGCAGTAAAAAAAGGGGGGGCAAGAAAAATAAAAGAGTAATGCTCAACAAAAATAGCAAGGAAAAAAGAGGAAAAATGAGCAAAATCTCGAAAAAGCACTAACAGACATCATAAGGACATTTTCCAATTTCGAATTTTCCTACCAATCCCAAATGTACCCAATACACCTTAAACCCAAAAAAGTTCTAACCGAGTCCGAATTTCAAAATTAACTACCGCATGGAGAGCAAAAATAGGAAAAGATAATAAAAGAGATTAATTGGTGTGTATAACACGCAATGTTCCCGTTTCCTAACGACCGTAACCCAATAAAGAGATCTTTTCGCCCATAAATTTTTTTCTTTTAATTTTGTTTATGTGAATTCATGTCCTAATGTATTTACTCCTTATATCACGCATAACGAGAGAAAATAGCTACAATTTGAGTGATTCGTTTGTGAGAGAATCCCGTGAGATTTTGAAATCAAAACGAATTTTCAGAAAAGTAACGTAATCATCAATCGGTGGAAATTTGCGATTTACATTTCTGGCTTCGTGCACACACACGACAAATAGAGACTTGTGAATATAAATATATGATGATTATTTTTTAAAAAGTTTGAATTGTATAATTTTTAAGTATTTTGAATTTTCTTTGAGTCAAAAATGAATTTTGTGGGTATATTCACTGCAAAACTCTCACGAGACATAACTCGTCCTACTAGGCTAGTTGCGATCACTTGCCCGCGAAAAAGGTATTCTATCCCAATAACACATTTCTAAGAGTTGTGACCTTATTTTTATTCTTTTACATTGCTCGGGACACGCAAAGTTCTAAGTTAGGGAGTTTGATTAGGCATAAATATTGTATATTTATTCCCTTAATTTCAGTATTTTTATGATCCCTTGTAGTGTAATTGACTTGGTTTTATCTCATATTCATGCTACTAACTCTCCTTGGTGAGTACCTCATTTTTTGTGAATCTCTTATTTGTTTTAAAGTGTATTTCAAGAAAGTTAGTGCGATTGAGAACTCGAAACAGTGAAAGAAACAAAGAAATGGTGAATTCAAGTGTATTTTTATAATTTTGAAGCCTGAGACCGAAGGTGGGGCCTACTGGAAAGTTGGAGTGTTCAAAATTACAAAAACACTGGAAAAAACGACACCCCAATCGGAGCTATGGTGAAAGAGTTATTCCGTTTTGAAGAAAGAGAAAACTAAAATTCAAGAGAGAAAGACAAAATGCAAGAGAAGGAAAGTCAAGGGGCAATTTCGTAATTTTACACCCAGAATTCGAACACTGACTCTCATGTATAAGTTGAAGTTCACGGATCCACGAGCGCGTAGGAATAAACAGCATCCAAATCCGAGTTACGAGTGAAAAGTTATGAAGGATTGAAGTTGAGAAGAAATCATGGCAAAACAAGGAAGAAAAGACTTAGAAAAATTTTCGGCTCAATTTTCGCATCAATAGTGGACACATGTGGACTGGTTCGGCCCAGTGAACAACAAAAAAGTGAACTAGTTCGGCGAGAAGAAATTCCAATTTTTTTAATTAAAAAAAGAGTTGTGCGTGGTTGGATCACTTAATATAACGTGATGTACTTAATTATTTTTGATACCAGACTTTAGGGATATATCTTTTTCATAGTTTTAGAGGGTTCTTGCACCCAAGAACCCTAGGGTTTTATTTTCTTCTACAAATATTCATGTTTTATGCAATAATTCAAGGTTTTCCCATCAATCAAGGGTCCATAAACTTAAAAAGACATTTTGAAGATGATAAAAAAACACTTATTCTTTAAGAACATCAAACATTGATGTCCTATTAGACGTTGGAAAAATAAAAAAGTATAAAAGACACATTAAAAATAATAAAATTTTGAATTTAAACCATCAAAACAACGAAAAAAGTATTTATTTATTTTATAAAGAAAACAAGAACAAATAAATCCATAATTATAATAAGAAAACAAATGGAAAATACATATCATCAAAAACCTGATGCAGAATAGGAGTCACGTACAACTACTCACATTAACTTAACATTAAACTTAATCAGACATAAGAGTCACCTAAAATTAGACACGACAAATGGACGGTTATGGATAGATGTGGGCGGATTGGAAATGGTTCGGGTCGATTATGGGCGGTTCATAAATGGGTCAATACATATGCCGGGTTGGGTTTGTATTTGGATTAGGTTGAAATCGGGTTGGTTTGGGTCAACTCTTTCCCGCATCCTTTTTTTTTGGTTTCGTATGTGTGCTACTATTCTGTAATTTGAAATCTTCCATAGCTAGAAATAGGGTTCCTAAGCAGAAATTGATTTCGTTTATTTGAAATCAATACCTTAAAAAACAGAGATGGGAAAATCATTTGAGATTGCAGCGGTTGGTATAAATAAGAGGCCTCTCTACCCTTTGTGACCCGCAAACAACCCGCCTCAATCCGACGTTATCGGACATTCAACCCATTTTTTACCCGCCGAATAAATCACAAAACCCAAGTTGTATTATCTAGGGTGGATAGTGGGCGTTTTTGTCCCTGTAAAACCCATTTTGCCAACCCTACCTAAAACTAAGAAACATATAAGATTCACCTACAAATCGCCATAAAACTTAATAAACTCAATTAGACATATATAGGAGTCACCATGGCCAGTCGTTTGCCACCCGCACCACTATGAAAAACACAACAAACACCAAATTAATGTTCATCATTAAATAGAGGCAATCAAATTTAAAAACGTTCAAGAGAGGAAGGGGGATATATTATATTGATGCTTAGATGTTAATGTATGAAGGGATTAAGTTAGAGTTCCAACTGAAGTTATCACTTTTTAGCATAAGAAAGCAATGTAATAACGTATGCCAAATGATAAATATTAAATTAATTAGTAAGTGTATGTGTGCAGTGGTCGATTCGAACAAACATATCTGAAAACAGGGAATGAATTGATGAAGTATTTATGTAAAAGAATAGATGTATCTAAATGATAAAAATGTATGAAGTGAGTAAGCTATGGTTCTAAGTGATGTGCTATATTCATAGGACAATAAAGTAAAGTCATACACCTTGCGAAATGAGAATGGTAAAAGAAATGAAATACTGGCAATGTTTAGGCCTTGACCCGTACACAGTTGCCAAACAACAAGAAAAAAGGCATCTGATCATGAGATTGATGAATCTGTTCTAACTAAATGTTCTCAAGTTCTGAGGTTATGATACTATTGCAGTGCCAAATTGTAGCTATCAAAAGATAATGACTCCACAATTTGAAACTAATGGTCCAGATGCCTCTACTCTTATGGCTATAAATGGAAGCTTACGAGCATATATATGTATAATATGTCAATGAGTAGGTGCATATGTAAAAGTTTTATAGAACTTATTCAATATAAGAGTAGTAAATTTAATTAAGTATGTAAATTTCCATTCAAAAATATCATTATTGAAAAAGGAGCATACAAAATATTGAAGTTTATCATTGCATAGGACATAAAGATTTTGCTAAAAGAAGAATTTTAATAGGATCAGTCATATAGGGGCAAAACAGGAGGTTAAAAGGATGATCCAGAAATTTCATAACCAAAGAAGCTGATGGTAATATGTAATGAACAATAGTGCGAACTAGTATAATTTAAAAGCGAATGATTCAATATCTACATTATTAAAACAACATGGGAGACAAATTTGTAAAGAATTTATGCAAGTGTTAAGAAAACAACATAAATGATATAGATATTATATAAGAGAAGGTCTAGGAATTTTTTTATATCATACTTGAGAATCTCATACAAACTATGATGAAAGAAGAACAAGATAACGTATATTGAGACAGTAATTATGTACAAAGCCGTATTTATAAAAAAATGTTAATTATCCTAATAACAACAATATTGAAATACGTATGGCATTTGGTAACAGGGATAAAAATTTTGTTGATTCATTAGTCTTGAAATATAAAAAAAAAAAGTGTTTAAAAAATATATGTGCTGGAATGTAAACAAACATAATTTGAAATATCTACTCATCCATATCCGTTAATGCAATATGCGTAAATATGCAATGACAATTTAATTGAGAAGTAAGATGATAAAAGATAAATGATATATATTGGTGTTATAATTAAATTGGGAATTAGTATATATTACTTGGATATAAATTATTTAGTGTCGTGAACATTCGGATTTATATAAACTTTGGATGCGTTTGTTGCTGAGAGCGAAAAATTCCCTACAAAATAAAAGTGATATGAATGTTAAATTGTTTATTTTAAAATCGTGAATAGTTATTAATAGGATTAGATAAAAATATATATATAGTAGAAGTACCTCTAAATTGTTTGAATGTAGTTGAGGTAACGGCCACAATCAAATGATCTTTGAAATTCTTGCATATATCTTCAGTTATTAGCTCAGTTTCGTTGGCCCACAGAGTGACGGAAATCATTTGCCCATTATATAATAGGGTATGTGATTAAGGAAGTATGCTTATTATATCTTTAAATTGAATTAATTCAATACTTTGAAAGTAAGAAATTAGTACATTGTATTTTCAAGCTTGAAAACCCTTTTTTAACTATAATGCCCCTAACAAGCTGATCCTCAACAAGTGATATTGATTTCAAAAGTCCCAACACATCTGAATATATAATTAGTGATTATATTGAAATGAAATGAATTTAACGTATATTGTTAAATTAATAATGAGTAATGAATATAATATACCCGTGAGGTATGTGTCATTGCCCAATTTAGATGTTAATTCCTCAAATTCCAGAAATTGGATGTGGCATGTTGAAATCAGAAAATTAGCTGCTTCAGAATGTATAAACCTTGAAGATGGATGTGACACCACGCCTAATAAAATACTGGGTGATCAATCATATACCAGATTAAAACAAGAATCTCATACAGTTCATTCTCAGCAGCACTGTCGAAAACCAATTTTATTACTAATAACTTATTAGGTTGGCGTCAAAATTTTATTTAAGTAATCTTTTTAACCAAACCAACCAAGGAAATAATCACAACAGTTTATATACATCGAACTTAAATGAAATAAAATAACCGAACTCTCAGTACAACATATAATACAACCAAATCGAAAAGCCGCAAACTAAAATGCAATAAAAGAATAAATGAATACAGTTGGGCTACCAGCCCGAATGTTTCTACAGTACCTCCTATCTAGATCGCAAGGATAGCAGCGTTAAAAATAAACCTGCTTGCATCCACAGCTGCTGCAGCGAATGTCTGACTTGAAAGAATCGTCATCCAGTCGTCCCTGTGTCCAGACACCTAATATATATACATATATATCAAGAGAGGGAAAATAAAAAAAAATGGGTCAGAGCCCGAGTTTTTAAAATATTTAGCAAGTGTATCAAATGCTATGTTTTTAAAATATGAAATCTCTCATATTTAAATTGGTATCGCACTCTCATGAGATACACCTCACCCCTCCTCTAATAGTGCACACATATAACATACATTTTAAATAACCCAGTTAAGCTACCCTGCACAACTAATCTCTTTCACCCATCCTCTAAGTCCTCATAACTATTACCTACCCTGCGTGATATAATATACGTTATACCGTAAGCTATCACCTAAGATTTAGTTGGTAGGATCATCAATGTGATATATATATATATATATATATATATATATATATATATATATATATATATATATATATATATATATATATATATATTTTCCGAAACTTTCACTAGTTTAATATACCATTTTCACTTTAGTATATAAGATCCCTTATATATCTTTCTCACTTTAATATCTTATTCACATTTGTATAAATTCGGATATATAAATCTCTTGGAAGAGGAATAAACTCTTATTCATTTTACATTTTACACAAATCTAAGTTATATGATATCTCGTCTTCATATACGAGCAATATACTATATGCAACAAGTATATTTATACCTATATTACAATCATAAGTATAATAACCATCAAACCAATCTATAACTCGAGGATGCAGTCTCAAAGTGCTATCATCATCCGGGTATACTCAACTTAACCAAGGTACCAAGTCAGACTTACTCATGATCATGGTAGGAAATACTAAACGCTGGAAACGGTCATATTTCCTCCTGAAAGTGGAATCATTATCGCACCCATATGAGGGACGATATGACCTGGGGATATACTCTCCCTGCTCCGCAAGCCAGGGGATTCACCCACATCGCGCAACCTCCCTAGATAGCATTAGAGATATATGTATACATAAATATATCATTCACATACCAATATATTGTAATACCCCGTAATTTTAAATGACTTTTAAAATGGGTTATATTTTAAATTAATGGTTTAATTAGATTTTATTATTAATTTATTCATTCGGGTTTTATCCGGACGGTGGATATTAAAACGGATGATTCTGAATATTACTTAAAGGTATTTAGGTAATATATGAATGTGATGTCATTGATATGACTGTATGATATAAATTCGGTAATTTATATTTTTTAGTCAGACGCGGTATGGGACGTGTAACTAGTTTATTAAATTAAAAAGGAAATTTATTTTTCTATCGATCTAATAGAAATTTTGACTGCGTATTTACGTCCGGAAGGTTCGAAATAGTCAGAAAAGTCTATTTGGATGTTAATTTTGAGTCTCAAGTCATTTGGAAATGAATAGACAACCCGAAAGGGCATTTTGGTCATTTTTCTAGGGGGGATAAATAGTGATTACGAATTTGGCACTATTATAAGTATTGGTAGATTAAGTGTATGGGGGTTATTCATATCCTCTTCACAAATAAGAGCATCCATCTTCCTAGAGAGAGTGTAAGAGTGCTTGGGAAGGGAAAATCCACTTGGGAAGGAGAAGAACAAGAACCAAGGTTCACCACCACCAACCACCACCGGAGTTAGACCGGAGAAGGGACAACCAACTGAGATATACTACACCAAAGGATCACACCTACAAGAAAGGCAAGTGTTTGATAATGGCAATTTAATTTTGTATATTGTCCATGTTAGAATAATATGAAAAGAGAAGATTATTATTGTTTGGAAGAAATAATGGAGTATTAATTGGATTTCTGGAAAACTGAAATGATATAGGAATTTAACTCATGATTTAGGATGATATTAATCCAAGAAATAGTCATGAATCTGTAGAAGAAATTATGAAAACCACTGATGTGTTCTTGAAGATGTTATGTTGATAATTTCTAGAAATAAGGAGATAAACATGCTTTTTAATCCAATCCCTTGATGATTCTAGGATGTTTAGTGTACTGGAAATCGTTCATATATGTTGGCATATCATGTAGTAATTATAATAACTCATTTTGGAGGTTAATATGATGGTTTGAATGAGTAAAAATGGTGAAACCCGTAGTTGCTGAAATGCAGAAAAACCAGGCTTGGACCTGAGTGATCGATCGATCGACCCCTACCTTCGATCGATCGACCTCCCCAGATTATGTAAAGTTGTTTCTTTTTTAAATGTTGATTCTTATCCCAAACCTTTTGTGGATCTTTGGTGATTATTATTTGGATATTATGGACCTAGAAAATATCAGTAAACCCTTGATAAGATTTGAATTAAATTGATTTGGATTTGAGTGATTTAAATGATGAAAATTATATTGAATGGAATTTCGGTTGCTAGATTCATTTGTTAAATTTCCAAATGGGGATGTATGAGGATTTAAGATAGGACCAGTAGGGGTGATTGAATATAACACCTGGGTATCCTTAAGTTTACAAGAGGGTTTAATCCAAAGTGAAAGAAGATGTGTCTATAAGAGATTTGAAACTATCGATTTTAATCTTAATGAAAAGGAGAATTTAACTCGTAGTAATTCGGGAGAAATGATGTTATGGACCAGTAGGATATTAGTGAATTCTTACTGAATATATGTTGAGGAAAAACCTATTTGAATCTTGTGTATTAAGTGAGGGTAGCCTTAGGGTTACAATTTGAACATCAAGGACTGAGTTTAAACTCATTATTGATTACGCAAGGACTGAGTGTAGTACAAGAGCGTAGTGGTATGAATCCTGGATAGAGATGGGAGTTTAAAACACTTTTGGGTTGAAAGAGGTATGAGATTATCCCGATCGCATAGTTGTAGTTGTCGGACCTCCTCGATCGACAAAGTTAAGTAGTAGTGTATTGGAGGGGTTCCTTGTTTGGATTTCGCTTTGCGAGACGCTCCGCGCATGAACCTTAACGACGTTGGGAGTGGAGAGATGTTATAGGATGCGAGGATAATTAAATTATGAAGTAAATATATAATATGTTAATACGTGGGATTTAAAAGGGATATAATGCTACGTATGGGAAATATCTTAGGGTAGTGATAATTACCTTATATGATATTATATTATAGGTATGATAATACCTATTTGATTGATTATTGATTTATGTGTATGACATACCTAGCTTACATGCTATCGGTGGGAGGTTTGCGCGTGAGGGAAGTCATATCCTGATGAATCCATGGGATCTTTGATTTGTCGCTCGAGAACATAGGTCTATGAAAGACTTATCAGGGAGTTGATAAGTCCGCTGACTGTGGGTACGTAGGTATGTGCGTGACCCATAGATACGAGAACTATGTTCGCCTCCAATTTGTTTGTTGTTGTTTGTGGTTCGTGGAATCTTACTGAACCTGTTGTCCCCTATTCGGCGACCTGCGATGATGGGACATGATAGCAGAGTAATGCATTGCACCACAGCTGTGACTCGGGGTGCCGTATTATATATGAATATATATATAATGGATTAAATGGATACATGAATATGTTGTAGTTAAATCTATCTACGGTGATAATTGTAGATAACGGTGAATAAAGAAAGATAATGGAATTAAGTTAATGAATGTTTATGCTTATAGAATTGAAAAGCTTCACTCATGATAATGAGAAACGATTCATATTAATGAGTAATGATTCATGTTAATGTGAAACTAATCATATAAAGAAGAAATGTAAATGAATAATAATGTGACGTATGGTATGGGACATACGGGGATTATAATATGGAGACTAGAAAAGAGGAACCATTAACTAGGAGGTTAATAGGAAACGTTAAGTGTGCACTCTAGTTGAGAGGTGAGAATTGCAAGTGAGAGTGGGATCTAACATGTACGTAATAAATGCTTTATTGCACTTGTTAAATACTTGCTGTTTTTAAAATAATCTACACATTCGGGCTCTGACCTGTTTTCTTGCATATTTTCTCTTCTATTGTATCTCTATATCAGGTGTCCAGAAATAGGGACGCCAACGTTAGCGAATTATGACAGGCTATGGATTTATGGAGTTTTGCCTAGACGCCTTCCATCTTTTGATTCACAGTATTCTTAGTTAGGGCATGTCGCCCAAAGGATTTCAGTTATCATTTTATGTCGGAGTTAAATACTATTGTATTTGTGTCTTTTTAATACATTTAACATTGTTGGGATTGTTGTGAAGGATTTATATTATTTGGGAATGTTTATTCCAGTTGCATTTAAATTCTTTTGAGTTATTTATTTAGTGTTCTGTGTTGTAGAATAAAATGTGTTGTGTTATTCATAAACTGGAAATGGATTTTGTTAAATTAAAATTTGGAAAGTTTTTAACACCAGCTTAAATGAGTTTTGGGTGAGTTGTAAATGTTTTCGACAGTGATGCTAAGAATGAGCCAACTGTATATTCTATTTTAATTTGGTATGGGGCTGGCCACCCGGTATTTAATTAGGCGGGGTGTTACAGGTGGTATCAGAGCATCAGGTTCTAGTGTCCTTTAGGATCTGTACGGCTTACTGTGTCTTCAGCTTAGCGTTCTTTGATGTAGAGCCCTATGAGTAGGATTATTGCTTTTCTATTTATGCCTACAAAGGTACGATGACTACGGTTGAAGTTGCTGCAATTGTCGCTCTGGCAGTCAATGTTGTTGTAGCTGCTATTCAGCAGGCTCCCGCACCGGCATCGGTTGTGCCACCCGCGCAAGGGCAAGTGTTTCCTACTGCATGGGAACGAGCGAGGGATGCCTTTCAGAAAGCGCACCCACCTGAGTTTCAGGGGGGATTAAATGTTGTGACTGCTATCCAATAGAAGAAAGATATCCAACGGCACTTGAGAATGATCGAATGCACTGAGGTTCAACGTCAGATACTAGCCACATTCAAGCTAGTAGGGGCAGCTTTGCAATGGTGGGAAGCTACGACCACTATGGAGGAGAGGGACATAATGACTATCCAAGACTTTTGGATACGGTTTGATGGGAAGTATTTTCCTTCCACCATCCATACAGAGATGAGGAGGAAGCTACTTGATTTGAAACAGGAAGAGAAAACTGTGGCCGAATATGAGGAAGAGTTTACGAGATTAACTAATTTGGTGCCAGCTGAAGTACCTACTGAGGAGAGGAGAGTCCTAATGTTCATTGATGGGTGGAACTATAAAATGCGACAACATTTATTGGGGAATCTTTCATTAAGTACGTATGGCAGATAAGGGCCATTGGACGAATAGCGGAGATCGTACTTAGGAGGTTATGATGTATGTTCGAGTATGATGACCGTAGTCGAGGTCACCCCTATTATGAAAAAAAAATTGAGGAGAGTCATCAGTAGAAGTTCTTGAAATGCGTGAATTGTGTATGTTCCCTAATGAAGGCAATATATTGAAAGGTTTGGGTATATAGTGGAATGTGATTAACTAGAACTGAAAATTTGGGATAAAATTTTTCTTGACTCATCGGAGCAAAGTTATAATATTGGGATTCAACAACCATCACCCGCAAATGAGGGTATGTTTCCTATCTAAGGAAGTATGAGGCGTATTGATTTTTGTAGTGATTGATATTGTGAGGGCAAAAGGCTTGCTAAACTTAGCCTATAGCACTGTTATTTACGTAGACTCACTGAGGGGTGTGGGACACCTTTATATTACATGTTATCACGTGGGTTTGATTTGTATCATGGGATCACTTACCTAGAGCATGTCCGAGTGTGATGTGACTATCGGCATGCATTGACTTGTGGTATATGAAAGCGTATGTCTGCATCTTGTCTTCTATAAGAGAGTAGATGCGTAAACTCTATTTGAAATCGATAAAAACCAATTTTTGTTTTTAAAATCGATAAACCTGATATTATTTTGTTTTAAAACCAATTTTTTTTTATATATATTATTGACTAAGGACCTTAGGAGTTTCGATGACCGACTACTTTAGGAAGTAGTGTATCGGGGTGGTTCCTTGTTTGGATTTCGCTTGCGAGACACCCCACGCATGAAACTAATAACCGTTGGGAGTCGAAATAAGTTAGGTCTTTGGGAAACGAGTTTATAACCATTGCAAAACTATTAATATTGAAAGCGGTACGAGAGGGTGTATGGGCGCCCTGGATGATTGGATTGTAGTATTTTTCATAATTGTGAATAAGGTAAGTAATTGTGACTTCAGGATTTATTTGTTCACTACGAGCGGATCATTTATTTTTCCCAACGTTTGTCACGAGGACGGTATAGGCAAGATTGGGTAAAGTTTAAATTTGATTCAGTTGAAACTATATGGTGAGGCTTGGTGTATAACATCGATAGGGACTTTGTTAATATACTGTATGGGCGGTACATCTTGGATTTCTTACGATGTGAGATTTATACTCGGAGTTGACCTTACCGGTATGACTTATATTCCTGAATTTCGGGACGAAATTCTGTTATAAGGGGGGAAGTATGTAATACCCCGTAATTTTAAATGACTTTTAAAATGGGTTATATTTTAAATTAATGGATTAATTAGATTTTATTATTAATTAATTCATTCGGGTTTTATCCGGACGGTGGATATTAAAATGGATGATTCTGAATATTACTTAAAGGTATTTAGGTAATACATGAATGTGATGTCATTGATATGACTGTATGATATAAATTCGGTAATTTATATTTTTTAGTCAGACACGGTATGGGACGTGTCGGGACTAGTTTATTAAATTAAAAAGGAAATTTATTTTTCTATCTATCTAATAGAAATTTTGACTGCGTAGTTGCGTCCGGAAGGTTCGAAATAGTCAGAAAAGTCTATTTGGATGTTAATTTTGAGTCTTGGGTCATTTGGAAATGAATAGACAACACGAAAGGGCATTTTGGTCATTTTCCTAGGGGGATGAATAGTGATTACGGATTTGGCACTATTATAAGTATTGGTAGATTAAGTGTATGGGGGTTATTCATCTCCTCTTCACAAATAAGAGAAGCCATCTTCCTAGAGAGAGTGTAAGAGTGCTTGGGAAGGGAAAAGCCACTTGGGAAGGAGAAGAACAAGAACCAAGGTTCACCACCACCAACCACCACCGGAGTTAGACCGGAGAAGGGACAACCAACTGAGATATACTACATCAAAGGATCAGACCTACAAGAAAGGCAAGTGTTTGATAATGGCAATTTAAGTTTGAATATTGTCCATGTTAGAATAATATGAAAAGAGAAGATTATTATTGTTTGGAAGAAATAATGGAGTATTAATTGGATTTCTGGAAAACTGAAATGATATAGGAATTTAACTCATGATTTAGGATGATATTAATCCACGAAATAGTCATGAATCTGTTGAAGAAATTATAAAAACCATTGATGTGTTCTTGAAGATGTTATGTTGATAATTTCTGGAAATAAGGAGATAAACATGCTTTTTAATCCAATCCCTTGATGATTCTAAGATGCTTAGTGTACTGGAAATCGTTCATATATGTTGACATATCATTTAGTAATTACAATAACTCATTTTGGAGGTTAATATGAAGGCTTGAATGAGTAAAAATGGTGAAACCTGTAGTTGCTGAAATGCAGAAAAAACAGGCTTGGACCTGAGTGATCGATCGATCGACCTCTACCTTCGATCGATCGACCTCCCCAGATTATGTAAAGTTGTTTCTTTTTTAAATGTTGATTCTTATCCCAAACCTTTTGTGGATCTTTGGTGATTATTATTTGGATATTATGGACCTAGAAAATATTAGTAAACCCTTGATAAGATTTGAATTAAATTGATTTGGATTCGAGTGATTTAAATGATGAAAATTATATTGAATGGAATTTCGGTTGCTAGATTCATTTGTTAAATTTCAAAATGGGGATGTATGAGGATTTAAGATAGGACCAGTAGGGTTGATTGAATATAACACCTGGGTATCCTTAAGTTTACAAGAGGGTTTAATCCAAAGTGAAAGAAGATGTGTATATAAGAGATTTGAAACTATCGAATGTAACCTTAATGAAAAGGAGAATTTAACTCGTAGTAATTCGGGAGAAATGATGTTATGGACCAGTAGGATATTAGTGAATTCTTACTGAATATATGTTGAGGAAAAACCTATTTGAATCTTGTGTATTGAGTGAGGGTAGCCTTAGGGTTACAATTTGAACATCAAGGACTGAGTTTAAACTCATTATTGATTACGCAAGGACTGAGTGTAGTATAAGAGCGTAGTGGTATGACACTTTTGGGTTGAAAGAGGTATGAGGTTATCCCGATCGCATAGTTGTAGTTGTCGGACCTCCTTGATCGACAAAGTTAAGTAGTAGTGTATTGGAGGGGTTCCTTGTTTGGATTTCGCTTTGCGAGACGCTCCGCGCATGAACCTTAACGACGTCGGGAGTGGAGAGATGTTATAGGATGCGAGGATAATTAAATTATGAAGTAAAGATATAATATGTTAATACGTGGGATTTAAAAGGGATATAATGCTACGTATGGGAAATATCTTAGGGTAGTGATAATTACCTTATATGATATTATATTATAGGTATGATAATACCTATTTGATTGATTATTGATTTATGTGTATGACATACCTAGCTTACTTGCTATCGGTGGGAGGTTCGCGCGTGAGGGCAGTCATATCCTGATGAATCCATGGGATCTTTGATTTGTCGCTCGAGAACATAGGTCTATGAAAGACTTATCGGGGAGTTGATAAGTCCGCTGACTGTGGGTACGTAGGTATGTGCATGACCCATGGATACGAGAACTATGTTTGCCTCTAATTTGTTTGTTGTTGTTTGTGGTTCGTGGAATCTTACCGAACCTGTAGTCCCCTATTCGGCGACCTGCGATGATGGGACATGATAGCAGAGTAATGCATTGCACCACAGCTGTGACTCGGGGTGCCGTATTATATATGAATATATATATATAATGAATTAAGTGGTTACATGAATATGTTGTAGTTAAATCTATCTACGGTGATAATTGTAGATAACGGTGAATAGAGAAAGATAATGGAATTAAGTTAATGAATGTTTATGCTTATAGAATTGAAAAGCTTCACTCATGATAATGAGAAACGATTCATATTAATGAGTAATGATTCATGTTAATGTGAAACTAATCATATAAAGAAGAAATGTAAATGAATAATAATGTGACGTATGGTATGGGACATACGGGGATTATAATATGGAGACTAGAAAAGAGGAACCATTAACTACGAGGTTAATAGGAAACGTTAAGTGTGCACTCTAGTTGAGAGGTGAGAATTGCAAGTGAGAGTGGGATCTAACATGTACATAATAAATGCTTTATTGCACTTGTTAAATACTTGTTTTTAAAATAATCTACACATTCGGGCTCTGACCCGTTTCCTTGCATATTTTCTCTTCTATTGTATCTCTATATCAGGTGTCCAGAAACAGGGACGCCAACGTTAGCGAATTATGACAGGCTATGGATTTATGGAGTTTTGCCTAGAAGCCTTCCATCTTTTGATTCACAGTATTCTTAGTTAGGGCATGTCGCCCAAAGGATTTCAGTTATCATTTTCTGTCGGAGTTAAATACTATTGTATTTGTGTCTTTTTAATACATTTAACATTGTTGGGATTGTTGTAAATGATTTATATTATTTGGGAATGTTTATTCCAGTTGCATTTAAATTCTTTTGAGTTATTTATTTAGTGTTCTGTGTTTTAGAATAAAATGTGTTGTGTAATTCTTAAACTGGAAATGGATTTTGTTAAATTAAAATTTGGAAAGTTTTTAACACCAGCTTAATTGAGTTTTGGGTGAGTTGTAAATGTTTTCGACAGTGATGCTAAGAATGAGCCAACTGTATATTCTGTTTTAATTTGGTATGGGACTGGCCACCCGGTATTTAATTAGGCGGGGTGTTACATATATTTATAACCAAATCATATATATATATATATATATATATATATATATATATATATATATTCTGTAACAACACTCGTTTATATAATATAAATCACTTCTCAATATGGCCTGGCTATACTTGTCGAACTCTTATAGCGATGGCCAAAATATCCCGAATGTTCCCATTCGTAGAAATATATAAGTATATTCACACTTAAAATACTAAAACTATAAGCATTCTTTTACTTAAGATTCACTTACATTAATCACTTTTAAGGATTCATATATAAACCCGAATGTACCAATTCGTAATAATTATATAAGTATACTATCAACTTATTTTAGTTCCATAGGTATCGCATCACCTATAATAATATTCGTCAATAGACGCACCGGATAGCCGCTCACTCCTCTTTAGCCCATATCCTAAATTCCATCCTAATCACATCCTGGGATTTACTCAAATGCAATAAGCCCATGTTTATTCTAACCGCATAAATATGTCTATACACACTTGCTGAAGACCTCTCTCGAATATTACGCTTCCTAACCATTCATTAGGTCCATACCCCGGATTGTACCCTTAACTAATTCAAGGTTCCCTCTTTCATCCCAAGGTTTACTCACCCTTATTTCCATTATCTAGGAGTCCTAATATCATGTCCATAATCCCTTATAACAATCTCCAATTTCTAATTTAATTTCCCCCAAAACTTAAGGAAAAAAACTTTCTAAAATCTTACAGGGCCGAATCGATTCGCCTCTTTTCGAATCAATTCGCCTTTACTGAATCGATTAAAAAATCCTCTACTTTCTTACTATTCAAAACCGAATCGATTTGGCTTGTCCACATCGATTCGCCCTGCGAAAATTTGAAATCTTCTACGGGTTATCATTTTCTCCAAAACCTAAAAACCATCCCAACCTCCATTTTTGTGGTTTTAAATCCCAACCAATAACACTATAATTATCCTAACACTGATTTACAACTAACACATCAATTAATTAATGGGATAGAATATTTTTTCTTGGATTTAAACTCTAAAACCAATTAAACTCTCTTTTCTCATTTCTACCCATATATATACACCATTAACATGGGTTTATCACTAGAATTCATAAAGAGTTAACAACACATCAATTTGTAAACTCAAAATCAATTTTTCCAAATTTTTTTCAAGGGATTCAACCCAAAAATCATATGGTTTACCAACTATAATATGATATGCACACACTCAATTGAATAAAGCAAGTAAACACTTGCCTCGTGGATAAAATCCGACGACCTCGAGTCGAATCCCTTGGATTTTGTTCTGAAATCCCCTTTCTCTTCCTCTTTTATCTTCTTCCTTTCTTTCCTTCTTCTTTTCTCTCTTTTCTTTTCTTTCTTCCTCTCTCTCTTGCCTTATAAGAGAGAAATAGGGGTTATCCCTTATAAAACCTAATTTTCACTCGTATACTCAAATGCCTTACTAGTCTAAAAGTCCCCAGGACCCAAATGCTACTCACGGATACCCTATTCTGACTATCTCGGCCATTCCGAAACCAACCGTGCACTCAAAATCTCCATCTGAGTTACTTAGACCCGACGCTTCTCAACACGCATTTTCTACAACATAAACTATCACTCGTCACTTAACCCAACTGCGACATGACATAAAAATATTCTGACTCATTTACTTAGTCCCCAAAGTAAATGTAACACACATTGGTAATTATCTAACACTTAATAAATCCCAAAACTACTATTTATCGTAATTCCTCTAATTACCAAATTACACCCACTTATGTAATTTAAATATCTATAAAAGTGCGGGGTATTACAATGGAATGAATTCAATCATTAGATTGTGGGATGATACCCTGTAGCTATGCTTGGTCTCCATAACTCTGAAATTAGTTATTGTGTAGAGTTTTCCAAGCTCTAGTGCCAAGTAAGTATTTTTGCATTACTGCATGTATCGAGTCACCCTGCGAAGGTAAAAAATATATATAATTAAATGAAAGATCGTAAAAAAGATAATGTAATTTATAGCGACATAAAAGTAATAAAAATGGTACGGTATAAGTTATATACGTGGTCATCAACTAAGAGAATGCCATCTGATAGTTTTGGGTGATCGCCATATCGAGCCTTGATTCCCATTTTTATACAACACGTATAAATATGGTCCAATCATCCATGACTAGTGAAAGATCGTCAAGTTTGTTAACTTATTTCATGTTCTTGAAAGGTTTTATGAGAAAAAATTATTGGTGAAATGAAATAAGGGAGTAGAATCAGAAGTAAAAGGATTAAGAATATTAACAATTTAGTTAATTAAGTAAATATACCTATAGATATAGATGAAAGAACCTCATCGTAGATAACATTTTTTGTGTAATGGCTATTAATGTGGTCTTCATTATTTATGAATAATTTTAGACTGATGCTTGAAGTTACTCTAGATTTAGCCACATACAGTTGACCGTGAATGAAAACACGCTTTAGTAAGTATATTGAAATTTGATCGAAACTTTGGCCTTGGATTTTGTTAATTGTCATAGAGAAAGCAAACCGAACTAAAAATTAACGTCTTCTCGGAATAAATGGCCATTTGGAGTCCGTTGCAACATTATTATTCGTGAAATGAATACTTTTGTGCCTATATATGATCCTGTGATAATTATAGCCTCAATGACTAATGAAGATAAAGGTGTAATGATCAATCTTATACTATTGCAAAGCACGACACTCTGGTTTATGTTTTTCATTATCATAATCGATGAACCTATCTTTAGGTCCAAGATATGACCTGGGAGTCCAGAAAAGTTTAAACTATTTAAAAATTCAATAGTAAAAATCACATCTTGTTCACGTATGTCCCTAGTAGCCTTAGATATTGAATTTTGTAAGGACACTTTTCTCACGTCCAATATGTTACATTTGTGTATGTCGTACACCGCTACATTTGGCACGTCACTTCACGATCTCACATGACGGCTTCTATCCAAATTCTAAGAATTAATCATTCAACATCTCCATCAAGTGTCCCACATCTGCCTCAACGACATCACGTTCCACGATTTTATGGATTTTATGCAAGTGGTACGCTAGAGAAGTCAAAATAATGAAAGAAAGGCAAGATAGGAAAGTTTAAGGGAATTTTGGTAATTTTACAGCCATTGTCCGGAGGTCTGGTCAATGGGAAAGTTGAAGATCTTAATGCCATGAAGAAATTGGAAAAAACGTCATCTCAATCCGAGTTACGGTGAAGAAGTTATGCGCGTTAAAATGGAGAAGAAAGTCTAGTGGAAGAAATTTTGGACTAGAAAAGTGAACCGGTTCAGAAAAAGTGAACCGGTTTGGTTTTATCATATTTGGCCTCGGTACTGGAAAAGTGAACTGGTTCGATTTTTATAAAGGCCAAAGTGATCCGGTTCGGCGCACCGCCTCAGAAATTTATTTTTTCTATAAATACCTATTTCGGTGGTGTAGTTTGTTAGGACTTTGAGAGATGTTCTTTAGAGACGAAATACATCAAGTCTTCATATTTTTGAGTCCCAAAACCCATGTTTGATTCACAATAAAAATCCTAATCCTTTTTGTGAATCTTTTGGAACCTAAGAACACATCTTTGTTCAAGTTTTTTTATTGTTGAGAAGAGATCTATACAACTACTAGTTGCGTGCTATTGGAGAGTGCTCGAGGGTGTTCTCTTGCTGAAGATTGGGCTATGAGTCCTTGGAGGGTGCTGCGTGTATTCTCTTGCTGAGTGAAAGACTACGAGTCTTTATGGGTTAGCTGCACGTTGATCCATTGCAGATTTATCTATGTAATCGTAAGTTGCGATTTATTGAATTCATAGTGAAATAAAGGTTTTCCCTTGGGTTTTTTTTCCTGAATATGTGTCTCAGCATATTTATTGTGTCGCATGCTTCAATCGTGATGATTTGATTTATTGACACATAGATGAATGTTTAGGGGCTGATTTATTTTTATTTGGGTTGTTCAAATTTAGATATCCAATTAAATAAGTAATACGATAAATTAGAAATTTCTAAATAAATTTGATTGATATTGCACAACCGCATTCTACAAATTGGTATCAGAGCAGGTTACACTATTTTCTGCAAAATTATGTGATATTGTTTTTTTTAAATCAGTTCTGTGAAAAATCGTAATGTTTTCAATGGAGCATTCATATAATAGGATGCCTATTTTTGACGGGTCTAATTATGCCTAATGAAAAGCTCGTATGAAATCACAATTAAAAGCTATTGACGAGCGTGTTTGGTTATTGTGTGAAAATGGGTGGAATCCTCCCACGATCACTGTTAATAATATCACCTCTTTAAAACCCGTGTTGGATTGGACTGAGGACGATTTTAAACTGTCTAATTTTAATTCCCGTGGACTTAGTGCTATTTTTGGAGCCATCACTCCCGACGAGTTCCACCAAATTATGACATGCACCACGTCTAAACAGGCTTGGGATGTCCTTAAATTGACACATAAGGGTACAAACGCGGTTAAAGAATCAAAACTAAAAAATTTAGCCACCCAATTTGAGACTATCACCATGACTGAGTCTGAATGCTTTGATGAGTTTTATGCACGTTTGTCGGACATTGTCAACACTAGTTTTAATTTGGGTGAGACGATTGATAACACGCGTGTCGTTAAAAAGATTTTGATATCTCTCCCAAAACGCTTTATTCCTAAAGTCACTGTTTTGAACTCTTTGGGAAATTTGAAATCACGTAAGTTGGAAGAACTTGTAGGAGATCTTCAAACCTATGAGATTGACATGTTTCCCCAAACCATTAAGGCTAAGGATAAAGGCATTGCTTTAAAGACTCATTTTAAGAAAAAGAAAGAAAAAATTTGTGAGCCCGACTCTGAGGGTGATTTTAATTTTGACGACATGGCCTTATTTGCGAATTTTTTTAAAAAGTTTCTCAAAATTTCTAAAGAAAATTCTTCCAATAAAAAGAGACTTTTTGAGAAAAATAAAAAGAAAGGAAAGTCCAAATAAAGCGGTGAGAAGGAAAAAGAGAATGACTCAGATGAGGAGTGTGAGGAGGATTTTGAGGACATGACTTGTTTTGAATGTAAGGGTAAGGGGCATAAGTCGTTTGAGTGTCCTATGTGGCTCAGAAAGAAAGGGAAGAAAGTAGCCATGCCCACCACACTTAGTGATAGTAGTGAAGGTGAGGGTGATGTGACTAGTGGTGAGAATTTTGTTGCATTTTTAGCAAGTCGTGTGAGTACACCCACTTTATCCCACAATAGCTCACACGAATGCGGCGGTGATGATTTGAGCGCTTCAAGTGAGGGAGAAAGCGAGTGTGAAAGTGGAGATGAAAGTGAGCTCTAAAAAGCCTTTAGAGATTTGTACACCGAGACCTTAATAACAAAGAAGTATAATAGGGATTTAGGTCGTCGAGTGTTAGATTTGGAGAGAGAGAGAAGGAGGTTTTAAGAAAGGAAAAATGTGATTTGACCGACACGGTGTCTAGTCTGACGACACGTGTATCCCAACTTGAGAGTGATCTCGAACGTGCTAGGGAGGTCAAAGTCAATTTTGAGAACGCACCTAAGAAGGTTGAAAAGGTGTTTCTTAACCCCTATAAGGGTAGAGTTGTCGGGCTAGGAAATGGTAATGACGGTGTGTCCACTTTTTTTGTTGCACCAGTGTCTGTTCTCACTTTAGTGATAGATCCACATGGCTCGAAAATTAACCCACCTAGGCGTCCCATTAGGAGAGTTCGTCCTAGTGTTGTTGAGAGAGGTGTTCCTAGGCCTATTTATGTTTGTTCCCATTGCAAGAGGAGAGGACACATTAGGGAATTTTCCTTTAAGTTGGGTAATGTGTCACGTTTTGCTACTACACGTGTTTCTGCCACACATGCACCCACACATGATACTTTACATGCTCCTGGAGACACCTGTGACACCCCGACTAATTAAATACCGGGTAGCTACTCCTTTATTAAATTAATTCAAAATGCCAAGTTGGTCCAGTTAATAGCATCACTGTCGAAAACATTTTTAATGATTACTAACCACCTAGTATTTAAAAAGTAGTGCCAAATTTTAATTAAAGTCTGATTAACATGCAACAAGTGTAATGACGAAATAAATAACACCATTCACCATACTGAAGTAAAACGAATCACCATCACATAGTGTAAATAAAGTCTGGAGGAAAACTCCTCACTACAATCCCATACTGAAATAAATAACCGAATGCTAAAACAATACAAATCAAAGTCTGAAAACTGTAATGTAAAAGATGTCTCTAATAGAAATGGGCAACATGCCCTACAACTGATGGATAGTGACTCTGGAATCCAAAAGATAGAAGCGTCTACAAGCAAGTCCCTGTAGCTTCTACAAACAGCTACAGCTCGTCACCTGAATGAGAATCCTATGCTTGGTGTCCCTGTGGCTGGGAACCTAAAATGGTTTTACAAGAAAAAGATTTGAAAAGCAAACGGGTCAGAGCCCGAATGTGGAGTTATATTTTAAAAGCCTGCAAGTGCTTTAAAAACATTTAAAACATTAAATGCAAAGTACATGTTAGGACGTGCACTCACATGATATTCTCACCTCTCTTCTAACTGTGCACTCCTAACGTAAGTACCCATCTATATCGACACAATTCACTAGCTAAGTACCATCATATCTAGCTAGACTACCATAGGTCCTACCCTTATTACTCGGTTCTACTAACATTATAACGCTCGAAATTAAATAGGGGTTTAACGCAAACTCAGATGCTCAAAATGCAATATATAGCACTATCAGTTAACTCGTTATATATCTCGAAGCAATACCGTAATTATATTCACAACAATAACATGAAGGTTCTCATTAATTAAGTGTATATTATTCACATCATAAGTATACAGTATAAGCACCCCGAGAACTAAGCTGCGGTGCACACATACTCTGCTATCCATCCCGGTACATCACGTACAGAAGGATTACATATTCCGAATCTCTCAGGAATAGTTCAGATAACACAAATCACAAATAGTGGAGGCGAACACAGTCACATCACATAGGTCACGCACATACCTACGCTCCTACGATCAGCGGACTTATTAATATCCCAATAAGTCTTTCTATGACCTATGTTCATCAAGGTAACCAGTCTAAATCCGGGCAACACAAGGATTAGAGGGCCCTAAGCGAACGCAAACCTCCCATAATAGCAAGTATGGTAGGTATGTCATACACACAATTCATATACCAATGCTAAGTAGACACACATCTTAGTAATCCCGTAGTTTAATCGTAGTACATATCGCTTTCACGTACTAACTTATAATATCTACAACTTATATTATTCCGGTTTATCATCATACGCACCATAATCTATTCTCACGTCATAGTAGACACTCACGTCTCAACCCAAACGGTTCATTGAATTAAATCTCTCGTATATAAATTTACTCCTCGTAATAACCCAAAAGTCCCAAATCTATCCTTACATCATCAAAGGAAGTTTATCTATATCCTAGAACAAGTTTACGGGACTCCAAAAATCAAAACAGTCCAAAAAGGACCAAACTGTCAACTCGTTAGAAGTCTCGTTCGAACGAGACTGTTCGAACGAGATTCCTCTGTCAACTCGTTAGAAGTCTCGTTCGAACGAGGCTGTTCGAACGAGATTCCAGTTCGTTCGAACGAACTGTACCTTCTAACGATATCTCGTTCGAACGAGATATCGAACGAAATCCCTTCTCGTTAGCAGCGACTGGTCAACTCGTTAGAAGCTCGTTCGAACGACCTGGGGATTGCTTCTAACGACTGACAAGTTTCGGCCCAGATTTTTCCCCAATTCGTTTTCATCCATTTTTATCACTTCTAATCTCTTCCAAAGTTCATCCCAACAACGTTTTAGGGTCTCTAATTCACCCTAAACATATTCAAGCCATCTCCTAACATGTTTTCAAGGATTAAATCTCTCTAACATCAATCAAAATATAAATCTCTACACTTTTTCCCAATTATTTCAAGAACATGAACCCTAACTTTTTGAATCATGAATTAACCCAATAAAATCCGTTTTAAATTTCACCCAATCATAAATATCATCAGTAGGAACATCAACCTATCATTCTACATGCAAATCCTCCTCAAGATTTCAAGTTCTAAGTTCAATTAACATGGGTTTTCATTATCTTTCAAGAACAATTGATATTCTTCAATTTCTAACATGGAAAAGACATTCTCTGAAATTAAATGGAATAAAGTCACTTGCCTTGGTTCGATTTCTGATTTTGGTGTAGGTTTGATGGAGTTTTTCTGCAGAATTTCCTCTCTTCCAAGCTCCTTCTTCAATGGTGGCTTAAGGTGGCTAGGGTTTGTTTTGGGGAACTTGGAAACCTAATTGATAACCTCCGTAGCTTAAAGGGTTAAAGTGGGTTGGATAGTGGGTTTAGTGGGTCAATAATCAATCAGATTAAGACTCCTAATTTTCGTCACTTTTAATTCCTCAAAATGTAAAATTACCAAAATACCCTTTAAGTTGCCGGTATGGCCTAAAAATACCCCGGAATCCAAACTACACCCTCGGGTAGTGTTTTCTGACTATCTCGACCCTTCCGGACGCGTTGGCGCACTCAAAACGACCATACGGTTTATAGATTTTAAATTCACTTTTTATAATCAAAATATTACACCGTGACGCGGCGGTCCCACGCGTCTCAACAAAATTTCTAAAATGCCGTATATAAATCTCACGACAAATTTTATAATACCAAGTTCATATATAAAAACATGTATGCACATAATCAAATACCAACTCGCATCTCGTTAGTATTTATAACCCGGATTAATTTCCAATTAATACGCATTTAATTAATTAATCCCAAAAATAAATATAGCCAAAAGTACGGGGTATTACAACTACATGAGAGAGTTTGCACATTTTAGTGAGTAAGTTAAGTTTTTAGTCAAAACTTCACATGACTTGATGGAGGTTTTTCATAAGTTGTCACCACCTTTGGAAAAAAACCCTGCACCTAACAGTTGAGGTTTGACTTGTTTGCTAGCACAGGATGTTTTACATGATGATATTGTATACCTATTGCTAGTGTGTACCATGTTTGTATGTTTTCCTATTTTTTTTTTTAAATTTGAAAAAGCCAAAAAGATTTTGTTTTGATAAAATTTTGAAAAATTCAAAAAGAGTTTTGTATTTTGTTTACACCTTTTATGGATAAACACTTAGGATGACCATGTCACAGTATCATTCCATATCCATGTGACTTTTTGATAGTATTTTGAGATAATATGTCATGTCATCCATGTGATTTATAATGTTTGGAGTCATTAAGATGTAATTAGTTGTTACTACCTACATGTTTGACTCACTTTATCCTTTATTGCACACATGCACGAAATTGTTTGATGTTTGTGCTTGTCTATCACATATTGATTGGGTGTTTCCATCTCAATTTTGTTTATAGAACGAACCAAATGCAATTAAATAAGACAATACAAAGTGTGCACATTTGAACCATGTTTGTGAGGATTTGTGTGTTTTGTTTGAAAACGGTGAAGGGGCTACGAAAGGTTATCATTTATCCTTTGCGATTAAGCCGCTGTTTAATTGGACCTAAAAAATGGAGGAATTTTATTATCCATGGTCCAAAGAGGTTTAAAAGAGCCCGAAAAAATTGAAAGGCAATAAAAAGAAATTTATTCCAATTATGGGCCATTTAGGTTTTTCACCAATTCTCCAAAGTTTGAGAATTTAGTTTATTCACCTCTAAAGGAAGATATGTTTAAGGGAGATTGGTTGGATTTTTAAATAAGTTTGCACGTCCTTGAAAAGGTCTTGAAAAAGCATTACATAGTTTTGGACGTTATTGGTGTGTAAATCATCGTGACTTTGATTTGTTGATATGATTAAGACGATGTCATATAAATTCAATAATTTCACACCTAAAGACAATTTTGATGTTCATTCGTTAGGGGTACTCGTATGCATCGTGCACATATGCTTGATTGAGTTAATTTACCTATCGAATTTGATCACACCCATTCATTATGTTTCCATGATGTGGTTGTTTTTGTGTAAATTCATGGTGTGTGATTTTTGTAACATCATTTTTTTGCATTTTTGTATGAATTTTTTTTTGAAAAATTAAAAATAGTTGGTGAAGATTTTTTTGAGTATCTCTTTTCAAGAGAACGTTTGCCATTTGATTGATGCCTTGTTTTGAAGATTGTGGCACCCTGTTTATGCTTGTTTGATTTATTCTTCTCATTTGTCTATTTGGGGACATAATAAAATGGTTGAGAAAGCATTATCATATTATGGGGGAGTTTGAATTTTGGGGGACTTTTGAGTTTTGACTTATGCTTTTCACATAAATTAGTATCTATGCTTATATTATTTCACTCTCGATACGTCACGAAGGTATTTTATTTGTCTCATGTGTGTAGGTATGAAGATTGAATATTCTATGTTACACACCCTGATGAGAAAAGATTAGAGATTTTTGAGAGATTTGAAGTTGAAGAAAAATTTGAGAACTTGCAAATTTTAGTATTTTCCATTTTGGGGGTCATGGGGGATATTAGATTTGTATAGGGTTTTATTTTTATAATTCGGATGATTTTTATGTATGTACCGGCATAGAAATAGGGGGAGATTTGTAAGGACATTTTTCTCACGTCCAATATGTTACATTTGTGTATGTCGTACGCCGCTACATATGGCACATCACTTCACGATCTAACTTGACGGATTCTATCCGAATTCTAAGAATTAAGCATTCAACATCTCCATCAAGTGTCCCACATCTGCCTCAACAACTTCACGTTCCACGATTTTATGGATTTTATGCAAGTGGTACGCTAGACAAGTCAAAATAATTAAAGAAAGGCAAGATAGGAAAGTTCCAGGGAATTTTGGTAATTTTACAACCATTGTCCGGAGGTCTTGTCAATGGGAAATTTGAAGGGCTCAAGGCCACGAATATATTGGAAAAAATAGCATCTCAATCCGAGTTACGGTGAAGAAGTTATGCGCGTTTGAAATTGAGAAGAAAGTCTAGTGAAAGAAATTTTGGACCAGAAAAGTGAACCGGTTCGATTTTATCAGATTTGGCCTCGGTGCTGAAAAAGTGAACCGGTTCGATTTTTATAAAGGCCAAAGTTAACCGTTTCGGGGCACCGCCTCAGAAATTTATTTTTTCTATAAATACCTATTTCGGTGGTGTAGTTTGTTAGGACTTTGATAGACGTTTTTGAGAGACGAAATACATCAAGTCTTTATATTTTTTAGTCCCAAAACCCATGTTTGATTCACAACAAAAATCCCAATCCTTTTTGTGAATCTTTTGGAACCCAAGAACACATCTTTATTCAAGTTTTTTTCTTGTGAAGAAGAGATCTCTACAACTACTAGATGCATGCTATTGGGGAGTGCTCGAGGGTGTTCTCTTGCTAAAGATTGGGTTGTGAGTCCTTGGAGGGTGCTGCGTATATTCTCTTTCTGAGTTCAAGACTGCGAGTGTTTGTAGGTTAGCTGCGCGTTGATCCAATGTAGATATCTCTATGTAATTGTAAGTTGCGATTTATTTAATTCATAGTGAAATAAAGGTTTTCCCTTTGGGGGTTTTTCCTGAAATCTGTGTCTCAGCATATTTATTGTATCGCATGCTTCAATCGTGATGATTTAATTTATTGGCACATAGACGCATGTTCAGGGGCTGATTTATTTTTATTTGGGTTGTTCAAATTTAGACATCCAATTAAATAACTAATCCGATAAATTAGAAATTTTCGAATAAATTTGATTGATATTGCATAACCACATTCTACAAGTTTGAGCTCAAATATGTTGTAGCATCTCCGGGATTTACACTTAGTATGTAAGCATTGATGTTGTCAACCATATGGTTTGTTAGAGTAAGAATAACTCGACCCTTGATGTAATATAGATCACGGTATTTGTTGACTAAATCGAGGTATGCACTTGAAACAATATCGACAATTGGGCTATAGGAATGGGGAATAAGGTTGGCATTTGGTATTTTTACCCACGACGGATAGTCTTCATCTCCGAATGATTATGTTTGTAGTTTCTCGTCACCTAATGCTAGCATCCAATCTCTGAATGAAGTCTAATCTTGTATTCACATGTTTTTTGATAGGTTCAATACATAGGGCACACTCCAGAGTTTTGATTTATTAATTGATGCATTTAGAATTTCTTCTCTACTTCCCTTATGAACAACATGTAGGGTTTGACGAAAATCTCCACCAAGAAGAACTGTAATTCCTCCAAAAGCCTTTTCAGAATAATTTTCATCACCGAACAGCATTACGTCTCTTAATATTCTATTAACAACTTCAAAATAATGACGATGGTTCATAGGAGCCTCATCCCAAATAATTTAGCTTATTTTCGTAATGAGCTCTGCAAGATGAGTCCGTTGATGAATATCGCATATTAACTCTGTGTGAATATCAATAGGAATTTTAAATCTTGAATGAGCAGTTCTTCCATCGGGTAGTAATAACGATGCAATTCACGAAGATGCAACAGGGAGAACCACTTTTCCCTCTGAACGCAGGCGTGTAAGAATTTTTTGTACAAAAAGTTTTCCCTGTGCCACCTGCCCCATTTACAAAGTAAAATCATCCTTTGCTTTAGCATACGGATCGTATAACATGATTATAGATATCCAATTGTTCATCATTCAAAGTGTGGAAGATTTTATCATGGTCATGTGCTAAAGAGTCCGCATTATAAGAAAGTTCTTCTCTTAAGAGCCTATTATCCTTTTCTCGAATCAGTGTAGCATCCATTAGTGGAATTGGTAAGAGATCTTTTAGGCATTTCCCATTTCTGTTCAATTTCATGAAGAGCATAATTCTTCAATAGATTTTCACTCAGAATAAGATCAGGGAGGCCTAAGATTTTTCTTTGACGATGAAGCAAATATTATGATAAAACCTCCCCATTACGAAGCTTGTTCTAGAGCATCGTGCCACTCTTTGTCATCTTCTAACATCCCAAGAGCGTAACATGCAATTTTGCATGTTGGATAAATAATTACATTCACCGTCTTCAACTCATTGCAATTTCTTCCTTCACAAACAACGTTGAGGAGCTTACGAAGGTAAAATCTTTCACCAGAAGCTAGATGATCATAAACTATACGACTTAGCAGGTGCCTAAATTTTTCTTTCTAAACCATTCCTTTGCCTGTGGGTCCCAAACCCATTTTAATGAAAATTTAGCATACGTTAACTCCTGGCATCCTCATTGATAGAATATATTTTCCTCAAATGTGTAAACATAGTCTTCTCAATATCTACCCTTTCAATGATAGTATCTAGATTGTCAAAATATTTAAAACTGACAACCTACTCGTCCGATAGATGGAATGTCAAACTCTCAACGTCGATGCTTCGATATTTTACATGAAATTGATTAATTCTCCAGCAATATTCACATGAAGATAAGTAATGATAATCGAGGAATATTTTAATTTCATCAACCTCTAACATTTCATCGTTACAATTATTATTATTTCGGACAATTGATTTCGTCAGCTCTATTGTGATTCTATCTGGGACTTTATTTATGTACTTGAAAGGGTACTTAATCGCCCTTGATTTATTGCACCATTCAACATTTATGTGAGCTTTGTATTTGATGACCAAGTCAATATTGTGAGGAACTAAAAATCTGTTGTCAAGTTTGATCCCCATCTTCTCTACAAATCTCCCATCATCTCTACGTCTATAAATTGGGAATCCATCTTCATTAAATTTTTGCATGCTTGTGAATTTTTTTAGAAATTTTTTTGAGCAACATTCGTTTGCCATAAAAGGCGACTGGGGATTTGCGTGCTCGCATAGTCCGCATTATGAATTATGAAATAAATGCGTATCCAACTGGGTCGCTAATACAATCAGGTAGCTCAGTAGGAATAATCTTATCAATATCATCTGATGTTGATTGTTTTGCATCTGCATGTAAGAATATAAGTATGTGGGTGTGGCAATCCTCTTTTCTGGAATTCAATTATGTAGATAGCTGCCATAAAAATTATATCTTGTTATAGTTACAGACATAGTATAAATGGTTAGGACCATAAATAATAAGATTTTTAAATAGGGATCATTACTTATTAAATATAAAATACGTACTTGCCACTACTTTTACAAAGGTTTTCCTTGGACTAAATCCTTCATTAGAGCATCAAGTTTAATTTTAAAAACTCGTGTGATAATATCTGGTCTATCCTCATGCTTCTGGCCAGGAATGATTTCGAGAAACTTTATGATTATGGGCCATTTAGGATTAGCCATGAAAGTGATGAACATATTAGGATTACCAAAGAATCTACAAATAGCCATAGCGTCATGTAAATTTTGAGCCATATAACATGGACCTCCAATGTAACTTGAGAGAAGGATAATACATTTACATACAGACGACGGCATCGAATCTCCTTGAAAGACAACATCTTTCAGGCCTTTATAAAGCTCAACCCTTAATCATGGCCCATCTCAGCCTTTCTTGCTCTATGCATGTATACGCATCAACAATATATTATTGGAAAAGTCTTCCTGAGTGCAAAACAGTGTGAGCTTCATTTGTTCTTTGATGTAAATGGTATCCATAATATTTTCTCATAGTCAGGCAATTCCGTTTAGTCTTATGTTTCCCATTGTTGTTTTTGTAAGTTATACACTGTTGATAACCATATTCCCCGTATGGGAATAATAATGATTATTTCATAGCCATAAAGAATGGATGAATATCGCTAATTCTTTGTAATTCATTTGACTTATGGTCAACAATAATATATCACATAACATTTTCCTCAATAAAGTCCCCAACAATCAGTGTGGCTATTTCGAATGCGGTAGGCATATTATAAATCGATGGGTCTGTGGAATGATTTTTAATCAACCTTATTCTCACAGGCATGACATTTGAATGCTGAAAACGCTCACGTGCCATTCGAAATACTTTTTCAATCTCATTGTGCTCATCAAGCATTGATAGTAATTTCAAAATTACTTCTGCATCCAAATTTCATATCGGCCTATCTCATCCTAATGATTTTATTCGATTGCCCAACTCATTTTCTGTGTCATAAATATATAGTTTCGCAAACTTAGGCCTTTCACTTATAACTAGAAGCAATGAACCAAGCAAATGATGGTTTTCGTCACTAATGCGATAAATATACGGACCGGATCCATTATTTAATTGATGATCAACTTTAGCTCCAGTAGAGGTAAAGGCGAACATTGAATTGTACACTCTAATGTTGTCCTTGAATTTAGATGAACCCCCATCTTTTTCAGAATTTAGTAGATCGTTCAAAATCTGTGGTGTTGCTTTTATAATGGGTAAGATGATCTTTGCTTCTTAGCAACACAATGAGAATTTAGGATACGCGCGAGTACGGTTACTATCACTTCTCTCCTCATACCATATAATGGCACTACAATTGTTGCAAACTGTGCTTGGACCACCGAAATCCCATGCTTCATTAAACTTCCTTATAAAACTATTAAATTATCGCATTTGTTAAACCATAATTGAAGTTAATCCATAATTTTTTATGAGTTTTTTCATTGAGTGCTTACTAATACCGTACTTACTTTTCGGTATCCTATTCAAATGATGCTTACTTCGATTCGTACGCTCAGTTGGTGTTGTATCCCCTATAGTTCATAAATACATATGATACTCATTAATTATATTAAAAAACACTAAATATTTATTTTTAATATAGATACGTGTTACTGATCTATACAGTTAATAAATGACTAACCTGATCCAGTTACATAATGGAGTGATTCCAAGGCATTGTTTATAAAGGTAATGGTATTTACACAATAGTTACCGGGGGGATTAATTGCATTTGATGAGTCATCAACAATCGTTGTTGTCACGACATCTCCATTTTCTAGCACATTTGTTCGAGATGTAATTATCTTTTGTTTCTTTGTCGTAGACATCCCTTGCTTACTTAATTTGTCTGGATCACAACTTAGATGCCGAATGGGCATCATATTCTGAACCGATTGATGTAGGTTATATGACATATTACTTAAAATAATACTTGGTAATGCCGTACGATGTAAGTTAATCGAATGCTTATGATGCATATTCATCCTACGATTAATTCTAGCAATGCGAGATTGGGATGCTTGATCCATCCTAGTTGAATAAAAATAAAAATTCATGTCTATCGGGTGAATAATAGCATGATAGATATATAACATGGCATTGCAACAACGTTTTACATCATGAGTATAAAGATGGTAAAAGTTAACATGAAACATATAGTATTAAATAATATTTGGACCTTAGTAAATGGTACTATTTCTCTAAATGAATGCTCCTACATAGGTCAATAATAAATGTTGGAGATCAACACAAATTATACATGTTAGGAGTAGAAACACTAATAATTAGGTGGATTTACTTGTTCCCATATGGATGTTTTGTGTGTATTCCCGTCAAACCCCAACCCCGTTTGCATTTATTTTAGAATAAGTTCAGATAGTAAAATTTATGACAGCCTTGTATGTCTAACATGTATTGATCAGTAATCTCATTTAATAGATATGAGTTCACTTTGTGAAGTAATATAATGAATGATATCACAATGTATGAGTGTTGAGTCATCGATAAGTCGGAAAAAAACCTAAATTATATGAGTTTTGATCGCACATCGTTGATGTATTTAAATGACAACAACGTATGATAGGATTAAGTTAGAGATCCAACTGAAATTATCACTTCTTAGCATAAGAATTCAAAGTAATAACTTATGCGAAATGACAATTATTCAATTAATTAGTAAGTGTATGTGTGTAATGGTCGATTCGACCATAGTCTCCAAAAACAGGGTATGAATTGATGAAGTCTTTATGTAAAAGAATAGATTGTATCTAAATGAGAATAATTTATGCAGTGAGAAAGCTGTAGTTCCATCTTATGTGGTATATTCGTAGGATAATAAAGCAAATACAGACGCATTGCGAAATGACACTAGTGAAAGAAATGTAATAATGTATGGGAAATTACAATTGTAGTTAGAGTTTAACGATTAAAGGACTGAACGAGTGGATGAATTGATGGAGTTAATTGAGAAGTAAGTATTACAAAGTGTGACAGATGTTAAAAATAATATTCAACTCACCCATGTCAAACGAGTCCAATGTAAAATATGACTAAGCTATTACAAAGAAATCAAGCCAAAGTTTACAACCAACTGTGTAGGAGCCTCAAGTACTAAAGTAAATCCATAACAGTGAATTTAACTGTCAAGAATCCATAACAATGGATTAAATTTCTAACGGGTAACGGATATTATATATTTACCAGTTATATATCAAGTTTTTATATGTCAATATAAATATTAGGTAACAGGTATTATATAATTAACAGCTAACATGTAGTATATATATCAATATTAGCTAAAAGGTAACAACTAACATCTAACAGCTAACAATTATTATATATTTAATAGATAACATGTATTATATATCAATATCAGCTAACAACTAACATGTAGTTTTTTTATCCCAAAGCAAATGAATCCATTTTATACAACAAAAGCAAGTCCTCAATCAACTTTGCCTTAAAGATTGAAATTTCATGGATAAAAGTAACATAATTTCCTGTTGAAAGTAAGACATACAATCAACTACAAAGCTATAGTTCACAAAATTTTGTAGGAACACTAATGACCACGGTTTGTAATGTATTTAGGGAATAAGGCAACAATCTTAATGATTGGTTCATTCAGTTGCTTGAAGTTAAGGGTTGTATGTTTATGGATTCATAGGGTAAGCCGTTTGTATAAAGTAAAGAAGAAATCATAACAAATTCGTGTGAAATAAATCGATGCGAAATGGCCTTTTCTACTCCTTATAGAACTATTCGAGATATTCTTTTCGACAATTTTTATATATGCCATACTCTTATGCCTTCTCAAATACACAACAAATCAAAACCACTCAAAATTAATACCTTAAAATAGATACAAAAAATCATTTCTAAGTACACATCATTGTGACAATTAATTCAACCTCACATATTTCAAAAACAAATCTTCTCCAGGTCTAAGCTTTAATTTCCTTAATGTATGACTTGTTGACAGTAGCATCAGAATAATATGTAGACTTTTGACTAAGATAAACATATGTAATTTCTTCTGCTAAACTAAATTAAAATAGCAACCAATCTAAATCTATTAATTAAATCCAAAATCTCTTAATTTTGGGGCAACTATTTTTTAATGATTCTAACATAATCTTACTTCTCAAATACACAATAAATTCAAACAATGAAAAATTAATACATTTATATAGATATAAGAAGTGGTATACTTAGTTGATCAAATGCACCAACCCAGGTTTCCTTACTAAAATGTAAGAAATTCAGCAAATGCACCTATAGCAGTGCAAAATTGTTTACATACATTAGACCATTGAATGTACAAATCATATATCTCTAAATTTTCAACTTATACTAATTTAATGAATTTAAACTCATATAATCACCTATAGTAGTACTAATATAAGTAGATGCACTTAAAATGATATGTTATAACATAATTCTTACTTCAATAATACCCCAGTTTTAACTTACTTCAAACTTATAGAATTCATTGAACTAAAAATTGAATTAAATAAAAATCAGCCCCATATCGATTGAATTCAAACTGATACAACTCTTAATTCAATGCACTATACATTTCAAATTTATATGTTTCAATGCAGTATACAATCCGATACAATTCATCCAATTAAAATATGGTATCAAACCATTTTACAACTCATCTCATTTCTCATGTAGGCTGATATATAATGTCTATACTAACAAACAAATCTATAAACTATTACAATGACATATTGATGTTCACATGGAAATGCTCAAACAAACTTCACCATAACTTATATGTTTACCTAGTTCAATTCTTACTTCAATAATACTCATGTTTTAACTTACTTCAAACTTAAAACTGAATTAAATAAAAATCATCCCAATATCGATTGAATTCAAACTGATACAACTCTTAATTGAATGCACTATATGTTTCAATGCAGTATACAATCAAATACAATTCATCCAATTAAAATATGGTATCAAGCCATTTTACAACTCATCTCATTTCTACTATAGGCTGCTATATAATGTCTATACTAACAAACAATCTATAAACTATTACAATGACATGCTGATATTCATATGGAAATGCTCAAACAAACTTCATCAAAACTTATATGTTTACCCAGTTCAAAAGAAACAAATTCCACATACCAATAATAACTAATATGTTTATCATAAATACAACTTCAACATTACATGAGCCTAATAACATGTTAACAATTTATCCTACATTTTAATCCATACATTAGACAATGGAATGTACAAATCAGATATCTTTAAATTTTCAACTTATACTAATATAATGCATTTAAACTGATATACTCACCTATAGTTGTGGAGGTATAAGTAGACGCACTTAAAATGATATATTGTAACATAATTCGTACTTTAATAATACCCCAGTTTTAACTTACTTCAAACTTATAGAATTCATCGAACTCAACACTCAATTAAATAAAAATTAGCCCCATATCGATTGAATTCAAACCGATACAACTCTTAATTCAATCCACTATACATTTCAAATTTATATGTTTCAGTGGAGTATACAATCCGATACAATTCATCCAATTAAAATATGGTATTAAGTCATTTTACAACTCATCTCATTTCTCATGTAGGTTGATATATAATGTCTATACTAACAAATAAATCTATAAACTATTATAATGACATACTGATATTCATAGGGAAATGCTCAAACAAACTTCATCATAACTTATATGTTTACGTAGTTCAAAAGAAATAATTTCCACATACCAAGAGTAACTAATATGTTTATCACAAATACAACCTCAACATTACATGAGCCTAATAACATGTCACTAATTTCTTCTACATTTTAATCCAAGCGTTTAATCAACATTCCAGATTTCACTCTAACCATATTTAATTGATTGAGCATTTTTAAGTTATATTTTATCAAATATTTATATATTCCATAATAACAAACAATTCATAATGGCTCTCAACATACATCTACAATAACACAAAACAAATGCATTTTATAATCTTTTTTTTCACAATTTGATTTTAACTTACTTCAAACTTATAAAATTCATCGAACTTAAAACTAAATTAAATAAAAATCAACCCCATATAAATTGAATTCAAGCTGATACAACTCTTAATTCAATGCACTATACATTTCAAATTTATATGTTTCAATGCAATATACAATTCGATACAATTTATATAATTAAAATATGGTATCATGCCATTTTATAACTCATCTCATTTCTTATGTAGGCTACTATATAATGTCTATACTAACAAACAAATCTATAAACTATTACAATGACATACTGATATTCATATGGAAATGCTCAAACAAACTTCATCATAACTTATATGTTTACCTAGTTGAAAATAAACAATTTTCACATACCAACAATAACTAATATGTTTATCACAAATACAACTTCAACATTGCATGAGCCTAATAACATGTTACCAATTTCTTCTACGTTTCAATCCTAGCGTTTAATCGACACAACCCGATTTCACTCTAATCATATTTAATTGATTGAGTATTTTTAAGTTATATTTTATCAATATTTATATATGCGATAATAACAAATAATTTGTAAGGACACAATTCTCCAATTGAGTCTTAATATAGTTTTGGCTCAATTCCGGACAAAAACATTTATGTCATAGGATAGTGTTCAAGTGTACCTATTCAAGCCTATGATGTGTTTAGTTGAATATGTAGCGGCAAAGAGTATAAAGCTTCATCAAATGTCGAGTTTGTGTGCCTCATTTCAACGTCATCAACAGTGGTTCCATGCTCCCAAGGTATGAATGCATTATATATATATATATAGGAGCCTGGAATAAGTTTATTGGGTGTTAGGTTTTAAACTGTGTTTTGTTTTCGAAAAGATTTCAATTAAAAACTTTTATATAAAGTATATAAAGTTTCTGGGCTAAAAATGAAATTTTTAAACTTTATGTAAGTTCGTTCGAATGAGATTGTCGTTCGAACCACAAGTCGTTCGAACGAGTTTTCCAACGAGATTCCCATATTAGCCACTAGAACTTCGTTCGAAATGTCATTCGAACGAGATTGCTGTTCAAATGAGATTTCCAACGAGATTTCTAACGAGTTCACACGGGAACTTCGTTAGAAGCCTCGTTCGAACGAGATGTCGTTCGAACGAGATTTCAGGCGGGAAAATTTTATCGTAGCTTTTACCCATGTTTCCCACTTCCTTACCCCACTAACTTTTGACTAATTATTATAGTGAGGGAACCAAAGTTTGTAACTTAACTTTTCATTCCATTCTAACTCCTAGAGAGAATCTTTGAGAGAAAATTCTTCCAAGAAAAGTTCATGGTTTTGAGTGATTAATTTTTCAAAGAAAAAATCATTTTACCACTCTAGTTTACACCCATTGTTTATTCCAAGCTTCCATATCTATATCATTTGCTTAGAGTGTTTTGGCACCGGTTTATCTCTAGATCTTGAAGAAGAGAAGTTTGGGTTTTCTTCTAAATCCCTCAAAGAAGAAGAAATTTCGTTGCGGCATTCTCACATGGTGAAAGGTACCATATGTGGTTGACGGTGTACCTATTGTCCGATCGGTGGATTCCGAGACCGCGGTGGAGCTCCGTGGTTATCCGCTAGGCAGAGGTGGTTACAAGAAGACGCGTCAAGGCTTGAGAGGGTTCGAGTTGTGGAAGTAAGTCATCTGTCTTGTAAATGTAATTTTCGTACTTAGTGGATTTGAGGGTAGGGCCGTCCGAGGTTGTTTCCCGTTGTGGATTTTTTCTCGTACATCACGGCGTAGTGTGATTGATTTACTTTTATCTTGCATAATAACTTAGAACTCATGATTAGGATAATTCAAGATAAAATTGGTTTTAATTATCACACTTAATTTAATTTGGTGCTAAATTAAATTTGGGTAATGTTAATTTAATTCAAGTCATTTGTTAAAATTGGTTTGGATTAATTTGGGAATAATTGAAAAATATGACTTAGGCAAATTTCTAGGACTTGGATTAGTTAATTGTGTTTTAGTGAAATTAATAGCGGCACTTGGTGTTTAATTTTAATTCTGAAAAAGTAAATTAAAATTTGTTATTTTGTTTGAACCATCATCTAACGCTTCTGTATCTATTTAACAAAAAGGAAATATATTTTTAAAGAAATTAAAAATTGGGGGCCCCTCGGGCGTGGCGCTTTACAAATTGGTATCAGAGCCAAAAACGATAAATTACTTCGTTAAGATCTTTTAAATATTTTTGGCTAAAATGGAATTTTCCCCATTTCTAAATTTCCTATTTTCGATGGTTCTAACTACGTGTATTACAAAGCGCGAATGAAATCGGCACTAAAATCTATCGACGAGAGGGTTTGGTTATCGGTAGTTAACGGATGGTCTCCACCAACTAATTTAGTTGAAAATGAACGTGTTTCCAAACCGGCCGATAGATGGGCTGAGAATGAGTTTAAACTTTTAAATTTTAATTCCCGTGATTTAAATGCCTTGTTTAGCGCTGTCACACCGGATGAATTCGAACGCATTATGACATGTGAAATCGCTAAAGAAGCTTGGGATATTTTACAACTCACTCATGAAGGTACTAGTGTCGTTAAAGCTTCGAAACTCCAAAACCTAACCACTCAATTTGAAACTATCAAAATGAACGAAAAAAAGACTTTTGATGAATTTTATGCCAGACTTTCAAATATTGTTAATTCATCTTTTAACTTGGGAGAGAAAATACCCGACAACCGAGTTGTAAAGAAAATTTTAAGGTCCCTACCTGATAGATTTATTCCAAAAGTGACCATTTTAAATTCTTTACTAACTTAGCCTCTACGAAATTAGCAGAGCTCGTAGGTGATTTGCAAACCTATGAACTAGACATGTTTCCCTCTAAAAATGAAAAAAAAAATGAAAAGGGCATTGCTTTAAAAACCCAAAAAGAGGAAAAACAAGTAGTAGAGAGCGAGAGTAATAGTGACTCGAAAGACATGGCCTTATTTGCTAGGAAATTTCGAAAGTTTCTTAAAATTAACAAAGATAAATTTAAAAATGACTTTAAGAAATTTGAAACTTCTAAGCATGATAAAGCCGAGAGGATCGCTAAAACTATTAATGAAAATTTAAATAGGGACGAGTCAAATAGGTGTTTTGGTTGTGAGGGTTATGGCCATAGGGCTTCTGAGTGCCCCACTAAACTAAGGAGAGAGGATAAGCGGCCCATTTCATATAATGCGACCCTTAATGATAGTGATAAGGAAGAGGGACCCGATTCCCCCACTAAGCCCAACTTGTGGCTTTTATGGCTAGTCATGTGAGTGATAGTGAGAACTCATCTATAGATGAAAATTTAACACATGACACTTCCAAGGTCATAGCTTATGATTCCCGTGTTTTTTATGATAGTGAGAGTGGAGAAGAAAGAGAGAGTGAAAATGAAGAAGAGGTTAATGTGAGTGAATTTCAAAATTCTTTTTAAGAATTATATGAAGAATTAATTAAATTAAAAAGAGCTAATTTGAAGTTAGAAGCTAATTTGAAAGAACGTGTCAAGGTCGTTGATAATAGTGTGTTGGTTGAAGACCTTATGATACATGAGAGGACTTTTCGAAAGAAGCTTGAATATGTAGAAGGCGAGAGAGATAGCCTTAGAGGTTTAATGGAATCCTTGAAAAAGGAGCTTCTCGAGTTCGAAGAGAGAAATGTTTTATTAGAGTCTAACATTCTAGAATTAGAAAACAAATTAAAAGACTCTAGTAATGTCAAATTTTATTTGGAGTGTCGTTCGAAAAAATTAGATAAAATATTAGGAACGGTCCAAATTAAAAATGACACTTGTGGTTTAGGCTTCGATACTTGTAATGAATCTACTCACAAAGTCAGAATCAACTTTTTAGGAGAATCGCCCAGGAAAGTCCTTAGAGATCACTCCTTAGGTAAATCTTTTCGACATGTTTTTACTTGTGCTCATTGTGGTCGAAAAGGCCATCTTAAAAAATATTGTTTTGATCTTAAAAGATTTTCTAAGAAATCTCAAAGTAAGGCAACCAAGGTAGCCAAGATACCTACACCCCGAGATAGTTACTCATCATTAGTTTGGGTTAGGAGATCCGACTTGGTAGCTTTACAAGATAGGGTATTTGATTCTCATTTACTTTCACATGCTTCCTCCCTTGCAAAATTTAAAGGTTGAATGTGTTAGTTTTAATTGCATACTTTAGCTTTTGTACTTCATGAAATATTTTCATGCTAAATGTATGCTTGTTTAGTCATTTTCTAGTCTATACTCCATGCTTAATTACATGCTAGAATTATGATCTTTGTCTATCTTTTGTATTATATTTCTTTTGTTTGCATTAAATGAAAATACAAAAAGATTTTTGTTTATCATTTGGGTTTTATCTCTTAATAATTTAAGCTTAATAAAAAATTCAAATGATTTTTGTTTGTCTTTTGAGTATATATTTTTATTTTTGGTTAAAAATTTCAAAAACTCAAAAAGATTTTATTTTGTGTGTATTTTAGTTTGACACACTTTATGTGGCATATACTTGTGTTTGAATCCCATCTTTTTCGCTCCCATGTGGCTAGAACTTTTGGTTTAGATTGTCAATCCTTAAAATGTTATTTACCATGTTTCTATGGAGTAGTTTGATTTTGTATTGATTAAATGGATTCTATTTTTATATGCCTCTATTCACACATGCACGAGCTCATTTAAAATTTTAATGCCACATGTTATATTTGAGCTTTGTGAGGTGTTCTCCTATCAATTTAGTCATCTACATATTTATGACCTAAGAGGACTAGTGCATGTCAAAATTCTTTGCACGTGAGTTTGTGAGATATAAAAAATGATATATAAATGTGCACGGGGAAGAGCTCCGAAAGGTATAAAAATCCTTTGCGATTGTAAACCACCGTTTGAAATGGACTTAAAAGAAATACGTGGTCCAAAGGCCTAAAAGCAGAAAAATGGCACTAAAAGAAAAATAATTGCCAAGGCCTATGTTTAATTGATATATTCATTCAATATAAAAAGAATATATATGCTTCTTGAGGGAGATTGGATGGTATATCAACGGTTTGCACAATGTCCGTTTATCCTAGTGGTCTTTATTGTCATGACTCTATTTGGTTTGTAGAATCATCAACATGCTAGGCTTGTATGCATTGTGTATGTTTGTTCATTGAGTTCAATATTTATTGTCACATGAGGTTATATTCAAATGTGAAAAAATTTGCAATCAAATGAGAACTCCGTGAACGTATTTTAAGTGTTTGGGTCTAAATTTAATTGTTACTAGTTCACACCCCTACACTACCGTTTTCATATGACACATTTTTGCCATACGAGTGTGCTAAACTTATTGTATTTTTGTGTCATTTCTGTGTTTATATCATATATATATATATATATATATATATATATATATATATATATATATATATATATATATATATATATATATGATATTGTTTTGTCTTTGCCTTGCTTTCTAGTCCATCTATGCTTCTACTTCATTAATTGGTATCTATCTTGGATTAGTTATGCTTTTGTTGCTCATATACTTTAATGTCCTCATCACTTTTACACATTTACATGTTTAGCTTGTTATCCCATTTTATTTATCCCTTGTTTGGTTTAAGGGTAATATGCTTTAATTGGGGAAGATAAGTTAATGTTTTGATTCTTTAGCCTTTGTCTAATCCTGGACAAAAAGAGGGAGAAATGGTATATAATCCTATTGTAATCGTATCTAAGTTTGGGAAATTTAACTTAGGGGGAGTCATGACCTTCTTAAGTAGATCTGTTTTGATAAAGGGGGGAGAATTAATTTAGGGGGAGTATTTATTTTCATTGCATTAAATACTTTGATATTCCCTATGCATTTGATAGTTTGCTTAAGTGTGCAGAAATTCTTCTAAAGCGGCAACCTTCAAGTGGCAAAGAGTTTAATTCTAAAGTGTTATTGGAGTCAAGCATTGTACTCTTTATTTTGGGTGGGATGTTTTTGAGTCTAGTAAGCTTGACGGCCCTTTAGGATTTTTGTTTGGTTTTTGTCCCGAAATAGCCAAAGGGGGAGCTTTGTAAGGACACAATTCTCCAATTGAGTCTTAATATAGTTTTGGCTCAATTCCGGACAAAAATATTTATCTCATAGGATAGTGTTCGAGTGTACCTATTCAAGCCTATGATGTGTTTAGTTGAAGACGTAGCGGCAAAGAGTATAAAGCTTCATCAAATGCCGAGTTTATGTGCCTCGTTTCAACGTCATCAACAGTGGTTCCATGCTCCCAATGTATGAATGCATTTTATATATATATAGGAGCTTGGAACAAGTTTATTGGGTGTTAGGTTTTAAAACTGTGTTTTGTTTTCAGAAAGATTTTTATTAAAAATATTTATATAAAGTATATAAAGTTTCTGGGCTAAAAATGAAAATTTTAAACTTTCTATAAGTTCGTTCGAAGTGTCGTTCGAACGAGATTGTCGTTCGAACCACAAGTCGTTCGAACGAGTTTGCCAACGAGTTCCCATATTGGCCACTGGAACTTCGTTCGAAATGTCGTTCGAACGAGATTGCTGTTCGAACGAGATTTTCAACGAGATTTCTAATGAGTTCACACTAGAACTTCGTTAGAAGCCTCGTTCGAACGAGATGTCGTTCGAACGAATATGTCGTTCGAACGAGATTTCAGGCGAAAAAATTTTATGGCAGTTTTTACCCATGTTTCCCACTTCCTTACCCCACAACTTTTGACAGATTATTATAGTGCGGGAACCAATGTTTGTAACTTAACTTTTCATTCCATTCTAACTCCTAGAGAGAATCTTTGAGAGAAAATTCTTCCAAGAAAAGTTCATGGTTTTGAGTGATTAATTTTTCAAAGAAAAATTCATTTTACCACTCTAGTTTACACCCATTATTTATTCCAAGCTTCCATATCTATATCATTTGCTTGGAGTGTTTTGGCATCGGTTTATCTTTACACCTTGAAGAAGAGAAGTTTGGGTTTTCTTCTAAATTCCTTAAAGAAGAAGAAGTTTTGCTGCGGCATTCTCACATGGTGAAAGGTACCATGTGTGGTTGACAGTGTACCTATTGTCCGATCGGTGGATTCCGAGACCGCGGTGGAGCTCCGTGGTTATCTGTTAGGCAGAGGTGGTTACAAGAAGACGCGTCAACGCTTGAGAGGGTTCGAGTTGAGGAAGTAAGTCATCTGTCTTGTAAATGCAATTTCCGTACTTAATGAATTTGAGGCTAGGACCGTCCGAGGTTGTTTCCCGTTGTGGGTTTTTCTTCGTATATCGCGGCGTAGTGTGATTGATTTACTTTTATCTTGCATAATAACTTAGAACTCATGATTAGGATAATTCAAGATAAAATTGGTTTTAATTATCACACTTAATTTAATTTGGTGCTAAATTAAATTTGGGTAACTTTGATTTAATTCAAGTCATTTGTTAAAATTGGTTTGGCCTAATTTTGGAATAATTGAAAAATATGACTTAGGCAAATTTCTAGGACTTGGATTAATTAATTGTGTTTTAGTGAAATTAATAGTGGCACTTGGTGTTTAATTTTAATTTTGAAAAAGTGAATTAAAATTTGTTATTTTGTTTGAACCATCATCTAACGCTTTCGCATCTATTTAACAAAAAGGAAATATATGTTTAAAGAAATTAAAAATTGGGGGCCCCTCGGGCGTGGCGCTTTACATAATTCACAATGACTCTCAACATACATCTACAATAACACAAAACAAATGTATTTTATAATTTTTTTTCCACAATTTGAAACAAATATAATCATTAAAACTGAGCATAATCCATCTTCGACAATGAATTGAGGGGAAAAATGTGTGTTTATAAAAAATACATTCCATTCGTTCTCTTTGACTCATTTCATCAAACATCTATTGGACATTTTTTTTATATGCAAATCTTATGCCTTACCAAATACACAACAAAGTATAACCACTCAAAATTGATACATTGAAATATATATAATAACTGGTTGACTTACTTGATCAGATGCAACAATGTAGGTTTACTTAACAAAATGTAAGAAATTCTTTAACGAGTGATTCACACTTTCATGAGAATGTTGTTGAATTCCAGCGAAATTAATGGATTTCACATATAACTTTACATATGCCATTATTAATTCGCACCTGTAACCTCTTAAGTACTACACAATACTGTAGATTGTAAGAAGGAGTTAATTTAGAAGGTTAATCGACATTTAGAGATGAATATTGCTGGAAATTAACGTTGCTATCTGGACAAAATTATGCTTGGAATATAATTACGAACGGTCGACACTTCTGATTTCGATTTATGGTGACTGACATTTGACTTGGAACATGAATGCGAATGGCCATCACTTCTGATTTCAGTCTATGGTGTAAGATGATATATCAGCTTTCATACCTTGCAGACGTGGAAAGACTCTTTGTTGAGGAGTCATAAGAGCATCCACAATGGTGGAAGGTATGGACAAAAAAAATGGTAAAGTTACCAATTTGTAGGGTTGCAGTGGGGATGGGTAAGTAACAAAAGAGGAGAGAGGAATGGTAGGGGGTTTGTAAATTTACCGGATGGCTACTGAATCAGTAAGAACTTCTTGCGAACTTCTGAAGTTCGTAGTAACTTCCTACGAACTTCTTTTCTTCGTAGGAAGTTCCTACGAACTTCAGAAGTTCGTAAGAATTCCTACGAAGAAAAGAAGTTCGTAGGAAACCCTTTTTACCACAGTAAAACCTAACGCCGTTTGGGAGGAATTTCTTTATAAATAGCACACTTCCTTCTTCCATTTCTTTATCAGACCCTATATCCTTCTTCCATTTTCTTATTTTCATTATAAATATTTTATATTTTTATAAAAAATATGTCTTCTTCTCAACCAATTGGTACATCTCGACAACCTAATATGACTCCTTTTGAGGATGAAATATTATGTACTGTTTATGCAAAATATACAGCTCGAAGTATTGAAGGAAACTCAATATCATCGGGCACATTTTGGGACACTGTGAAAGATGAGTATAACGTCACGCATGGAATTACAATTACTCGTACGAGATCCATGCTATCAACACGTTATAATCATATATCGCATCAAATAATGCTATATATTGCAAAGCTTTCTCACCAAAAGAATAATATAGGAAGCGGGATGAACGAATTCCAAGCGGTTACTAAAGCACGCGACGCGTACCGCGCCGAAACCAACAAACATTTTACGTTCGATAACTGCTATCAAATTTTAAAAGATTTGCCAAAATTTGACTTGGAAAATACAGCGGGGAACAACGACAACCCTACACCTGTTGGCGAAGATGATACTCCGGGGGTACGAGACGTACCGGATAGACCCCCAGGTAGAAAGGGTGAGAAACAACGTGCACGTCAACGAGCGCGTTCTGACAGCTTGGATTGCAACACGACAGTACTCAAACATTGCGAAGACTTCAATGCAATGTTTAAAAGCAAGCAAGAGTGGAAGAATGATCGTGCCCTTAAATTTGACTCTCAAATGGATGCGTTCATTCAGATGAAGCGAGCTGATCAACTCACCAAAAAGCAGGATCAACTCGTGCGCCTAAGTCGAGAGCAATCGTACATCATGGAGCTGGATATGACCCATATGAATGAAATACAAAAGCAGTTTCATTTTAAAAGGTTCAATGACCTAACAACGATGGTTGTTGCGACCGAAGCTGCGATATCTGAGTTGCAATCGAACTCCGCCGGGTCGTCTGGTCCAAGCGGTTCAATTAATGATTAGTAGTGTTTTTAAATGATGTATTGAACCCTCATGATCGTAATTTGTTTTTTTTTCGGTATATGGAGAGTGATTCACTATCCATCTTAATAAATGAAATGCCACCCTTAAATAGATGAAATGTGATTATTGTTTAATAATTGTCCGCTTATATAATATTGTCGATTAAACCATTATTTTATATAAAATAACAGGTATATGATCACTACGACAATCCTACAAATACAAATTGAAAATGGAACAAACATAACATTTAACCACGGTTAAAATAAAAATTACAATAAATTCATCATCCGACCATTTCATCACCGTGGGTGTTCCAAATGTGCTCTACCAAATCATTCCGTAACTGTTGATGTTTAGTTACATCTCTTATCTTCGCATCCCGAATGAGGTAGTCGTAGAAATTAGTTTGGCCCCTCATAATTACAGGTGTTTCATCATTCTGTTCGTACTCATTTTGCCATGGACAATCTCTGCGTTCATCGTCAATAATCATATTATGCATTATAATGCACGATTTCATAATGGTTGATAGTGACGCCCTATTCCATAATTTACAAGGTTCCCGAACAAAAGCGAATCGAGCTTGTAATACACCAAACGCACGTTCTACATCTTTTCTGCACGCTTCTTGGTACTTGCAAAAAAAATTCTGTTTTTGTGTAATACCATTTTGGTTCCTAAATGTTTTTACTATTGAAGCGTACGGAGGGTAAATGCCATCTCCAAGGTAGTAGCCCATGTCGTAAGAATTTCCGTTAACATTGTAATTAACGGGAGCTGCCGTCCCATTACGTAATTCTTGAAAGACATTAGATCGGTGCAAGACATTCAAATCATTGCAAGAACCAGGCACCCCAAAGAATGATTTCCAAATCCAAAGATCGTAGGAGGCAACCGCTTCAAGGATTATAGTTGGTGACTCTTTACGACCACTATATTGAGCGTGCCATGCTGTTGGACAATTTTTCCAACGCCAATGCATGCAATCTATGCTCCCTAGCATTCCTGGGAAACCTCTATTTGCATTTTGTTCGAGTAACCTTGTAACGTCGCCTTGTGTCGGATTTCTGCCGTACTGGGGACCGAAAATTCGTACAATTGCCTCTGTAAATCTAATAACAGTTTCTAATAGAGTGGTTTCACTCATAGCGTACTGCTCAGACCACACGTCATGGGAACCCCCATTAGCTAACAGTCGAATTGCCCCCAACACTTTCTGATGAGAGCTCAAACCTTGACGACCGCAAGCATCATTCTTCTGAACAAAGTAGTTATCATAATGGCAAACAGATTCAAGGATGCGATTGAAAACACTATACCGCATCCTGAATCTCCTTCGGAAAAAATACTCATTGTATACCTTATCTTCCCCAAAATAATCTTCCCATAGTGTTGCATGTCCCCTTTCTCTCCTACGATTCACTCGACGCCTCGTTTCGAGTTCTTTCCCATCGCGAATTATATTTTTTTCAGCACACCACCTGGTAATCTCCATCATAATAATCATTTCCTCGTCTGAATCATCGGATGATCCACCGTCATTAAATTGTGCATATTGTAGCATAAGATTTCGGCCCTCATCGCTAGAACTGGAGGAGTCCATGATATAATATGCTTACAAATTCATTTACGGTATTAACAAAATTTGTATATTGTTCAAATCGTAGATTTTCAATCCGTCGTCCTTGTCCAATTGGAATGCCTGCACGAAGGTTAAAATTTAGTCATATATTTAAATAACTATGAATATGAAAACCATAATAAATATTTCAAACAATCATTTATGAATTTAAGTACAACTATTTATTTTCACATATTGAAACATTAAGTGAATATGAATAATTATTTTCATATATTGACATAATCGGAATGCGGGTACATTTTTCAATTTATTTGTCGTATATTGAAATAATTATGAATATAATTACCTAAAAATATTTTTCAAACATTTAATTATGAATTTAATTACAACATATTATTTTCACATTTTTATACAATTCTGATGCCGGTACACGAAGGTTAAAATTTTGTCATATATTTAAATAACTATGAATATGAAAACCATAATAAATATTTCAAACAATCATTTATGAATTTAACTACAACTATTTATTTTGCACATATTGAAACATTAAGTGAATATGAATAATTATTTTCATATATTGACATAATCGGAATGCGGGTACATTTTTCAATTCATTTGTCGTATATTGACATAATTATGAATATAATTACCTAAAAATTTTTTTCAAACATTTAATTATGAATTTAAGTACAACATATTATTTTCACATTTTTATACGATTATGATGCCGGTACACGAAGGTTAAAATTTAGTCATATATTTAAATAACTATGAATATGAAAACCATAATAAATATTTCAAACAATCATTTATGAATTTAAGTACAACTATTTATTTTCACATATTGAAACATTAAGTGAATATGAATAATTATTTTCATATATTGACATAATCGGAATGCGGGTACATTTTTCAATTTATTTGTCGTATATTGAAATAATTATGAATATAATTACCTAAAAATATATTTCAAACATTTAATTATGAATTTAATTACAACATATTATTTTCACATTTTTATACAATTCTGATGCCGGTACACGAAGGTTAAAATTTTGTCATATATTTAAATAACTATGAATATGAAAACCATAATAAATATTTCAAACAATCATTTATGAATTTAACTACAACTATTTATTTTGCACATATTGAAACATTAAGTGAATATGAATAATTATTTTCATATATTGACATAATCGGAATGCGGGTACATTTTTCAATTTATTTGTCGTATATTGACATAATTATGAATATAATTACCTAAAAAAATTTTTCAAACATTTAATTATGAATTTAAGTACAACATATTATTTTCACATTTTTATACAATTATGAATATAAGTAGAAATCGAAATAACCCATAAGTTATTACCGGAAAGCATTGTGAAGTCCAGCGGAGTGAACGCAAGCTCGACATATGGTAGCTGGAAGGTATGCGTCGTGTCCCACCAACGTTCGATCATCGCCGTCACAATACATTGATCGGAATTGGGCATCACAACAGAAAAGAAATTCGACATAAACCCGACACTGTCGATAATTGTTTTGATATCGGGCTTTCTCTCTTGAATCAATTTGTACAATTTCATTGGCCCCGCCCAATTCCCCCGAAATTCGAATTTGTTTCCGTTTATTATCGGAGTTTCGCCGTCCGACGCGTGTGATACTCCGTCGTAAATACGAGTATAGTTGTCAATTGCGGGATTCGACGGTTGAGTCGGCGCGAAAGAATCGGGAATTGTCGTTGAAGTCGACCCGTGTTTTTTCGATTTCCCGATATTAATATATTTCTTCCATTTTCTACCTATTTCCATCTTGTTGACAAGATATGATTTGGAGGATTTTTTAGATTGGGCCTGATTTGAAATTATATTTGGGAATAAATGAAATGATTTTTGAGAGTATATGAAAAATTAGGACCGAATTATATGAGATTGGTACAAATAAATATTGAGTAAATGAAGAAAATAAAATGGAGAGAAAGCAGAAGATAAATGGGAGAAGAAAGGAGAAGCTGGAATAAATAAGCAGTATAGGAATAATGGAGAATAATGAAGAAGGAAGAAGAAGTCTGGTGAGAAGTATAGGAATAATGGAGAATAATGAAGAAGGAAGAAGAAGTCTGTTGAATATAAGAAGGGCTGAATGTTACCGTTTGTTACCGTTTGTATTCGACCGTTAAGTTCTTACGAACTTCTATAGTTCGTAACAACTTCCTACGAACTTCATTTGTTCGTAAGAAGTTGTTACGAACTATAGAAGTTCGTAAGAACTCCACCACTATTTGCTGCCCATTTGGGCGATAGGTAGCACTCACACACGCGCTTCAAACGCTCTTAAATTTACCATTCGCTCACTTCCACCACTACGGATGCTCTAAATGCTTGTATTGAATTTTATAATAGTATATAGATTAGATTAGATTAGATTGTTTGCATATCGGGTATACACCACATATAGAGAGAGAGAGAGAGAGAGGGGAAGGTGGTGGGGGGTAAAATCCATGTGCATGTCATACCTGACATCACTAAAAGTCCAGGATGATCCCACTATATATTGAAAGAATATTATAGCATCCATGTTAATGCTATGGGTGACAACCCATGAAATTTTGTGGTTTAGAATATTCGAATTTGCAAAGTATCTCTAACATATCCTAACTACCTACTAAAATGCCGCTAACCTGATGGCATGTTGTTTTCGTTAAGGCATCCAATGGGTTCACATAGATATTGTTTAATATCCCTGTTTAATGATAGTTGTTTGATATCCCTGTTTAATTTTTTACATTTCACCACTTTAAGCTTCAAATTTTGGAAAAAATTGTTTGATTTGGGCTTAAAACCCTAGAAAATAATGAGTTAGCAATTTGGTTGAATTGATGCTGAAAGTGTTAACTTAGTTTTTTGAATTATTAGGGAAAACAGTAATAATATTTATGAAAAACATGCTATTTTTTTATAAAAAAAAAGTGTTGTTTTTATATAAAACGTGTTGCTTTTTTTTACGAAAAACATGCTATTTTTTATATTAATTATTTTTGGACTGAATAGGACCGAGACCGAACCGGGACCGCTTGATAGCTGAATAGGACCGACACCAATTATTATGGTCCGATCTCGGTCCTTAATTTTTTAGGAACGATTAATGCGGTCCAGTCCCAAAAATACCTCGAAACCGGACCGAACCGCGAGCACCCTTAATCGACTTCATGTGTGCCATTTTTCCGCATACATCAAAGACGTTTTGTAATACTGCTACAATAACAGAAGGATTCAAACTGTAGTGCCGGAACAATAAAAACAATTTTATTAATAAACTTTCAAAATACCAAAAAGAAGGGGGACATGGTACTAAAAGAACATAAGATAAATCTAAAAAGCATAACCCGTTCCGATCTTATACACCTCTATCATTCCTCTAATTCGAGGAAACTAATGGAAGATTGTGTAGATTTGCATTACCCATCGAGATGACATTTGCCGCCTGAACACGAGTACCCAATCATCAGTTTGGGAGATATAAATACCAATTTCAACATACTCTATAAAATTGTGATTTTTTTATATTTAACTTTTTTGTTCAAAAAATGAATACTCGGATAATAAATTACATTAGGACTAGAATGTGGCTCATACTTTTTGCATATTTGGAGGGCATAAAGGAACTTATTCTTCAGAAGTCGCACTTGCAGCACTCAGGTCCACAGAAAGGTCAAGATCCTATACCAAATAACAAGAAAAAAAAAACATTTATCAATGAGTAATAGGAATTTTAGAGTTATTTTCATGTCAATTTTATAGTTTGAAGACAGTGCAGTAGAATATTATATTAGAACCATTAGTAGTATCTCTTTTTCATTTCATTTTATTTTTGCTAGTAAGGTGGAGAATTTTAATTTTTCTGCATCATAGTGCTGTGGCAAGTGCCATCACCCAAGCTACGGTTGGTCTGGGATACGAGACATGGGAACAGCCTCTCTATACATGTATCGGGGTAAGGCCTCCTGACATCCGCCTCTCCCAAACCCTGTAAGCGAGAGCCTTATGCACTGAGTAAGACCTTTTTTTTGCATTATAGTGTAGTGTGGATCACGGCATGTATTATCATCAGATTTTCTAACGTCCAACTTCAAGTTCTTCACCATATGAGGCACGCATTTAGGCCCCTGTTTGGTTAAGGCATATCTTTCACCTCAGTGAAAACTATTGTCTAAAATTTGAGATTTTGCTCGCACAAAGTTGTAATAAGATCACACGCTATAATTATGTGAACCGTGAATTTTACTTTGAATAAGTGAAAATACTTTTTACCATATTACTTTTAAGCTAAGCTTTGAATATTACCTGAACCAAAGAGGGTCTTAGGAATAGATCATTCAAAGTTCACATGCATATATATCTGTGTTCTAAAAGGCGCGCTTAGGCTTGAGAGAAACGCATCGCCTACCCCTTATTACGCCTTATTCTTGGTAAAAGGCTTAAGGCACACTTTTTTTTAAAACAAAGATGCCTCAATAAAATGATATCGTCATTTAAAGACTCTTTTTCATAAATTGACCAATATCTTGTCCAAAACAATCAAAATACATTTTATATATTGATTATGGAGCATGAATATGAGAAAGATGGCTACCAAACATACGGATATATTTTCAAAATTCAGGGTATGTATTATTTTATTATATTATTAGCCTTCGAATAATTAAAATAATAAAAAAGGAAAAACGCCTTTTTACGCCTAGGCTCCTAAGGCTTGACCACGCCTCGCGCCTTTTAGAACCTTGATATATATTCCATATATATTGTCCTTGATTTTTTATTTTTTTATTTTATAGAAGTGCATGAACCTTTAGTCTCACACACAAAACCTCTCTATTTTTTTGTTCCTCATATGATCTTACACACCAATTAATTTGCAATTATTATCCCTATATATATGGCGTATCCTTCTTTTTTTTACCAACTACTTTACATTGAAAAGGTGATTAATAAACCTCATCTGGTCTGACTCAGTTAACCAAAAGCAATACTAACCTTTCCAGTTATTTTGCTGTACATGGCTATCACATCTTTTACTGTCGACTCGAAGTGTGTCGTTGCATCATAACTCTGCCAAAAAGAGTAAATTCAATATCTGACCCATGAAAATAAAGCTTCAATAAAGTAGACAAATTAAGGCAGGAAGCTAGCCTGTTTAATCTAATTGACCTAATGTAATAGTGGGAAGCAATTCTGATTTCAACTAAGAAACCAAGGGCTAAACAGCATTTTTTCACACCCGGGTAAAATGAAATGTATATATATTCATCCTAGGCATGTTAGAACGATTCAGAACTATATATTTTGTCTAAATGATGAACAATTTTATATTTTGCAGTGAACATGTTTCTTAGATTCTCAAAATAAGAGAATTATATGTAGCTAAATACTGCCAAAGTTCACCAAGTTGTAAGTCGTCGTCACTATAATCAAGATCATCTAGTTGTTCATAGCATTAGATATATAATTATATATATACATGTTTAACCGAGGACATTACACCAAACATAATGCAATGGGGAGATAGAATTCATGTAGCCGATTACAAGTGATTGAGAAATATTTTGTTGAGTGTATACATATGAATTTAACATTGTAGGACGGTTTTCAAATGTCACCAAGACATTTACAAATAGTGTCCAGATTAATTGAAATTTCCAGAAAGCGGTTGAGATTGATCCTATAAATTATGTTATCCCATCCAAAATAAGGAAAATTTAATAATTTGTATCATAAAAGCAGGTTCTGCTAGGCAAGTGTCGCAAACTAGTGGAAGCACCAACCAAAACACTCCATGTGTCAATCTCCAGCTGTTTTTGCTTCAATAGTACAAATATACACTCTAAACTTTTTTGAACAACAAAATGTCGCAAAAGAAAATATTGTGAAAACTAATTTTTTACTTCCAATTCAATATTAAGAGAGTATATTTTTAGCCTTGCTATTTCAAAAAACATACAAATTATATCTAACCCGTGGGACGTGTTACAGTAAAAAATACAAATAGCGCCGGACCAATTATTTTTTTTCTTCTAGTATATACATCTCATACTTTAATTAATGACTTGATAAAAAAGCATTTTCATGTAACATATTTATCAAGTATATACATCTCATACTCTATCTGGCCAGAGGCCAGATAGAGAGTACTGGATCAACAATCAACTTGGTATTATATTCATGGTTTCACTCTTTCAGACCAGCAAGAGGTACAGAAACATAAAACATCAACCGATCTTCAATTTACACTAAACAAGTGTCTATATGTACTTACTGTAGATATGAAGCAATGGTCCACATCATGATTGTTTGTAGGTACAAATCTGTCATAAATTTCAAAGAAAATCTCATCTACAGGTCCGAGTAGGTCTATGCCAGGCTTCAATTCAACCTCAGGGTTGTCAGTTTCTGCTTCCGTTGTGACAAAAGCAATATATTTCCCTTTTGGAGCCACGTTGTGTGAATAGGAGCAACAAAACAGATACCTGTAGAAGAGAAGAAATTTGAGAAGAATCAATCCTTTCTATATGTTATGCCACAAGTTTAACAAGTGTTTGGTTTGCAAGACAGGAACAGAAACTGAGGGAGAAATAGAGGTGGAAAATTAGATAGCGAGTTTGTGTGGGAATGAGGAAGGGTATATTAATCATTGAAAAAAAATACCTCGTTTAAAAAATAAGATCTAATACATGGACAAATTGGTATACATATAAATCTGATGTACACTCCTTTGCGAAATTGTTATTCAGATGGAAATAAAATAAGAAAGCCTGGAATATTTGGCAAACATACATATCTGATTTACGACCAAGTTGCTTCTGTGGTAGAATGACCTGGGCCGAGTGAGAATCATCAGTGTCTCGGATTGGATGGCTCATTATGCATATAGCACGAGCGACTTTTCCAACCTTCTGAACCTGTTGGTTACATGCATTTCAAAAGTAGTTAAGGCCAATTAAACAGTACCTAGTTTTATTTTATTTCTCACGGGGTAGACGGAATTTATAGAGCAATTGACTGATATCCAAGGGTATGATTAATTTGGTATTTGACAACTCATTCTTGCAACTATCACATCAATCAACGAGAGGCCTAAATTTATACGAATTTAAAATTTGTCAGACATTACCTTTTCAGGTAAATACGAAGGGCCACAAACAACTTTCTTGCATTTGGCAGTTTCTCCTTCCGAAGTCGCACCAAAAGCTTTACCGTCTGCATCAAATTCTACCTGTAAATCCAAGTATAAATTTCTGATGCAAGCAGTTAAAAAGACAGGAACCCACAAAATAGTCAGCCGATAAATTCAAAGAGGTACGCCAATTAGTGAACCAAGTGAAGTTTTAAGTTATGAAAGGTACCTTGGAAGATATACAGAACTCAACTCAACTCAACTTAACAAAGCCTTTTCCCAATTATTTGGGGTCGGCTACATGAATCCTATTTTTCCGTTTCATTTTGTTCAGTGCAATATCTTTCTTTTTTTACAATATCTCACCAAGTCAATTTAGGCCTACCTCTATCCCTTGCGTTACTATCAATACTAACTACATCACCCTTCTTTACGGGGGCATCCAATTGTTGAGAATATATAGTCCCACATGGAAAAATTAAAGCCTTGCACCACCATAGTATATAAGATCCATGGAACCTCCGCCCATTGCCAATTGGTTTTGGCTTGGATCCTCCAATATTTAATATGGTATCAAAGCATAGCAGGCTATATACATGGCCAACTATCCAGTTACCCTATGTCACCCAATATAATGTCATCGACGTGTATGGATCAAATCACACCACATGTGGCTGGACGTGTTAGGAATATAAAGTCCCACATGGGAAAAGTAAAGCATAGTATATAAAATCCCAAGGGCCCTTGAGAGAGAGAGAGGGGGGGGCTCTTCTCTTTATTTTTTATTTTTTATTTTTTTTCAGCAAGTTAATTTAATTATTAGGATTTATCTTTTATTTAGTTACCTATTTCAACTAGGTTATTTAGTTATCTACTTTAATTATGAGACTTCCTTCCCAAGCTACTATTAGGCTATATATAAAAGCTTAAGCTCTCATTTTGTAATTAGATTTTACTCTCTAATTATGAATTAATGGGAAAATAGTGCCTTTAAGCAATATTGAGATTGCTAGTTTATGTTCGTATGATTTATTTACGCTTCTGCATCCTAATTCATATCAAAGTAGTATAAGAGCCAGTTTTGCCCTTGGAGGATACAATTGGTGATAACGGTGTATACGCGAAACAAGAAAATGAACATGCATGTTTAACGGTTTGAAGACAGACTTGGAGAGATCAAAGAGATGCTCCGAACTCTCCTCGCCGGATCTGCGCCTGTGATGGCTAATGGCGATATTTTTGCATCAACTTCGCAACAAACCCTATCCTTGTATAATCCAACAACCAAACCCTAGACGCCTAAACAAATCTGCATTCACACCACCCAAACCCTAACCATTCTGCTTCAAACCCGCAGTCCAGGCCACGCCGCAACCCAAACCACTACCCCCGGCCCTCGCAGACCACCTGGCTGTGAGATGTCGACAAGAACTCCAGCGCACCAAAAATCCATGGCTCCCACACCCTACAACTAAACTCTTTCCCGAAACCCTAGTTCTGCCAACCTTCTTGTTGATCCCCCCCCCCCCTTGACGACTCTTATCGTCACCACTAAGTCCTCGCCAAATCTCCGATGAGGAGAGAAAACCCCTTCTGTTGTTCCAGATTTGCTCTTTTCAAGGGCCAACCTAACTTTAACCCTCAAACACACCCGAACCCCACTCTCCCTCCCATGACCCGTGATCCATACCCAACAGACTATCAACCACGACCCTTTTCTATAATGTACCGCACCCGAGCATTCCAAATATACCCCTAAGCCTCTCCTGCAATGCAAGGATGGAGCGGGCAGCCGGTAAAAGACCCGTCAATGAGCCATCTCAAATCGAGTTTTGTTAAAGGCTAATGGTACTGAAGTGGTGAATTCACGACCGTTTGATCAACGTCCAACCATATCCATGCCTAGTAATGCAAAATGGGCGGGAGACGATGGTATACTACGTACGCATGAGTGGATATTAGACTACATACCCGATGATTCGATATACGACGAATTTGAAAGCTCTGAGTTGGACGAGGAAGTTAACCAGGATGTTGGGTCAGAGTAGTTTATGCACCATGATTGTGTTCCGGATGTGGAAGATTTTCAGCAATCTATTCTAAACCCGGTACAAGTTCATACAATCGGAGGCGAATGTTTCACTTGTGGACAACCAGGGCATATTGCGCGTTACTGCCTATATCGACATAAGGAGCGGAGGGAAGTACCGGTTCCTCTACAGCACCCCCATCAGCCATTGACCAGCCCGTGTTACACGTCAACCCACATCCTCCCGAGGTAGTGGGGCATGGTTATGATGATGATAATGAACCGTCGAAAAAAGAGTTGGATGATCCGTTTGCGAACGCCGATTTCAATGATGTATCCCCTCTCATTCTTATTTTGGAGAAGACTACGCATGGGGACATGTGCTTGGAAGTACCTGATTTTGAGGATAAGCTTGGTCATGATGCCTTTGTTGACTGTCCGGACACCGTAGATAAGGTTTTTGAATATAAGGGGTATCGGGGGATTAAATATGTTCGATTAGTGGCGACAAAATTGTCCGGATATGCCAAAGTTTGGTAGAATGGGTTGTGTCAAAGGTGTAGGGAGAGAGGAAAAAAGGCCATTGTGACGTGACGCAAAATGAAGTATTTTCGAGTAGCTTTAATTCTTCGTACTTACGAGCACGATTTATTCACTCGCATACATGCACTACGATAAAATTTGATGACAGTTATTGATTACACCGAGCAGTTTCACATTCTCTACACGCGGGCTAACCTTAATGAGTTGGAAGAGCATAAAATTAGTCGGTATATCAGTGGCTTAAAGTGGCATATTAAGTCTGAATTGTATATGAGGGGTATTACGACACTTGAGAAGGTTGTGGAATATGCGAGAAAAGTGGAAGAGTACCTGAAATTCTCTACTAGCACTTCAATTGCTAATACAGGTGTAGAGAGCGCATCCACCAAGGCGAAGCCTACTCTGTCCCTGGAAACAAACTTCAAGTGCTATGAGTCTGGTGCCTTCGGGCACAGGGTGTCAGAATGTCCGAAGAATAAGAAGAAATCCGTTATTGTGACGAGGGAGAGGTGGTAGAAGAGAACAAGCATTAGCATATCCCGAGCATTTGCATATCCCGGGCCATCACATTCAATTTAAAATCAAGTAAACGTTGGCCTTAAGACATCACATAGCTTATAGGAAACTTCTTAACGAGGGCTAGAATTAAAATCTACTTCAACACGAACTTATCAAATCGGTTCCATTTTACCTTGTCTGGGATTGATGGTTTTTAATGAGTATTTGTACCGACCGCCTACCTAGAGAAAAAGGCGAGATTTGAGGCGACAACAGTAGTTGGTCGTCCAAAGAGTATGAGCTGTCTAATTAGGGAGATTAATTCGGGAATTAATCTTGGGAAAACTAGATTTTAAAATTAAAAATTCCACTCACCTAAATTAGATAATTCAATTTGTTGTGTTAGCTAGGAATTACGTGGTTTGAGTCAAATTATTTGTTTTAAATTTTCTTCACATAAAAAAAATAAAAAGTAAAATAAAAAAATTCGAGTGAGCTCAGTATATGGAAAGTTGGTTTCGAGATCATACCGGTCGTTTGTCGAGTGTGGAGTCGAGCATTCCCTATACTTACGTGGGTCGATTTTCGATATTCATCGAGATGGGAGATGAGTTAGTACCACGTGCCTTTAAAGATTACCTTTATCTGACTAGATCTAGTCAACCTTCATGTATACGTCTACCCGAGCACAACGCGAACAATTTTAAATTCCATTCGTGGAATAATCCAATTGTTGCCCATGTTTCGAGGTACCAAAAAAGAGGATCCCTACCTTTATGTTTGCGAATTCAAGGAGATATGTGGGACCGTGAAAGACCAGCAACTCGTCAACGAGATTGTTAAACTTAAACTGTTCCCGTTCTCGTTGAAAGACAAAGCCATAAGTTAGTTTAACTCGTTAAAACCCGAATCCATCACCACTTGGAATCAAATGAGTGTCGCCTTCCTGCAGAACTTCTTTCCAATCAAAAGACGGCGTCACTACGTCACTCCATCAATACATTTAGCCAAAAGGAGGGAGAAGCCTTGTGGATGTATTTGGGGCGATTTAAGGACTTGCTATTGCAATGTCCGCACCATGGGGATGAGATGGGATGCCAACTCCAAATTTTGTACGAGGGGTTCGATTATAATACTCGAATTATGCTCGAGTCACTATTTAACGGTGATTTTACGGAGAAAAGTGAGGTCGACGCTTGGGTATTCCTAGAAGCCATTGCGAAAAAGTCACAGCGATGGGCACCCAATAGAAAATCTGGGTCCACCAGGATTTCGCTCACTAAGTCGAATAAAGTTACGATTTAAATGCCAAAGTGGCCACATTGTCCCGACGTTTAGAAGTTTTAGAGAGGAGCAAAGAGGGCAATTGAACCGCACCTGCGGTCGTGCAACAGATAGGTTCCACTATGTGTATACGACGCATTCAACCACTTAGTCGAGAATTGCCCCGCCCTTGCATTCCAAAAAGCACTCACTGAGCAAGCCAATGCCCTCTACTAAAATAGGCCAAAATATGACATGTTCCGGTGCATACAATTCGGGGTGGCGAGATCACCCCAATCTTTCATGGTCCAAGGGTCAATATCAAGGAAGTGGAGGTCACTCTTCCGGTAACCCACCCTCAGGTTTCCAAAAGAATGCCTTTGCTCCATCGTATCCCTCGTCCCAAAAGATTCAATCTTTAGAGAATACAATGAACCTTCTTGCCTAAAGTACCCTTATATTCCAGCAAGCCACTCAAAATGTCCTCCAATCCACACAACAAAGCATGCACACGAATACTCAAGCCATTACCAAAATCGAGGTTCAAATGAGCCAACTAGCAAATGCGTTGAGTGAGAAAAGTAAAGGAACATTCCCAAGTTAACCCGAGCCCAATTCTAAAGAGAACATACCTAAAGGTCAATATTTTATTCAAGACAACGTCGGTTCATCACAAACTCAAGAGGATGTCAAAGCCATCATCACGCTTAGGTCTGGTAAGGAAGTAGAGAAAAACGTTTCACCGCCCACCAATCCGAGAAATGTAAGGAGAAGGAAGATCCACCCATGGATCCAACTTCTTCCCCATCCTCATCTCTGAACCAGCTGTAGAGACCTATGTTCCAAAAGCTCCATTTTCCCAACGTTTGGGTGCCCCAAAAGAAAAAGGCGCAAGTTGACAAAATGTTGGAAGTATTCAAGCAGGGCAAATAAATATCCCACTGCTTGACGTTATTATACAACAAGTCCCGTCTTACGCTAAATTTCTGAAGGACCTTTGTACCTTCAAAAGAAATGCCAACGTTCCTAAGAAAGCTTTCCTCGTCGAGCAAGCGTTCTATAGGAAAGCTCGATCATTTCCTATAGAACTCATGTCAAGTATAAGGACCCCGGAACGCCGACGATCTCTATCAAGACAGTGGAACGTCACTTCGAGAAAGCTCTCTTGGACTTGGGAGCAAGTGTGAACCTTCTTCCGTACACCATGTATGAGAAACTAGGTTTGGGGGAGTGAACGCCCACTAAGATGATCTTGTCCTTAGCCGATCGATCCATTAAGGTACCTAGAGGTGTTGTAGAGGATCTCTTGATTAAAGTAGGTGAGTTTGTCTTTACGGTAGACTTTGTGGTCCTAGACACACCATACGCACTAAACTCATCCACGCAAATCCCGATCATCCTCAATCGACCCTTTTTGGTTACTTCTGACGTTGTCATTTGATGTCACAGTGGGCAAGTGAACCTGTCGTTTGGGAACATGACCATAGGTTTGAATGTGTTTGATTTAGAGAGGCTAACATCCGATGAGGGAGAGAATAAAGTCAAGTACGTTCAAGAAGTGAATGATATCACTACCCCACGGGATAGTTTCACATCCAATCTACGTGTTTGTCCACCTGATTTGTCTTTAGATACGAGTCTTGAAAATTTTGAGAAAGAATTCGGCCCGATTGACGAGGATCTTACTGTTGAAGTCCAATCGTTATTGGACTCATTTAGTTTACTTAGAGGAGAAAGATTGGGATGATAGGATACAACAATTCCTTCTCTGTGAACGCAACTCGATCCTTTCGAGAATATGCTGACACGTGAGGTTTTATCTATAAGTGACGAGATTGAAAAAATCATTCTTGCGTTTCCACCGGGTGATGCATGTTTTGTCATATCGCATTATCCTTTTCCACCACGTCTACCCATGTCAGTTGAGTATTTCGATGATATCGAGGACATGACTAGAGGATCGTCCGATTTAGAGCCCGATTTATTCATTCTCGAGTTTAGGGAAACCTAGGCTTAGTGTGTCTTTTGGAATTATATTATAATAATCCTTTCGAGTAAAACCATATATGTTATAATGTGACTATGCATCTCGATAATTTCATTCACCATATCTCGATAATCTCATCGTTTTCGAGAGATTTATCAAGTTAAAGTAACTCAAATTTTCCTTCAGTGAAATTCATTGATGATCTCAAATTCTTTGTTTTGTTCGATTACTGAAAACAAAAAGTCAAAATGTGAATCTTAAGCACTAAAAGTCTTAGTAAGTCGTCTTAAGACACAATTCAACTTAATGAAACTTGAAAAATGTGATTAGGCCATCATTTGAAAGCCCAAAAATTAAGTCTAACTCCACCCTTATTACATTATTAAGTTGCAAGCCCATTTGAAAACCCATCATTCTACCCAACTCCAACTGGGAGTTTAAAGTCCATAAAAAGAAGTTATAACCATTTTATGAGAATACTAGGGTAAAATTACGGTAGGAAATAGCTCAAAAACGAAAGAAAAATAAGTTTGCAATAAAATGATGTGTGAAAAGAAAAGGAAGAAAGAATGAAAAAATACGTGGAAAAAAACAAAAAAAAAAGAGAAAAAAATGGAGGTTGGAAGAAAAAATGCCTAAAAGTCAAAATACCAAAAAAAAACTATCTTTTCAGAGATTTTGAACTCCAAAAGCCACTCTTTCTAGCCAAAACCCGAGCCTATAGTCAAGGTTCTAAAAAACGCGGGGCGTGATTGAGGCGTGGAGGCCAAGCCTTAAGCCTTAGAAGCCTAGGCGGGCCTATGCGTAAAAAGGCGTGAAAAGGCGTTTAGGCCTTCTTAATATATTTTAATATTTTGTAACCAAAACAAGGATATCAAAATACAAAAATTGCACATATCATAAAAATATGTCTGAATATATGCAAATTAAAATACTATTTGATTATTTTGGATGAGATAATGGTCCGATTTGTAAACAAATTTTTTAAAAGGCGACATCGTTTCACTAAAGCATTGTTGTTTTTAGAAAAAAGTGCACCTTAAGGGTTTTACCAAGAATAAGGCGTGAAAAGCGTAAGGCGAGGCGTTTCTCCCAAGCCTTAAGCCTAGGCGTGCCTAGGCGGAGCCTAGGCGGGTTTTTTAGAACAGTGCCTATAGTACAACCAAAGAATGTCCTAATCAATCTCAAGGGAAATTAGCTAGAGTGTGTGGAGATAAGATGAATAGGATCTATGGTGTGATTCAATGTTTTCAAAAAGTAATCAATTTTTCAGTCATGAGATCGTATTCATCCATTAAAAAAAATCAACTTTTGATTATGTATATGTGAAATTTGATCATCTAAATTTACTTTTTATTCACATAAACTGAGAGAAAATAGCCGACTTCCGAGTGTTTGATTGTGAGTTCATTCCGTGAGATTTTGAAATTGAAACGAATTTTCGAACAAGAAATTCAACGATCAAACCTTTTGAAATAGATGGTTATCTTGTCTATGCACACACACACAATAAGTTGAGATTGAAAAGTGAATTTCTACTATATTTATGAAGTTTGCATTCAAACTTGGCTATATTATTTTTGAATCTTTTGTATTGAGTCAAGTTTTTGAATTTTGTGGGTATATTCACTGCAAACCCTCACGAGACAAAACTCGTCCATTAGGGTAACTTAGGGGTTTAACGACTTATTGCACATGCTAAGTGTAATCGTGATTCCTACAAAAGTGAGTTAGATTTAAAAAAATTTAGTTTTGCTCGAGAACTAGCAAAGTTTAGGTTTGGGGGGTTTTGATGAGTGCATTATTTTGTATGAATTATGACTAAATCTAGGCCTTGTGAGGCCCATTGTATCATAAATAATGAGCTTCTAGAGTCATTTTGGTAAATAAAAAGAAAAATGCAAGTTTGAATAAAATTTGAATAAAAATGCAATTTTAGTAACCCGAAGGGGTGAAATCGTAATTTTTGAAACTTGATGGGCCTAAAAATAATTTTTAAATTTTTATCTAGGCGAAATAAAGTTCTCTCTGAAATTTGATTGAATTCTGGATTAAAACGAGTAACTTATTAATTTCGAGGGCTAAAATGCAAAGAATGGTAGTTTTGTAATTTTATAAATATTTATGACCCTAAATTTGAATTAATTATTTTTATTTTACATTTTTACAAGTATAACAAAGGAGTCGATATGCAAAAATTATTAGGATACGTCGCGACACGACACGAGACGGTTGACACAGCTGTACTAAATATTTTTTTATAAAATCGCTAGAGTGTCCATTGAGGTCGTGCCATAACTTTTCGGAAAGGTTTTGAGAAGACTCACAACTTTGAAGTTCGAACAAAAATGAATATTTGAAGTTTTGAGGGTACAAAATGCGATTAAAGCTGGTGATGTGAATAGTGACGTGAATAGTATTAAAAATTGGGGATAATTATTAAAAAAAGAAAAGAAAAAAGGACTTCCCAATTAATTCAAACTCTTCCCATGAGATAATTACCAACTCAAATTCAACCAATCAAAGAGAGTTTCACTACAACTCAAACACCTCAACCCTTGCCCTATAAAAAGGACCCTTGGGATCACAATTTAAGATATAAATTCGAGAAGCAATTTTTGAGTGATTATATTCAATTTGAGGGCCAAGTTTTAATCATTTTTTGGGGGGATTGAAGATTATTTGTGAGACAACTTATTGTAAGTTTGATATGTTAATGAAAATCTCTACGTATTCTTGCAATTTTGGTAGCTTAATTCTTCTATTAGGATTTGGGTGAAGTTTATCATAGTTAGCGAATATTGTTGTGTTAATATAATTGTTGTTTATTCCCTTCTCGTTTTAATTGTTATAAAAAAAATCGGTATTCATTTTAAAATGACACAAGAGTGTGTTTTACAACCTTTAAAAATGTTTTGTCAAATCAAGTTTTAAGATTTAAAAATAATAATTTTTGATAGATTATGCTTGCACTTTGATTGTCCATGCTTAATTACATTTGCGAATTTTAAAGCTTGTATTTTTTAAAGGAATACGGATTTTAGTCGTATATTGACATTAAAAATATTTTGAACCTACCCGTCATATTGTATGAATTTAACGCGACGAGAGTCGGTTTAATTTGAGTAATAAAAAGGGAATGACAACGTCAAATTAGTGTGCAATATTAGTTACGTGATAAATGGACCCTGAATCCTAACAGAAGAAATAAGCCACCATAATGAAAGACAAATTGCAAGAATGCCTGGAGATATTCATTAATATATCAAACTTACAAGAAATAATCTGCAATCCAAAAAAATGATTAAAACTTCCCTAGAAGATCCTAAATATAATGATTGGGCAGCTGAAAATGCACTTGTTATGACATGGTTATTACAATCCATGCAACCACAGATTAGCAAGGGCTTTTTATTTGTTAAGATGGTCAAGGAGTTGTGGAATGTTGTCAAAGAGACTTACTCTTTTGTGGGTAATTTTGCAAAGTTGTATGAGTTATAACAAGAGATTGGAAATTTCAAGCAGGGCGACCTTTCCCTCGCTACATACTATCATAATCTCCGTGGAAATTGGGAAGAGTAAGATCATTATCAAGACTATGCCCCTGTTTGTGCAGTTGATGTTAAAGCCTTTCAGTCTATGATGGAAAGAAATCGTATCTATCAGTTTTTAGGTGATCTACACCCACAGTTTAAGCATGCCTGGATCCAAGTGTTGGGTAGATTTCCAACTCCCTCATCTGTCAGAGAGGTCTTTTTCATATATTTAGGCTGAAGAAAGGAGGAAGGCTATGTATTTAAAGTTTGAGCCGAAAGTGCTAGTGTCTGAAAGAGCTTCTCTTGTTAGTCGGCAGTGGAATAGGAACACCCCTTATAAAGGGAGTAAGCAAGATGATAAAAGTCACTTGAAACATGACCATTGTGGTTGGACCCGTTACACTCGGAAAACTTGCTAGAATCTTCACGGGAAGCCAAGAGCTAATGCTAGATAGTGACCTCCTTTATTTAAGGGGCATCTTCTGCACCATTTGCATTTCGGGGTCCACATGTGGCTCACACTGCTGCCAATGAGCTTCTAAGCAATCTGTTCGTGAAAAATGCCGGTGCCCTTCCCCAAGACATGTCTTATCTCCGGGATAGGATATCTCAACTTGATCCGCACCGCCCTTTCGATACTCTCTCCACCTCTAACTTTGCTCAGACAGGTACCTATCATTCGGCACACCATGTTTCCGGGTGTGCTCTCTTGGATCATTTGATTCAGGAGCCACTGATCATGACTGGTATGGCCTCTAATTTTTCTTCTTATAGTGTATGTTCGAGTAGGGATAAGATTAGAATGGCTGATGGGACGTTTTTCTCGATTGCGGAAAAATGCACTATTTCAGTCTCCTCTAATATTAACCTACTCTCCATCCTTCATGTTCCAAAACTAACCAGTAATCTTCTTTCTGTCAGTCATATTACAAAAAAAATTGAATTATAGTGTGACATTCTTTTCCTCTCATTGTGCTTTTCAAGATTTAGACACGAGTGAGACGACTGTGAGTGGACGTGAAGACAATGGCTTGTACTTGCTGGATGTCAAGCCCCTTTCTTTTCATATTGCCAATCAACGTAGTATTATGACTAGTAGTGTGAATAAAGATTTGTTAATGCGATGGCATAATAAACTAGGGCATATTCCTCTTGCTGTTTTGAAGCGTGTGCTACCAAAGTTTTCTTCTGTTGAACCTTTTGAATTAAATTGTGAACCTTGTATACTTGCAAAACAATCTCATGTTCCTTATCCTAACAGTTTTAAGGCAACTACTGCTACTTTCCAACTTTTTCATTCTGATGTCTGGGGTCCTAAATTTACAACGTCCTTACTTGGTTTTCGATATTATGTAGTGTTTGTTGATGATTTTTGTCGTTACAGTTGGCTTATCTTCAGAAACATAAAAGTGAGGTGCACTCTATTTTCCAAACCTTTCACAAAATGGTGTGTACTTAATTTGATTGCTCTCTAAAATTCTTCGATCTCATAATGGAGGGGAGTTTATGTATGGTGATCTTGCCTCATTTTTCACTGATAATGGGATTGTTCATCAAACCTCATGCGTTGATACACCACAATAAAATGATGTAGCTGAACGAAAACATCGTCATATTACAGAAATGAGTCGTTCTCTTCTCATAGGTATGGGAATAGTTGAACCTTATTGGGCAGATGCCACCTTAACTGCTATCTGTCTTATCAATCGCATGCCCTCTAAAATTTTAGGATATAAAACTCCCACATCTATGCTGCATAATAATTCTCCATTGTTTATCGTTCCTCCCAAAGTATTTGGTTGTATCTGTTATGTTCATATTCATCACCGGACGGATAAAATGGACCCTAAAGCAGTTCAGTGTGTGTTCTTAGTTTACTCAGTGACTCAAAAAGGGTATCATTCTCTACAGGGGGAGACTCCACTTAGTGTAGAGAATCCATCCCCGTCCTTCTCTAGAGTTAAATGTCCTCTTTCATTGTCGGTTTTTACTCAAGAGAGTTTATGCGTAAGTCTGCTAATACTAATACTAATGAATTGCAAGAGGAATAAAGGGACATTCTTGTGTATACAAGAAAAGCAAAACAAACCATTGTCTCACCCTAGGACCAAGAAGTCTCTCGTAAGTTGATATTGATATTGATATCCCTATTGCTCTTCGTAAGGGTATTCGTGATTGTACAAAATATTCTATATCTCAATTTGTATCTTATAATGCCTTATCTCCAACATATCGTACTTTCACTTCCTCCGTATCGTCTGATTCTATTCATTTTAACCTTTCAGATGCTTTAAAGCAAACTCAATGAAAGAAAGGTATGATTAAGAAAATGGAGGCCCTTAAGAAGAATAGGACATGAGATTTTGTTCCATTACCTAAAGGTAAGGAACTAGTAGGCTGCAAGTGGGTTTATACAATAAAATATCAAGCTGGTGGAAATATTGAAAGATATGAAGCTCGATTAGTTGCAAAGGGCTTCACTCAGACATATGGGATTGATCATCATGAGACCTTTGCTCCTGTTGCCAAGATGATTTCCATACGAGTTCTTATATAATTGGCAATAAATTTGTCTTGGCCTTTACACCAGTTGGATGTAAAGAATGCCTTCCTTCATGGTGATTTGGAAGAAGAAGTGTACATGACGACGCCCCTAGGATTCAAGCATGGTGATAATCAAGATTTGATGTGCAAATCGAAGAACGCCTTGTATGGGTTAAAACAGTCGCCGCGTGCGTAGTTTGAGAGATTTAGCACTACTGTAAAAAGGTGGGGTACGAAGATCGAACCACTGCCCTCATTGTGTATGTTGATGACATTGTTATTGCTGAAGATGATCCAGAAGAGCCCATCAACCAGAGGCTATTCACTTTGGAAACTTGATGTGGTTATGAGTAAGACCGGGTGCTGGAGGCACCCGGTCCTCCGAATTTTCAAGGGCCGCCGGGGGCGCACCGGACACCATGCGACGTACGGTGCTCTTCTAGCCGTTGGACCCTACCTTCCGTTGAGTCGTTCATAGGGTGGGCAGGATGTTAAACTGAAAAGATAACTCTTCCAGAGTCCCCTACCGATGTCTCCGGACTCCCTAACGTTGTCGTCAACCGCCAAATCCCGGTTTAGGAATTTTAACCCGATTCCCTTTCGAAGCTCGCGTGAAACGCACTATCTGATGGGTTTCCCCCGTCTCTTAGGATCAACTAACCCATGTGCAAGTGTCGTTCACATGGAACCTTTCCCCTCTTCGGCCTTTAAAGTTCTTATTTGAATATTTGCTACTACCACCAAGATCCACACCAACGACCGCTCAGCCCAGGCTCGCGCCTAAGGTTTTGTAATGACCACCACACCGTCCTACTCATCAAGGCCTGACACTTGCCCTGATAGTTGGGGAAAGCGCCATCCATTTTCGGGGCTAGTTGATTCGGCAGGTGAGTTGTTACACACTCCTTAGCGGATTTCGACTTCCATGACCAACGTCCTGCTGTCCTAATCGACCAACACCCTTTGTGGTTTCTAGGTTAGCGCGCAGTTGGGCACCGTAACCCGGCTTCCGGTTCATCCCGCATTGCCAATTCTGCTTACCAAAAATGGCCCACTTGGAGCTCTCAATTCCGTTGCGCGACAGTACAGGGATGAAATTATTTTCTGGACGGAGTTCGAGGTTAAAGACCTCGGATTATTGAGATACTTTCTTGGCATCAAAGTGTGTAAATCCAAGGAAGGAGTGTTCATTTCACAACGAAAGTATGTGTTAGATATGTTGACGAAAACGGAAAAATTTGGAGTTAAACCCACTAATACTCCTATTGAGCAAAATCATAGGCTCAATGATATGGATGGGAAGTTGTTAGATGATGTGGAGAGATTGCAGCATTTGGTTGGGAGACTAATATACCTTTCTCATATTCGTTTAGATATTACTTATGCTGTAAGCGTGATTAGTCAGTTTATGCATGCTTCAAGTACGATTCACCTTGAGGCAGCGCATCACATTTTCCGTTACCTTAAGAGTTCTCATAGTAAAGGGATATTACTTGGATAACATGGCCACTTACGGGTTAAAGCATATACAGATGTAGTGGGCAGGGTCACTTCAGGCTATTGTACATTTGTTGGGGGTAATCTTGTTTCTTGGCGCAGTAAGAAATAACCTACGGTAGTGAGATCTAGTGCAGAGGCAAAATTCATATCCATGGCACATGAAATTTGTGAATTGTTATGGCTACGCACTATGTTATCCAAGTTGGTTTACCCCATTCGTGAGCCAATGAATTTGTATTGTGGCAACAAAGTTGCCATTAGTATTGCTCTCAATATAGTTCAACATGATAAAACAAAGCACGTGGAAGTTGATCGACATTTCATTAAGGAAAAGCTTTGTCTTGGAGTGATGTGTACTCCGTTTGCCAGCACGGGTGAACAAGTAGCTGATGTGTTAACTAAGGGTGTGAACAAGACTACTTTGCAGTATATGTTAGTTAAGTTGGGCATGGTAGATATCTTTGCACCAGTTTGAGGGGAAGTTGTCAGGGGATTATTTGGAAGCTTATTTATGTTACTTTTATTCTGTAGGGTACCTATGTGTAATTAGTGAAACCTTATGTTATATATAGAATGAGATATGCGAATGGATGACCTAATTCATTTCATTGTTTCTCCTATTCCTATATCAGATTTCTCTCTTTTCTCTCTTCTTCCTCTTTTATACCTTAATCTCTCATAAACATCATCTAGTGTTTGATTATTTCATAACTTAACGGTTTCTTCTGCTCCGTCTTGGGGTACACGTCTGGAAAAGTAGAAAACGATCTGTGAGCATTGTGGTAGAGAGGGGCATGCAAAGATCACCTGCTTCAAATTGTATCTTAAGTTGAGAAATAAGAAGAGTAGAACTCGTATAACTGTCGTTGTTGAAGATCCCATTGATTCTCATTTCTCTACTCCTAATGATTTGAATGCCAGGATTGAGCAATCCGTTAGTTCAAAGATGGATAAGATTCTTCATTTGTTAGGGAATCGTCAAGCTCCTTCTAGTAGGCCTACTGCTACGACCGCATCCTCTTCAGGTACTCCTGGAGCATACTGTTCTCACGCAACTGACACTCCTACTTAGGTTATGGATTCTGGTGCTAGTGATCATATGACGGGTGAGAAGGTTATTTTTACTTCATCTACCTATCAGCAAGGTGAACTTGTTTATGGAAGGGTTAATTTTACTTCATCTACCTAACCCTTCCATAAACAAGTTCACCTTGCTGATGGGACTTCTACTCCCATTCTCAGCATAGGCGATATATGTCTTTCTACGGACATTTTACACTCAGTTTTACTTGTACTTAATTTTGCTATGAACTTGTTATCTGTGAATCATTTAGGAAGAAGTTTTAACTGTGCTGTTGTCTTGTTTGTCTGATTAGTGTTATCTTCAGGACCTGCGTACGGGAGGATTTTTAACAGGGAGCACGGTGGGCTCTACTACTTTAGGATCCTCTACCAGTTCCACTAATTCTACCTTCCGCTTCCGTTTTTCATGCTAGTGTGTTGCCTGATTCAGGCCATTATTATTTTCTTTTCAGACATTACAGTTGTGGCATGATCATTTAGTACATGTCAATTTTCAATATCTCTGTATGTTATTTCCCGATTTAATTAAAGCTTGCAGTTCTTCAAAATTCCAATGAGTTATCTGCTCTTTATTCAAGCATACTAGAACTAATTATATCCCTTGCATGCATCGGACCCCTTGTATTTTTTACCTAATTCACTCTGATGTTTAGAGCCCCCCACCTGTTATAGTTTTTTCTGAGCATCGATATTATGTCACTTTTACTAGTGACTACTCGACGTGTATTTGGGTTTATTTGCTTCGTAAAAAATCTGATTTGCTACCCTTTATTATACCATTCTTATAACTTAAAACTCAATTTAATGTTGTTAAAGGCATTCGTTCTGATAATGCTAAAGAGTGCATCTTAAATGAGTCTGCTTCTCGTCTTAACCAATAGGGTATTCTTCAGCAACTCACTTGCCCATATACTCCAAAACAAAATGGGATTGCTGAAAGAAAAAATAAAGTCTCATGGAAGTGGTTCGCTATCTATTAAGAGGATGCAGGTTCCTCAATCTTATTGGCCCTTAGTTGTCTTAACGGGCGCTTATCTTATGAATCGTACTCCATGCCGGGTCATTCAGAATAAATCCCCATTACAACTTATTTATCCTGATAAGATCATTTTTTCTATAATTTCGTTCGTGTTTGGCTGCACTTGCTTTGTTCATAATAAATCTCCTACTTTCTCTTGATGATAAAACTATTCGTTGTATTTTTGTAAGATATTCTAATATGCACTGTTCTAAAAAAAACGTCTAGGCTCCGCCTAGGCACGCCTTGGCTTGAGGCTTGGGAGAAACGCCCCGCCTTAAGCTATTTACGCCTTATTCTTGATAAAACCCTTAAGGCGCACTTTTTTCTAAAAACAACAATGTTTTAGTGAAACAATATCGCATTTTAAAGAATTTTTTTTACAAACCGGACTATTATCTCATCCAAAATAATCAAATAGTATTTTAATTTTCATATATTCAGACATATTTTTATGATATGTACAATTTTAGTATTTTAATAGCCTTGTTATGATTAAAAAATATTAAAATATATTAAGAATGCCTAAACGCCTTTTTACGCCTAAGGCCCGCCTAGGCTTCTAAGGCTTAAGGCTTGGCCTCCACGCCTCGATCACGCCCCGCGTTTTTTAGAACCTTGCTAATATGTCATAAGGGTATCGTTGTTATGATCCTGTCACACATTGTATGTATCATACTTTAGACGTCACATTTCATGAAAATACGTCATTTTTGGTACTCTATGCATTGTTCTACTCCACCTCCTAAGGACTCACATATTGTTTATCCTTTGCCTTTGTTTAATTATACTAATCTTGTCTCTTCAGCTAAATAACCTTTCCATGTGTATTCCCATCGTCCGCGCTCACATATATCTCCTGTCATTGTCCCCACCTCACCAGGTAGCACTTCGCTTTCAATTGAACATCTTGTTGAGCATGTTGTTGAGAATACTAATGAGCTTGCAGATGATGACCTTGTTGCTCCAGACTCCGAGCCTCGGTACTCCCCTCGGGAGCGTAAAGAGCCCATTCAATATGGCCATGCTTGCTCTACAAAACATCATATATCAAAATTTATTTCTTTTGAGGGTTTCTCAAGTCCTTATCACGCTTTTGTTATGGTTACTTCCTTACTCAGATCCCAAGGACTGTTTCTGAAGCTTTTCAGGATTCACATTGAGTTGAAGCTATGCATTGTGAGATGGATGCTTTGCAACGTAATCATACATGTGACATAGTTCATTTACTTAAAGGGTCTATACACACAAGTTCTTAGTTGATGGGACAATGGATATGTATAAGGCTCGCCTTATTGCGAAAGGCTTTACTCAGATTTCAAAAAAAGATTTTGGTGCTACCTTTGCTCCAATAACTAAACTCAACACTATTCCCTCATTGATCTCCTTGGTTGCTTCGTCCTCTTGACTGCTCCACCAGTTTGATGTCACAAATGTTTTTCTTCATGGCGACCTTGATGAGGTCATCCACATGGATCCTCCATCAGGCTTTTGTGGTGAGGGGAAGTATGCTGGGAAAGTCTGTCGCCTCCGGAAATCTCTATATGGATTGAAACAGTCACCACGAGCCTAGTTCTCTAGATTCAGTGAGACTATCATTGAATCGGATTTACTAGGTGCCATTCTGACTATACTTGTTTCATCAGACGGGATTCAGATGAGAAGAGTGTGATCTTACTTGTGCATGTTGATGATATTATTATTACTGGAGATGACACTGTTAGAATTACACAAGTTAAGGATGATTTGGGAAAGGCATTCAATGCGATAGACCTCGGTAACTTTGATATTTACTGGGCATTGAAGTAGCTAGGTCTCGTCAGTCATGGAATTTTTGTCTTACAAAGAAAGTATGTTTTGAATCTTTGTGAGGATTCAGGGATGATTAGGCTCAAACCGACTTCATATCCTATGATTCCTAATTTAAAGCTTGTGCCTGACTTTGGTGAACCTTTGAAAGATCCGTCTACGTATCAGCGTTTGGTGGGTCATCTAATTTATTTAGCTAATACCAGACCAGATATATCATTTGCTATTAGGAGAGTTGTCAGTTTATGCACAAATCCTGTCAGACTCATTTGGATGTAATATATCACCTTTTGCGGTATCTTAAGTCTTCTCCTGGACTTGGGTTATTTTATATAGTAAGCCCTCAGCCTGGAGGATTGCAGAACCACATTGACTCAGATTACAGAGGAGTGTTTTTGTAACTTTCGTGGTAATCATCTCATCTCCTGGAAAAGTAAAAAGCAAGTTATCGTCTCGCATTCCTCCGCAAAGGCGGAATATAAGGCCATGACCTTGGGCAAGTGCGAGATTATATGGCTTCGTTCCAGTCTCGGGGAGTTGGGATTTCTTGAACAGACTTCTTTTCTTCCGCATTATGATAATAAGTCGGTTATTCAATTTTCTTCTGATTCAGTTCTTCATGAGAGGACAAAGCACATTAAGATAGACGTTCATTTTCTCATAGAGAAGGTTTGTCATGAAATCATCAATTCATCGTTTGTTTCTTTAGGAAAATAGGTTGCGGATGTTCTTACCGAATATATTAGTTCTTCTCTTCTTCGCACTTCTATTGGCAAGCTTGGCTAGGTCGATATCTACTCGTCAACTTGAGGGGGAGTATTGGAATGTTTATGTTATTTGTGTGTTATTTATCTAATTGATTTGGTCCCCCAATTTATTCCCTCCTTGTATAAATACAAGCCTCTAAACTTATAGGGGCGATAATATAATTCATTAATTCTTGTGACTCGAATGACACTATAAGACTAAGTTATTACAAGACTTAGCCATTGAATAACTTAATGGTATAAAGGACTAAAGTAACCTTATATAGGCTAATTTATTACAACAATGTTAAAGAAAGAGTTTTAATAGCTGTTCCTCTCCATTATGCCCAGAATTAAGCTATATGCTTCTAAACCTAAATTGCACCAATTTCTTTCTTTCGTTCGTTTTTTTTTTCTTTTGTGTGTGTGTGTGTGGGGGGGGGGGGGGGGGGGGGTCTCATTTGCCCTTTGGGGTCCATTTGTCATGCAATATATAAGGTTGGGCTTCAAAATTGTCATAAATATTCTTATAACACTTTTTAAGGTTCTTTTGTGACAGTTTTTATATTTGTGATAACTTGGACCCTAAACTCATAACACACTTTGAACCCCAAACTCATAATACACTTGGGACATATATTCATAATATGGAAAACTTTGGACCAGAACTTCAAATTGCATAAAAAAATGAACCCCGAAGTGCATATAATTCTTTTTTTTATTTTAATGAAATGCTAGAATGGTACGAGAGAGAGAGAGAGAGAGAGAGAGAGAGAGAGAGAGAGGTTCACAGATGATGTGGGGTTGGGACCCTTATAGTTGTTGATATTATCTTGTACTTCTGTTATTATTAGCATTAGGATATTATTTTAGATATTACATATATTTTAAGATTTTTCTATAATTTATATGGTTTATTCAGGAGTTATCTTTTAGATAACTATAAGAATTAGGACTTCTTTTGAGAGCCTATAAATAACGTCATCAATTGTAATCACTCTTAATTATTATTGACTTTGGATAAGATTATTTGAGAGAATTTCCTTAGATTATAGTGTTCGCGTGTGTTTATGATTCTTCCGTTGCGTTACATCAAATTGGTATGAGAGCCAGATGCGCTCTTGGTGCGTGTTCATGTTAGTATTTATAAGAGTCATTGATAAAGGCTTGGAGGAAATGTACCACTCCTCCAAAATCAATCACCGTTGCCCGCAGTCATACGGCTTTCACCGCCAGCGTGCCCCATCTTGCTTCGCGACACCACCACTACCCTTGCCGCTGCCTCGTCACTGAGTGACCCCTCCACTAATAAAATTCCACTGCCGTCGCCATCTGCCAGCGACCCTTGCCAGACCACAACCAACCATTGCCGACCTCCATCCTTACTGTAGCCTCCAGCCCTATTGCAACCACCAGCCTTCTGCAATTTCAGGTCTTGTTTCCCTCCCTTCCAATGTCACCCCACCTTGCTGCCTTCCAGTGACCTTCATCGTCATCGCGTAAAGCGATGCACTGCCTGTGACCTTGTCTGATGTCATTTGCTACCCCTCCCTTGGCGTCCCTTCTTTGGGAAAAATTTCAACTTTTCAGATTGTAAGCAGAGAAGAAACTGGACAAGTTCGGAAGATTACAAACCCCCTGCGCTCGAACTTGCAGCAGCAGTGCAAAAACATCCCACAAGATTTTGGGTTCGCACTTCAGACCCTGTAGTTCTAAAAGTGCAACAAACAGTCAAGTTTGGTTGTATGGGTTTGTGCAGATTCATCTTAAGTTTAAGGACGAGATTTTTTTTTCAGATGGGGAGCGTGATGTACACGGCTGATGTGGGGTGGGACCCTCGAGATTATCTTGCAATCCTATTATTATTATTAGTTAATATTTTAGATATTAGAAATAGTTTAATATTTACTATTTTCTATCTAGTTTAGTTGGGCATTATCTTTTAGAGAATTATCAGAATTAGGACTTCTTTTGAGAACCTATAAACAAGAGGGCCCATCAATTTAATCACTCCTACTTATTATAGAACTATTTATTTTTGCTCCTTTGATTATTATTTGTTTGTGTGTTTATGAGACTTCCACCTGCTTTAAACGTGTGTGTGTGTGTGTGTGTGTGTGTGTGTGCGTGTGTGTGCGTGTGTGTGAGAGAGAGAGAGACTTCTAAAAAATTACCTTACATTCTGGCTTGTTGAGCATATAAGTTCCGCCATAAACTGCACTTAAACGTGCAAATGCCTGCAAATAATGACACACCACAATCATGAAAAGTAACTCAACTAACAAGTGCAAAAAGTTACAAACTGAGACAAACCTGAGGTAATTCTCCCAGTCCATACATTGGATAGATATAAGGAGATCCTGCTTGAAAACGTGCCAGAGACTCCGCATAAAGCTTTTAGAGAACAAACACCAGAACAATCAGCGGATGGAAGTTCAAAAACAACCCAACAACTTACACACAAGGATATATAAACCCTCTGGACATATAAATATAAAAGTAGATTGCAGATATACTTGTAATGAGGTAGTTTACGTAATTTTACTCTAGTGGGTATTATTGCAGTTTGCTATATCATGTAACCCTCCTTGTGATTCCATACATATGACAATATAATCGGCGGAGAGTATCTATCAAACTTAATACTCTCCCACTCTTTTTTCTCTATCCTTCTCTCTACTCTCTTCTCTTCTGATCCATCATTTCTAAAAACTAAACTTCGTGTCAGAGCACAAGATCCTACTATACTGAAGTCCTACAAAAAAAAAACTAAGATATTGACAGAATATTGCATTGTTTATCTAGAGACAGGCACTACTCATCCATTTGTGTTGCTTTGTTAATATGTTGGGTTTTGTCACTTTAGAGGACAGTTATAAAAGTAAAAGTAAATACACAGATTACAATATATATCTCCCATGTTATGAAAAAAACTGAAAAAACATTAATATATTTAATATATCACATTAAATATATATAATTAATATATAGTAACACCGGCACTCTCAATATGAGACTGTCAAAGATAGCTGCCTTTCTTAAGAGGTTTATGGAGAAGGAAGGAATTTACATTTTCCTTGCTGGTTTAAAAGCAGAGTTTGATGCTGTCAGAATTCAAGTTCTTGGAAAAGAAGGTCTTCCATCATTCAATGAGACTATTGGAATAATCCGAGGAGAAGAAAGTCGGAGAGGAGTTATGTTGGAGCCTCAATTCGTGGAAGGTTCTGCCATGGTTGTTAGGGGTGCTAATGCAAGGAATGGGGGTGCAGATCATCAACCGAGCTCTTATTCTGGTGGAAAGACAATTGAAAATGAAAACAAGGATTCAATTACGTGTACTTACTGCAAAAAGCCACGATACAGCAGAGAAAAATACTGGAAACTTCATGACAACCCTACAAATTTTCAAAATCCTCAAACAACCAGCAGAAATTGGACAGTAAAGAGTGGACCAGCAAGAGGACACGGACAAGCAAATTTTCAAAATCCTCAAACAACCAGCAGAAATTGGACAGTAAAGAGTGAACCAGCAAGAGGACACAGACAAGCACATGTGACTACGGTACAATCAGGAAGCGAAACAGATTATGTTCATGATCAAGCAGAGTTCAACAAGGAAGAGATTAAAAAACTGAAAAACTTACTGGGAACTCCAGAAAAACCTACCGGTTCAGGTACTTATTCCTTAGTTTATTTAGGTAATGCTTCTCAATCCCTTACTCTTAATGTCTTGAATATTCCCATAACAGATTCATGGGTTGTCGATTCCGGGGCCACAGATCATATGACTATATCTTCTCATGAATTTGTTTCTTACAATCCTTGTCCTAGTAATAAAAAGATATCTACTGCATATAGTACTTTGATTACTGTTGTTGGTCAGGGAGATGTTATCAACACAAAAATCATTTTAAAGAATGTTTTCCATGTGCCAAAATTGTCCATAAACCTTGTCTCAGTTCATAAACTTACAAAGGATTTGAATTGTATCGTGACATTCTCTTCTGCACATTGTGAATTTCAGGACCAGGGCACCAGGAAGATGATTGGACTTGCTAGAGGGAACAATGGACTCTACTACCTTGAAGAATCCGGTGAGCAAAATAGCACTAGGAATAATTTTCTGGTCATCTCTTTCAAACAAAAACAAAATTTGGTTGTATCATCTTCGTCTTGGTCATCCGTCTTTCAGTGTTCTTAAAATTATGTTTCCAAGTTTGTTTAAAGGGATTGATATGGGAATACTTCATTGTGATGTTTGTCAACTTGCAAAACACAAGCATACTTCTTTTCCAATAAGTAACAAAAGAATATCAATTCCTTTTGCTCTTATCCATAGTGATGCCTGGGGAACTTCTGCTGTTCCAAAATGTTTTTGGGGCTCGTTGGCTTGTGTTGTTTATTGATGATTGCACTCGTGTGTCATGGATATTTTTGTTAAAACACAAGTTTGATGTTAGTTTTAATCTTCCAAACATTCTTCCACGTGATTAAAATCAATTTGGGGTAGAACTTAAGAAAGCTCGATCAGATAATGCTAGGGATTACTTCAATCAAACCTTGTCACTATTCTTCCAAGAAAAAAAGAATAATTCATGAGTCTTCATATGTTAATACACCACAACAAAATGGGGTTGCAGAAAGAAAAATTGGTTCTTTTAGCAATTACTCGTGCCTTTATATTCCAAACAAATGTTCCAAAAAATTACTGGGGAGAAGCAGTTTTAATTGCTGCTCATCTTATAAATAGATTACCTTCTCGAGTCCTTGATCAGAAAACTCCTATGCAAACTCCAAAAGTTTTCGGATGTGTGTTCTTTGTTTAAATTCATTCTCATCAATGGGGTAAACTTGATCCAAGAGCTCTCAAGTGTCTTTTTGTTGGGTATTCTTCTACCCAAAAAGGGTATAAATGTTATCATCCTCCCACAAACAAGTTTTTGTCTTCGCCGATGTTACATTTGTTGAACATGAAAAATATTTTCTACGCCTTATCGTCAAGAGGAGACATCATTCATGGAAGATAAGGATAGGGATTTGTTCTTATTGGACCTTTCATTCTCCCCATCTTTGTCAAATGAGCCTCCATCTTCTAATCAAACACCAACTCCTATAGGAAAGGATAAATATAGTCCGAGTGCTACTTCCCCACTGCAGGTTTGTTCAAGGAGGAGAGAACCCACTATTCAACCTATGCAGGACCTTGAATCAGACCCAAACCCTGTTGCTGATGATAATAGCAATGATGTTGAGGTAAGTTCTGATGTTGAAGATAAAAATGATTATGATCTTCCTATTGCTATTAGGAAGGGTGTGAGAAAGTGTACCCAACGCTCATTATCCCCATTATCCCACTTTATGTCCCATGAGAGGTTATCTGATAGCCATAAAATCTTCCTTACTCACCTAAACACTATAACCATCCCAAAAACTGTTTCTGGAGCATTGGGTCATAAAGGAATAGATGGAAGCTATGAAAGTTGAGATGGATGCCCTTAAAAAAATAAAACTTGGGAATTGGTTGAGTTACCTAATGAAAAGAAATCAGTGGGATGTACATGGGTCTTTAATGTAAAGTATAAGGCAGACAGGTCACTTGAAAGGTATAAGGCTAGGTTGGTGGCTAAAGGGTATACACAAACCTATGGAATAGACTATCTTGAAATCTTTTCCCCGGTCACCAAAATGAACACCGTGAGGATTTTGTTATCCCTAGCGGCCAACCGAGAATGGAGTATGCAACAATATGATGTCAAAAATGCCTTTTTACATGGTGATTTGGATGAAGAAATCTACATGGAAGTTCCTCCAGGTTTTAAGTCAGAAGGTAACAAGGTGCGTAAATTGAAGAAGGCCTTTTATGGGTTGAAACAATCCCCTTGAGCTTGGTTTGGTAGATTTACTACCGGAGTTATGAAAGCGATGGGATATAAGCAAAGTCAAGGTGATCACACATTATTTGTTAAACATTCGGCTACAGTGGGAGTCACTGCCTTGTTGGTTTATGCAGATGGTATAATTGTAACAGGAGATGACTTGGAAGGAAGAGAAGCTTTGAGAAAGTACCTAGTTCAAGAGTTTGAAATAAAAAACTTGGCAGGTTGAAATGTTTCCTCGGCATTGAAGTTGCTCACTCTCAACACAGGATTTTTATATCCCAACAAAAGTATATGTTGGATTTGTTAACTGAGACAGGAAAGCTTGGGTGTAAACCAGTGGAAACTCCCATCAAACAAAATCATAAGCTTTGTGAAGCTGTTGAAGATACAGTGGTAGATAGAGAGTCCTATCAAAGATTGGTTGGTAAATTGATTTACCTCTCACACACTAGACCAGACATAACCTATGCAGTTCATGCATAATCCCAAAGAGATCCATCTCCAAGCAGCACATCTGATTTTACAGTATCTCAAAAGAACTTGAGGAAGAGGAATATTGTTCAATAAAGGAGGAAAGTTAACACTAGAAGCCTATAAAAATGCAGACTATGCAAGATCTATTGATGACAGAAGATCAACATCGGGCTATTGTACTTTTCTGGGAGGAACCCTTGTAACATATAGAAGCAAGATGCAGAATACGTTCGCTAGATCAAGTGCGGAAGCTGAATTCAGGGCAATGGCATTTGGAGTATATGAACTTCTGTGGTTGAAAATAATTTTAGAAGATCTAAAAGTCGCATGGGAAGGAACTATGAAGCTTTAGTGTGATAACAAGTCAGCAATCAACATTGCACATAATCCTGGACAACATTATCGAACCAAACACATTGAAGTTGACACACACGTCATAAAAGAAAAGCTTGACAGTGGACTAATCTGCACACCGTTTATACCTTCAGATGGTCAAGTGGCTGATGTGCTAACCAATAAACGGTAAACGGTTCATCCTTCCAGACTATTGTTGGCAAGCTGGGAATGGATAATATCCACTCACCAGCTTGAGGGGGAGTGTCAAAGATAGCTGCCAGACCTGTGCATATTTGTTACAGATAGTTGTGTCAAAGATAGCTGCCTGACATGTGCATATTTGTAAAAGATAGCTGCTAGACCAGTTGTGTAGATTTGTCAAAAATAGCAGTGAAAATTTGAATTTGTGTTAGTCACATCCCTGATTTGTAGGGATTTGTTACTTGTAATCTACCTGTATATTCTTTATTGGTAAATGTCTAAGTAATCAATAAGATTCCCATTATTTCACATAGACTATGAGAGAGAATTTTGGGCCAAAATTGTGATATTTAATGGTTAAATCCCTATTTGACTCCTTTAATTTTCGGTAATTAGTAGTGTAGAGAAAAGGGGTTTATTTTGTAAATAAATGAGTTAGTTGATGTCATGGGAGCAACCTCTCCATATATGGTGGTGAGGCGACGTCCGCCTCTCCCAGACCCTGCAATTATGCCTAAGTCTTGTGCACTGGGTACAACCTTTTAGTTGATGTCATGGCTTATGTCATCTTGACATCATTAGCATGCTAGAACCTACCCTTTATGGAGAAGGTTTAGGGAAAACTCCCCTTCCCTTCTCCTTATATGTATTGTAATGTTTTATTAGGAAAAGAATTAAATATGATAGTTTGAGAGAGTCTCTTGTTACGAGTATGCTAATTTTGTGCCGTTGATATCGTGTTACATCAACTAGTATCAAAGCCTAGTTGCTTCACCGGGTAGGAAATCATAACAACCAACAACAGAACCGAAGGAAAAAGCTCACACCAGGATTGAGCTAACACCACCCGATTGGAGGAGTCCGTTGGATCGATTGTGGAGATTTTGGAGACTGACACGGCTTCCAAACTAACTACCCGCAAGATAACAACCTCCCCACCTTTCCGTCACCATCAACAATCATGGCCCATGGCTCGCACAGCGACCGCAGTCGAGGATGGCCCTCGGCATTCACTCCCAGTCATCTGTTTCCACTGGCCAAGCCCTTCAGTCCCTTTACCTAACCTCCCCAAGCCCCTTCAGGCTTTCCACAACCCACTCCCTCACCCCGAACATCCCCAGCAGCACAGAGAGGGAAAGCAGCTCCATGGTGACCCCGATTTCCCTCCCATCAACCTTTTGCCATGTCACATAACTAGCCCAATGTTACCTAGATCGTGGGTCTCTCCGATACGTGGTATGGGTATGGGTACGGGGTACGTTACTTTAGCCGGTATGTGGTACGATAGGGGTATCCTTAGTTGTTTTTCCACTTTAAATCATAAGTGCTTTTTAGAATTCTTGTCGGGTTCTTTTAGTATTATACATGAATTTTGTCAAGATTCTTGTAGTCCACCAATATAAGAAGTTTCCTAAGCAGAATATAGTGGATAATCTCGATTTTCTATGGTAAATTTATAAGATATTTAAAGCATTATGTATAAATATTGTTTGAGAAGCCTCTTTTCTTCCCACATACTACGTTATTAAAGTTTAAAAGTTATCTTGAAACTAATAATAACTAAAGTAGTTAATGTAAAATTTAGGAACACAATTTTTGGAGATCCGAATTGAGAACCCACCATATTTCGGATCGTACGATCCCGGATCGCGGTACGGAATGGAATGTAGTGATCCCGATAACTATGAACCAGCCAAGCCTCAACCAAAAATCCTTGGCCCCTCTCAATATAGCCCTAGCCCCAAACACCCAGTGACGCGCAAGCTAAGCCCACACAACGTGATGCAAAACTTCTCACCAGCCTATCCGACCCTCACATGATCTGATACAACCAAAAGCAGCGGCCTCTATCCACTAAAGTGGTTATTCTTGAGGGGATTCCACCAATGAAGTTGACCCCCGTGCTCTTTAGCACTCACTCGACTGCTGAGCTTCCTCTGATACCTGCGATGTTGTGTGTAATTATAAACGTGAAGTTTGCAATTCGGTTCAACGATCACCCCTTTGCCAACCCAATGTATTTGGGAACTAGTCGGGTGTTGATTTTATTACAGTAAGGGTAGCTTTTAGCAGAAGACCGTCTACACGTGTACCAATATGCATATGATATATTTCAGTTGCTTTGCACCCGAGCTCGATGGGCAAGGATCAACATATTAGTTGTTACATTCATGACCTCCACATTCACTAGGGTTTTAGTCTTCCGGAGATTCCCACTTTTGTGAAGTTCATTGAGTATGCACTCATTTTTTAGGAGTTTCTTGGGGAACCACCATTAATTCCGGAGGTCACACCACTACTCTACCAGCCAATGCAGCTGCCTCTAATGGTTGAAGTGTTTTGACTGTGAACATCCTGCCCTAAGAAGAAGAAGAAGCGAGTCGTTCTTGTGACAAATGGTGTTAACCCAAATGAGGGGCCCGTGACGAAGGAAATGCATCATGACGCTCTCGTCTCTAGTATAATCCCGGTTGATCTTAACATTGATGGCGTCTTGCTTTGAGTTCGAGGATAAAAATCTTTTTACGGGAGAGAGCGATGTGAATAGGAGAGATTATATTGGGGTTGAAATTGTGATATTTTATAATTAAATCTTTCCCTGCTTATTCCCTTTTAGTTTTGGTAAGTAATAGTGTATAGAGAAGAGCTTATTTTGTGAATAAGAAAGTTAGTTAATAGGTGAGGGTGTGGTGCAACTCAAATAAACTGTGTGTTTGTGTGGTGGGGGGGTGGGGGGGAGGGAGGAATAGGTTTCTCAATTAATTAGCCCAATTTTAAAAAATCTCTCCAATTTTAGGAATTCTAGTTAAACACACAACTAGGTGAGATGATGAGAGGTATGTATATCTACCATTTGAACCAATCAGTTAGGAAATCTAAATTAATTGTCACAAAACTTACCTAGATATAATTCCTATGTTCAATTTCAATGGATCTATGTAGATCCAATCTACATCTAAGTGATGTATGTATTAGAGAAGTGATAATCAAAGTAAATAGGAGACAATCAAGCCAACAAGACATATCTATAAGGAAAAAGTCCACCTAGGGTAAAAACCTTTATGCGTCATAATCTCTCATTTAACTTGACAAGCTTTTATACAATGCAAAAAAATACCTGTCTTGTTCCCTAACAATAAGCTATATAATTAACATTGAACCCTCCCTCATTGACAATAAGCGATCCATTCGAAGCTCCATCGGACGAACGAGGAAGTCGCATTCTCCTCTTTAGAATCGCACCATGCTTGAACTCCCCAATAGCTCAAACAACTCTTTTATATATGATTTTTTATTTTCAATTCTGATGTGAATCAATTAGTGACGTAAACTACACGTCAATGGCCAAGAAAATAAGTAAACCCTAACTTTAGAGAGAGAATCAAGAGATTTCTTATATTTCAAAATGGAGGAGTGTCTTCAAATGAAGACTACATGAGTATTTAAAGGGAGGAGTAGCTTAGGCTCCAAGATAAGGCACTAATTTCAAAAATGCCATTACTACTCCTTCCTTTAAATAACAAATCAAGTAAAGGAAAATACAAATAACAGAAATAAAGAAAATAAAAAAGAAAATAGAAATGACAAAAATAACCCTAGAATAGGGCCTATTTCCATCCCTCTCCCCCTCTTAAGACTAAGCTCGTCCACGAGCGCTAAAAAAAACAGAAGTCGTGAGGAAATTCCAAACATAGGTACCCAGGCGAGCTCACAGTGGGAGATCCAAGGAGTCACCGTCCAAAACAGTGACAAAATAGTGACTAGTGCATGCTGGGGAAGCTCCTCGCACGCGTCCAAATAGTAAGGTGATGCTCCATAGCCAATAGGGCACGGCGTCGCGGAAGAGAGCTAACGTAACCACACGTCTAATGGCAACTCTAAAGGCACCACACCAATTTAGAGAGAGAAATATAACTAAGTTTTTACTCAAAAGTTCAAGTCCACAAATGAGGAAGAGGAGTGGTCTATGCATAAGATACGAAGGTGAGCACTAAAGGAGTAACTAACCAATGTGGGACTTATTCCCATCTATACAATAAGCCTAATACTCAAGTGTTCACCTAAAGCCCATCCTCTAAATAGACCAATACAATATGAAATGAAATAAAATAAAATGCAACATAAGAAGAAAATATGATTAACTATATATGGAGCAAAAAATAAAAGAGGATATGACCAAAATATCCCTTAGATCACATCAAGAGCAGTCAGAAGCTCGATGTCCAACATTGCCACAATTGTAGCACCTGAATGTGGGAGGACCCGGGGAAGGCGTAGCAGTAGTGGTGGTAGTAGAGATTGGAGCCGACACCGAGGCAAAAGAAGGAGCGGAGGCCGATGCAGGAGGGGCTCGTGAGGTCGGAAGAGCTGATGATGAAGTGTGGTAGGTCTCGACCTTGGTTGCATACTCGACCGCCTTCAAAAAGGTCTGTATCTTCCTCAAGCCTAGATCATGCTGAAAGTATGGCCGAAGTCTTAGAATATAGCGGCTGATTCGCTGGTCCTCAGTCTCCGGGAGGCGAGCCGGGTGCAAAGGAGTTGGAACTGCTCCGTGTACTCCACCACCATAGATGTAGCCTGGCTGAGGGGGTGGACGCGGGAAAAATGGTCACGCTCATAGGTCGGTGGTACGAATGAAGCCTGTAACGCAGCCTTCAGCTCTGGCCATGTCTGGATAGGAGCCAATCTCGCCGATGTCCGGTGATAGCAAATAACGTTCCACCAAACCCGGGCGAATCCTTGAAATTTGGTGGCCGCTAGGAGAACACAAGAGCGGCCTTGAACCCGCTTGTAATAAAAAAACGTCTCCATCGATGCCAACCAATCAATCATAGCATCCAGGGAGAATCGTCCATCAAACATGGGGACGTCAATGCGTATATCTCCCTGAAGACTCCGGGAAAGCAACTGAAGTGTCGTAGATAGGTGGTATCCCTCCTGATGAGCCTCAAGACCCATCACATCACCCAGCACAGGTGCAACAGAGATAGGTGGTACCTTGGCAGGTGGTGGATGAGGAGGATGAACATGTGGGGCCACGGGGGGTACTGGAGGACTGCGATGAGGACACGTGCCATTCTGGTGGCCATACTCTCCACAATAAAAGCATTGGCGGTCTCAAAGCAGTACGAAGCGATGAGGGTCAGGTAGGGGAGGGGGAGGGGGAATCCACTCCAAGACGCTGCGGTGGGTATCCCCAGTGTCGGAGGATGATGAGGAGTCAGTGTAGAGTAGGGAAAGATCATGATGGGAAGGGGTGTGATGTGATGGTGGAGGTGGTGGGGCATACGGTGGAAGGCAAGGGTGTATAAGTGGGGTGGGAATTGAGTTGAGTTGGGCAAGGGAGGGCTTCCGAGTAAGGTGGAGGGTCCGATTGATAAAAATGGGTCGGGGCAGCGGGATTTGGGGTATCCAAGGTAGGTGGGGCTAAAAATTGGGTCTAGATGGTGTGACACCCCGCCTAATTAAATTCCGGGTGATCAAATCCTTTATTAAATTATATCAAAGTGTCTGGTTGGTTCATTCTTAGAGTCATTGTCGAAAAACAATTTTCTTTATTTTAAACACCCTAAATAATTAGGTTAAGTGTCAAAACATTCTGCCCGATTAATTATACTAAATTTAAACCGTTAATAAATTTTCATTTTTAAAACAAAAACTATCTGCATTCCACCAGAAATAAATACTGAACAGGAAACAACTACTGAAGTAAATAAGACTGAATAAAACCTTTCAGTTCAAAGTCTAAAACCAAAAGAATAATAATAATCAATCCAACTGAAGAAGAAATGCAAATAAGAAAAGAATACAATCTCTGAAATAACTAAATTAGGAACGGGCGACACATGCCCTAACTGAAATGTCTGAACTAGAAACTGAATGGAAAGATAGAAGCGTCTAATCTCAATAACCTACAGCTTTCACAACAGCTGTAGCTCGCCAATGATCCACACGTCTAAGTCTGGTGGTAACCCTGTGGCTGGGCACCTGATATAATATATATATATAGCAAAAGAGATAAGAACAATAAGAAACAGGTCAGATCCCGAGTTGTAAAAATATTTGTTTTAGCAAGTATTTAAAACTGCATGAATGCAATTATTATGTGCATATTAGTTCCGAACTCTCACATGAGATCCTCACCCCTCCACTAATGTGCACACCTAGCGTACGTCTACCCTGACCTAGTCATCTATAATATCCCCAACTAGGTCATAGACATATACTATTAATTATATCTCGTAGGAGACACCCGTATCGCCCATACAATACGTTATTAAACACTTTACTCCAATTAACCGTAATTTTGTGTTCCCTGTTCTGGTAGCAAATCTTTTATCCCCTTAAGTTACTTTGTTTACCGACATCTACATACTTGCTAATTTCACACATTAGAATTTTGCACAAATATAAATATATATATATATATATATATATATATATATATATATATATATATATATAGTCACATCATCCCTATACATATATATACAAATCTTGCACCCCTTGGTTAGGACCACTTGGCGCAATGCATACTCTGCTATCGTGTCCTGGTGCATCGCTCGCTGCATAAAGGGCAACTGGTTCGGCGTCTCTCACGAACCATGAATCTCATAACACAAATATTGGAGGCGAGCAAACTCACTAGCTAAATGGGTCACGCACATACCTACGCTCCCATTCAACCGTCGAAACTATCCTACGTAACAGATAGCACGTATCCAAGTTCATATGCTCTGGATACAAGTCAAATATCCCCCCATTGGGTCACCCAGGATAAGACTGTCCACTGCGCGAAACCTCCTCCCGATAGCAAGCTTCGTAGGTATCCTATACACACAATAATAATAAATATATAATAATAGGCATTCCCCACTTCCTATTAAAATTCAGGCATTCATCCGACCCATATATTTCTACACGTAGTATACATCTCATTACTACTTATTCTATAACTAGCTCGATTATTCACACTCGAGATTTTCCAAGGTTATCTCACCTAACCAATTATTAAAGTATTATACTAGAAATATCCCCCAAATAAATATGTACTGTGCTAAGGATCATCAACTAGCAGTGCCCACTCGCTCAAAAGTCACATAACTCAAATGGGATTGGACTGGAAAATCTTCCAATTTCTGGGCTGTCGTTCGACCGACATTGCATGTCGTTTGAACGAAATAGCGTGTCATTCAAACGATAAGCCATCTCGTTCGAACGAGATTAGGCGTTTTTCTATTTTATCAGACCTGTTATGTTTCCCTGCTACTTTTTCGTCTTCTCCAAAATTTCAGTCCTAAAACCTCTCATTTCTGCAACCCAATCACCAAAACAACAAACCTAATTGATGTTCTAACATGTATAACTGATTTCCCCCAACTTTGAAGCATTAAATCCTCACAATTCGTTTATAAAATCTAAAACCCCCAATTTAATGATTCAAAACCCAGTTCATCACATTTCTATACAAGAACATCAAATTCAAATTCGTCCATCATATATAATCATCAATTTGGGATTTCTAACCTAACTACATGAGGGATTCATCCTAATTTGATTTCTAGATTTTAATTAATGTCCTTAATTCTCCAATTTCATCAAAACTTATGAATCAAAGTGAATATTATATACCTACACTAATATGAACATACTTGTTGCTATAAATTGCAAGAATTAAACACTTGCCTCAATTTCGAAGGTCTGATCCGCTGGTGATTTTGGTATAGGCGCGTTCCTCGTCTCACGATCTACACTTTGGTATGATTTTTGGTGTGTTTTCTTGAGTTAGACACCAAGAACACCAATGGCTTCTTCTACCTTTCTCTGTGCCTCTCTCTTTTCTCTCTCGTAGGTTTGGAACTGACAAACCCTTTCTCCCCCATGTTTACCTCATTTATTTTCTTTAATTTTCCTCCATAATGTTTCCCCAAAAATTCGAAGGGCAAAAATACCCCTACGGGGTGCCAATTAGGCCTAAAACTATTCCGGAGTCCAAATAGAATACCTGAGTAGAGTTTTCTGACTATCTTGACCCTTTCGGGCTCAATGGTGCACTCGAAATGACCATACGAGTTACTTAAAAATAAATTATCTTTTTATTCCATTCAATTAGTCCGGACACGACTCACACGCGCGTCATGACTTAAAATTCCAAACTGTCATATTTCACCCTTTGAGAATTTATAAAATTTCATAATTCCATATTATGTATTCACACAGTAATATTTCATAATTCTCAACAATAAGTATTAACCCTTGGCATGCTAGTTAATATTTATTTTAATCCGAATTAATTAATTAATCACCTTTTAATTTAATTAATCCAATAATAATAATTAATCTCACCAACAGTAATAATTAATCTCATAATTATTTAATATCATAAAAATACGGGGTGTTACAGATCGGTTGGGTATCGCGTGGAATTAAGGGAGGGTACTTCTAGGGTTTTATGTGGCCGACAAGGAAGGAAGGGGGCCGGAAGGGGCTCGGGAAGGCAGGGTAGGATTTCGGGGTTGGAGTTGGGTGAAACGAGTCGACCCAGGTCAGAATAGGAGCGGGTTGGGGTCTGTTCAGGGCTTTGGGATCTAGGGAGGGTTTTTCGACAGCTAAAGGGTGTGAGGGGTGGTCGGAAATGAGGTGGGAAGGCAGGGGGTGGGTTGCGAACAGGGCAGCAAGGGTGTTGTTGGGGTCTTGGGCAGATCTGGGCAGATCTAGCTCAGGTTTGGAAGGGGAGGGGCAGCAAGGGTGCGATGGGGATGGGGCAGCCCCTCGGCAGCTGAGCTGGAGGCGTAGTAAGGGTTGTTGCTCCATTATGGCATCAAATTTCATGTTGAAATCTAGGGTTTGTTGACCCATTTTGTCTCTCAACTCTTCAATTTCTTCTTATTGTTGTTTGGATCTTCTTGGAGAATTCGAAAGTGTACGATTTTGAATACCTACACATCAATACACCACTTGGGGAACGACACCTCGCTTTGATACCAATTTGACGCAAACTACACGTCAATGACCAAGAAAATAAACAAATCCTAACTTTTGAGAGGGAATCAAGAGATTTCTTATATTTCAAAATGGAGGAGTGTCTTCAAATGAAGACTACATGAGTATTTAACGGGAGGAGTAACTTAGGCTCCAAACTAAGGCACTAATTACGAAAATGCCATTACTACTACTTCCTTTAAATAACAGAGCAAGTAAAGGAAAATACAAATAACAAAAATAAAGAAAATAGAAATGACAAAAATAACCGTAGAATAGGACCCATTTCCATCAATTAGATTGAATGGATCTGATGTCAAAACACTCTCAATTTCTCACAAATATTAAGATTAAGTATAAATGTAGGTTTTCTCTCAAATTTGAAAGGAACAAGTGATTTTGATTAAAGAGAAGCAATTGATATGTTCTCAATCTCCAAAATACTCTCTCAATACAGGAGCAGGAATTCAGACATCTTCAAATGGAGGGAAAATGCTCTATTTATATCATTTTTGTAAAAAACTAATTGCGTCATGCGCACATCTAAAAATAGGCCCGTGCGCACAGTTTTTGTCAGTGCATTAATCACACAAAAAACGTGCGCCCGTGCGCACGGGGCTAAAATATAGTTGTGCAAATGGTTTAGGGCAAAAACATAGTTTCTTTCAAAACAACCTGCAAACCAGGTCTTCACCTTAAATTAAACACAACACATCTTGATAGATAATTACTTTTCAGGTAAAAAATAATGTCTTATCAAGGTAAAATGAAAAAAGTGTGTGCATAGCCATAGACGTCCGTTCATATTTCGTGAAAATGATACATCTTCATTCAGTTAGGCAACGGAAGTGTTTCACATAGAGATGTCGTGTAAGATCTTCAATGTTCAATGTTCACCGATGTCTAATGAACAAGACTCTCTCTACCAAATGTCTATATGAAATCAAGAATTTTGGTTTGATAATACGTGACTCATATAGAGGTCGTACCTTGGTGCGATGGCAAGTGCTCTCACTTAAGCTACAGTTAGTCTCGAGTTCAAGACATGGGAGCAGCCTCTCCATATATGGGAGTAAAGCCAGCCGGTATCTACCTCTCCCAGATCTTGCAGTTAAGCAGAAGCCTTGTGCACTGGGTACGACCTTTGATGCGTGACTCAAATGCTGTGACAGGGAATAAAGCCAAATATACTATAATAATGAATGTTTAGTAGGTGATGCCATTACTTAAGTTATGTCATATAAAGCTATGAGGATGCTGGAACCTTCTCTCGGTGAATATGGTTTTGGGAATATTACCCTTTCCCTCTCCCAACATATATTGCAATGACTCGAGAAAGTATGTTTTGAGTGTGCTTATTTTGTTATCCAAAAAGATTTTTTAATTTATTTACAGAATATAAAAACAGTAATTATGATATGCATAATAATCTGATATATATATATAAGAAACTCACAGGGATAATAAATGCAGAATATTTGATTTGGGCAAGTGCTAAACACTCTGACCTTAAGACAATATTGCCTTGCACTGGTGCTCTACGGACTCTGTGGAAAACGTCTCTCAGGATACAACAATCACACTTGTAATAGCAGGACTTCAAATTACAAGTCACTTTTGAACCAACTTTGCAGAACTCTCAAATTATATGTGGACTAAGATCTGAACAGTAGACATTTTTGTCTGTCTAAACACGTGAACAAAATTATGACCCAAGCCACTTATTTATACTAAAATAAGTAGAGGTTAAAAAAAGGTTGGAAAAATATCAACAGTCAACTGTTAGGATAAACCGAGTTTATCAGTTGACAATAAATAAAAAGCCCATTAAAATTGGCCCAAAAAGTTTATACTTTGGCCAAGCCAAGGTCCAAGGCCCACGAGCCGAGCCGGGCGGGAGGGCGGCGGCGTGCGCGTGGGCCTAGAAGCCAACCCAAGCCCATGTAAGTCCTCCCTCTTTTAAAGAGTTGGGAAACCCCAAGGGCACCAAGCCTTTAAGCCAATATGGTTATATTATACTACACCCATTTTCACATTCTTCCTATGTGGGACAAGAGCTTTAACACAACACTTCAACCAAGTTCAATGTTCCAAGTGGGTACTTTGAGCTACAATTTCTAATTCATTATTTTATGGTTTTACGCATGTGAGGATATCACGTTATACTCCTCGCGGAGGAGAATGCATTACCACTTCGAACCGTCTCGAAAGACATGTGGGTCACATATTAAATTGACCCTAAAGTTAACAAAAATCTGATTTTGTCTACTTAATTAAAACCCATAAAATACCATAAATTCTAACACCATTGACATCGTGTTACGTCACGATCCTAGATAGTTTCAAAGTTGAACTCATGTCCACGCTTCAAACACCAGACACTTGAGACAAGACACAACATGTGTTGCATATTTGCTAAAGCAGACGCATATAAATAATTATTAATAAGAAACGAAGAATAGAATATGAGTTTCACCTTCATTTTCTTCACGAAATCCATAGCTGGCTGGTTCAAATAACTATCGTCAATATGAAGTGCCAAGGCATGGCCAATGAAATCTATTGTATCATCTTCAAGACCATATTTTCTACATCAAGAAAGAGGACAATAAAACTTAAGAAAAACTATAAAATACAGTCACTACAGTCAACTGAGAGAAGGCAATAGTGTAAGAATTAATTACAGTAGGACCACAAAATTTCTCTGTAGCTTTAAAGGTGCCATGCTTACATACAGCCATACAGTCGGAGCATATTTTTCAGAAAAAAAAAACTGAGGGAAACAGGTATTGTTAACGGCACATCTTTCACAATGCCAAAAAAAGAAACGTCCAAACAATCAAACCCTTTTCTCTGTCTACTATAGCGAACTACATCTTATAGTTTTCTTATGTAGTAATATCTGATGAGATTTTCTGTGTCTTTTCTAGGTGCCATGCATTACATACAGGAATACAACTAAAAGACATTTTCATTAAAAATAACGAAAATAAGTGTTATTTACACCACATCACTTGCAATGTAAGAGAAGAAAATGGGAAGGACCAAACAATTAAACCCTTTCCTCTGTGATTTTCTTTACTAAATGGTGGCCAAAACTTGACTAGCATTACTATAAATATCAAATAAGCTTATAGCATCTCATCATAAAATTCAAATATGGTCCCATTATCTGATTTTTCCAATTTGGTAAAAGTGTGAGAGACATAAATTGTATTAGTTGGTAATTGAGATCAATATCTCAACACTACTATCAGATGGTGAGCTCCAATCCTTCTTATCTTAGACAGGTGCGTTGTGTTTCACAAAAATTAATTGAAAGAAGCTATTGAAGAGTTACATTACCATTTTCACAAGTCCTCGTCATATAAGAAAATAGTCAAACTATATAACAATAGCAGGCATTTTAACAATAAACAAAGATGAGAGATATACGAGATTAGCTCCCTTGCTGTAATTTTGTTCAAATCCATCCCTTCATGAGATTTAGGATCATTCTCTTCATAGTCTTGGACATATACAAAGAACTTTCGAGCACGGCGTTTTTCAAGTAGACCCATCAGCGGAGATTTCAGTGCTTCCACATCAGTTGCTGGAACTTTGTAGATCTAGATAACAATTTTCATTTTTTATTTCTTTGTACAGTTCAATGAGAAAAGAAATACTTTAGTTTTAAAATATAAAAGATGCAATAACAATTAAGTTACGAAGACTGACTTATAAGATAGCATACCTTCCCTTTGTTGTACACAAAACTGCCATCTACAGCCTTGAAGTTTAGATACTTAGTAACATTTGTGTGGATAAGAACACGGACCAAAGCACCATTGGCCATCATGAACTACCAAAAACATATAGAAACCACTATCATTATACGTAAGTATAGACAAGCATACATATATTACATGAAAGAAGATACATGATAGATATATATGCCTGCAGGGAAAGAATTGCTATATATAACATGTTAATATTTAAAAAAAAAAAATACTTACCACTATTTTAATTGTTACTTACATACCCAAGAATATACTGACAAAGTTTCAAACTAACCACAATATTTCTCCCTGTACCGTCAATATCAAAAGAGTAACTCATGCACGTCCACGATCCAACATGAGGCAATTTAAGAAATAACCAAAAACACATACAATCTGATTGCAGAGTAATGAGAGAATAAAGAGAAACATACATCCAACAACACACAAGACAAGATGTACATCATTCACCAATTAATCCATGTCCACTGGAATATGGTGGCTTTCTTTCTTTAATTGAATCAACTAGGGTTACAACTCTCAAGTCATCTCTCTCTCAATGTGTGTACAATGAATGTGATGAAAAACTTAGGTCAAATGACCTTAAAACGACATGGTTATATAAAGGAAAAACATATGATAAAATACCCAGTCAGCCTTTTATTAAACCCATTTTTTGTAGCTTTGACGCCCATTCGTTGCAAAGGCCTCAACCTGTTAGCTGTAGCCACAAGATTCGCTACACTGACCGACAACAAAACTTCATTGGAGCGAAGAAAGCCTTTGCTGACAGCGAACTTCCAATTCCAGAATTTAGAATTTCCAAGTTTCTGCCCCATTTGTGCGAGAAACACCAGACATCGTGCAACCCAAAAATCATTCGTGGAGCGACCCACAACAAATGTACAACAAAGAGAAACCTGACCTTAATTCCTTGAGCCACTATCCACAATGTACACAAATAACTTTGGATGTTTTGATTTGTTTGGTATGTTTCGACCAAGTTTTGATACGAAAAATTCTATTTGAATACAAACATACTACTTTAGTTACTCATCCATGTGTGTTGGAGTTCACTAGGAAATCTAAATGATTCAAACACCTGTATCGAATAAAGAAATGAGATAAAACACAGGCACAAATCTGAAAATTGTATTCGAAAGCCAACGTATGAGTAATCTCTTTACATCATCACCTATATATAATGTAAGTAGTCCTGCTTTAACTAGGAAAGTATTAAAAGACCAAAATGCCCTTCACATACTCTAATATATCCTACGAAACTAAAACTCTTTTATTACATTTAATACCATCAATTAGCAAATGAAATCTATAAACCCTATATACATCAATCACTCCTTCTTTGAAAGAGTTCGTCCTCGATCTCAAAGGGGTGTGCCTTCGGTGCAGGTGTCAAGTTGAATGACAAGTACCGAATGGATTTCCAGCGGATCTTTGGCATGCGCATCCTTACCAGTGTCCTCTGTGGTGAACAAAACTTGTCTTTTCTTTCTCTTAGGACAATTAGTTATCTTGTGGACAAATTAACCTCATTCGTAGCACTTTATTGAAAGGGGAGGGACTGGATTTTCTCGCATTGGGAGTAGATTTTTTACTCCGGAGATGAGCTTCCACTTGCATAGCATACTCTACGAACTTTTGGAAAGCCAAATTTCCCTCAAGGTTAGTTCATCCTTGATTGGGGCTTGCAAGTCGATATATTGCCAATTTTTTGCTCTACGGTTTCTCTCAAGGCGGCCCACGTTCAAAACAAATGGAACTTCTCCATGTACTTGCTTATAGTAGAGTAAAATTGGCGAAAGGATTTGATGCAAGCAAAAAGGTCTCTCCTACGAAGATAGAAAAAATCCAGCCATCGTAGCTTCTTTAATATCGGACTATGTGTGGATTAGAGGTTGGTCATAGAGAGCTCCTTATCGGATGAGTCATTCCACCACACCTTAGCAAGGCCTTGTAATGTGGTTATGAGGAGTTTGACACATTTGTGTACTGATTAGTTCTTAAGATTAAGGAAAAAAAAACTTTTTCTGTGGCGTCCATCCAATCAACAAAAGCATCCACATCCATCGTGCCATCAAAAGTATGAATATCGACTCATATATCCCCTTGCATAGTCTTCTCTAAGAGTCTCAACACAAGTCCTAAGTGGCTCGAATCCTCCCCTCTGTGTGAAGCACTTTCATCCCCATCATCCTCATAGTCCCAAGGTTTATCTTAAGGGCTTAATGCTCATGGGTTTCTATTTCCAAGATGAACACAAGGCAGCTAAAAATTCCCTTGATTTTGGGGCAGATTTGGATTGGTTGGGACTCCTGCGGGGCAATCAACTTTGAGATGCCCTCTTTTTCTACAAGAAAAATAATTTCGACTCTCTAACGGAATAATGTAGGGATTTTCCTTGGGGTTACTATAGGGAGGGGACTCCGAGAACAAATCATCGATGTCGGGATGTTCTAGGGACATGTAATCGCAACGATGGGCACCATGCTGTCTGGTGTCGAATTTATCCCGAATTCCCTTAATTCGGTGGGCAGAAGAATTACCAAAATTTTGGGGACCCACCAGAGGGGGTGGACATTGAACCCATTCATGAATGCGATGTCCCTTGTCGTAAATCCATTAATTTGGGTCTGAAGGAGCGGGGGGAGTTAAGAGTTTGTCAATATATTTGTTGGGAAGCTTCAATGGTGCCCGACTTTCCATCAAATATACGTCATCCTTGGAGGTAGATGTAGCATGTTCCCAATAAAGATGGGTGATGCGGATATTGTGACCTAGGTGGTGGGCCCTTGTGATGGTCAGGTTTAGCAGGAATTAGGGGCAGTTTAAACCAATGTTTAAAAAGGTGAAAGCGAGTCGTAAGGCATTTTCTTGTCAAAAAGAGAGGCGTAAGCCTCTGGGTGTTAAGGCATATGCCTTTTGTGCATTTGATTTTTTAATTAAAGAAATGAAAAAAATATTTATAAAAATAAAATTTAGTAAATAACATATATGTACACAATAAATTTATAAAAATTAAATACCATCCAAAAGAGCAATTAAGTGAACAATGTAAATTCACAATACTAGAGGGTTTATAAAAGTATTAGGTTTACATTACTAGATGGTCATACCAACACTAACAAAATACTTAAAAGTTTAATGACATAAAAAGGCTTCACAAGCCTCCTCAATTGCAATTATTACAAAAATATAACAACTGAAGCAATAAAAATACATTGTGAGAAGAAGGTCGGGTAGTTAGAACTTGCAGGGGATTGGGTTGGGGAGGTTTTTGGGGTTTCTTTCGGGTTGCAATTAGGATTGGGTCTGATTGAGGAAGTTGATGAATTTCCGAATTAGGTTTTAAGAGTGGGGTTAGGATTTGAATTGGAGCAGTCCTTCAAGTCTTGACAAGAGTAGGGTTTGTTGCCTCCTAATTTTGGCCCTCTGTTCACTGATTTCATCCATCATGAAGGCTATTGCTTCTTGTAGTGCATCCATCTGATTTTCAGAATTGGTATTCTGATTTCTCCTCTTGGGAGCCATTAATGGAGATACAATGCTTGGGGACACATACCCACATACACGCACCATACAAAGACCAAGGAGCTCACCTTGTTCTGATACCAAGATGATGCCAACACCAAAATTGGATCAAAAGAAGAGATACGACACAAGCACATATCTGAGAATTGTATTAGAAAGCCAAAGAATGAGTTCTCTCTTTAAATCATCACCTATTTATGCTAGAAGTAATCCTACTTCAACTAGAAAAGTATTAAAAGACCAAAAGTCCCTTCACTTACTTTAACATTTCCTAAAGAGGATTAAACCTCTATTTATTACATTTAGTACTTTCAATTAACAAAACAAAGCTATTCACCCTATCTACATCTCCCTTAATGGCCCAACCCGTTCGCGATCAATTTTTTATTCGAACAATTTCGAATGATAGAAACATATAAATTTGAATTTCTCATCCATGCTTTTTGGATGACTAGGAAATCAAAATGTTTTTGTTGTTTCAATGGAAACAGAACAACATTCTAATCATTGCTAGAAAAGAATGATGTCAGGCCAATACATTAGTTGGAAGTGACCAGGTATGACAATATACATAAGTGAAAAGGACAATGTTTTTAATAATATAAAAATTCAATGGTTTAGACAGATAAAAAAGTCCTATATTCTGTTGCTTTAGAACCTGGACACTTTTGAACTCTAACATTGAATTCAGCTGCAAATTTAAAGCAGTGTCATTGAGAAATCAAACTAAAAAAAGTAACAAACAAGTCTTACCCTATTATACACTACACCAAAATGGGTAAATTGTCACCTTTCAGCCGGCCAGCGTTGTCAAGGTCATTGACCGTGACAAAAAAACACGCGTTTTATGTCACGGTCATTGACCTTGACACGACCGTGACAACTAATTGTCACGGTCATTGACCGTGACAAGTCCATGACAACTTTAATTGTCACGGTCTTGTCACGGTCAATGACCTTGACACGACCGTGACAACTTTTCCAGCAAAAACCCTTTCCCCCTTCTTTTTTCCCTCCCACCGTTCCCTCCCTCTCTCTCTCTCTCTCTCTTCCATTTATATATATATTTGTGTGTATATTTATGTGTGTATGCGTATATATATGTGTGTATGTGTGTGCGTGTGTGGGAGGTGGGGCGGGGTGGGGCAGGGTGGGGGAGGGGGTGGTGGAGGGGGGCAGGGGGTGGGGTGGGGTGGGGTGCGGTGTGTGTGTGTGTGTGTGGTGGTGTGTTTTGGCGGAGGGGGTGGTGGAGGGGGGCAGGGGTGGGGTGGGGTGGGGTGGGTGGGTGTGTGTGGTGGTGTGTGGTGGGGGAGGGGGTGGTGGAGGGGGGCAGGGGGTGGGGTGGGGTGGGGTGTGTGTGTGTGTGTGTGGTGGTGTGTGGTGGGGGAGGGGGTGGGGGAGGGCGGCAGGGGGTGGGGTGGGGTGTGTGTGTGTGTGTGGTGGTGGTGTGTGGTGGGGGAGGGATAATTCACAGGCTTTAGCTAAACTAAGGTTTTATAGAGTTTCGCTCCTACTACTTGGGCAATGAATATACTAGGGACCAAAGATAAATAAATAAATTGGATTCAAAGTAAATACTAGGAAATCCCAATTTATAACCGTCTAATTTATATCCTTTATTTATTTAATCACGATTCATTCCACTAAATAATCATGATTGCACTCAAATTTAATTATTTATAAATCACTCGAAAGAATGTGTTCTTATTATTAAAGTTGATTACGGTATATTATGATTCCCCACGTTATGTTTTCGATACCCTCTTGGTTAAATAAATTTTCTACTAACCGATTTTAATGAATATCTGATCAATTCCTTGATTCTAAAACTTAATTCTATAGGATTATAAAATAGTTCATCGGTCGGGTAAACAAAACATATAAGTCTATCAAGGGGTATCACAATCCAAATTATTTCTTGGACGTGAATTCCTCCAAATTACGATCTCATACCTATTCACACAATGATTGACCAACTTGCGAGGATCCATTGTTCTAACATATAATTGAACTTCACCCATCGCAATCGAAGAAATAATTGTGAAAGAAATTTAATATCCATAACCCTAGGGATTAAGAATCTATGAACTTTCTGCAAACGATATGAGATTTCCCATGTTTAATCAAGAACATCCTTAGACTTGTAGAGGGTGGGGTGGGGTGGGGTGTGTGTGTGTGTGTGTGGTGGTGTGTGGTGGGGGAGGGGGTGGTGGAGGGGGGCAGGGGGTGGGGTGGGGTGGGGTGTGTGTGTGTGTGTGATGTTCAATTTAGTTGGTGCACAAACTAACGGTCAAAATAATAGTATATAATTCCAACATTTCAAACTACTTGAACATCACAAATGGATACGAACTTAAAATATAAATTGAGATAACCTTAGAATCTAATTAGGGTAAAAATATAATGGCATCAACTAACATATATACACAACACTAAAAGTAGACATCAATTTTATAAATAATTGATAATAGTTGGATAATAATTGGATAATAAACATCGGGAGGGGGTGGGGGTGGGGGTGGGTGGGGTTTTGAATATTATTTACATTCAAAATAAATAATTGATAATAGTTGGATAATAATTGATATTTTCATTCAAAATAAATATTTCATTCAAAAATATTGGATAATAATTGATATTTTCATTTAAATTGATAATAATTTTATTCATGAAATTAATTCAATTAGGTAAAACCCATGATAATGAAATTTATGCTACAACTATAATTATCTCATGTCATAATTTTATTGATAAACAATATATGTAGTTGTCAAGGTCGGGGTGGGGGAGGGGGTGGGGGGTGGGGTGGGTAGGGGTGGGGTGGGGTGTGTGTGTGTGTGTGCGTAGGTGCGTAGGTGTGCGTGTGTGTGTGGCGGTGGGTGGGGGTGGGGGAAGGGCACCCATTTAATAACTCTTTAAATATTTGGAAAAAACATAATATTACAAAATTGAAACGAAATAGTATTGACGGAACTTACACATACGTTATAATATAGATGGAACATTTTTTTATCTGTATTATGTACTATTAATTCAATTAGGTAAAACGAAATGTGTACTATTAACATTTTTTTTTTATCTGTACTAATAACATTTTTTTTACATCAAAAATGTCTCCTTCAGATGTTAAGGCGAAGATGATGATGCTGTTTATGATGATGTCGTCTGGGTTCGGTGGTAGCAGAGGCGACGAGGGTTCCTCCGCCGCTAGGCTCCCCAAATATGAAAAATTTGGGATTACCGTCGAAAACAAGTCGGAGCTTTTAGTGAGATCCCTCGAGCTGCTAAAGACGGTCATCGGCCCGGGGTTTATGAGTTGGAAGGAGGTGCCGTATGAGCTCAAGTTAGCTGTTTGGGCGGCACTACAGGTAATATTTATATGAATATTTCAATTTATATTTATATTTATATTTATTCGCAACTAACATTGTATTTGTTGGACAGGAACAATTCAACTTGGATCCAAAGCTACGCGATTCCGTCTTGGAGCAGTTGAGGGAGCAACACAAGACGTGGAAGAAAAATATGCGGACACGGTACTTTGGAAAAACACGAGAGTCCATTTTACAATGGCGCGGATCCGTCCCGCCCAAGGAGCCGATCTCATTGGCACAATGGCAAAAGTTCATTGACAATGAGATCGAGGATCGACAATTGGCATCTCGCCAATCGGGGAGGGAAAATCGGGCTAAAAAGACGGACGTGCACTACTCCGGCCGGACCTCTTACGCTGAGGTGGAGCATAGGATGCAGGTAAGATTTAATTTATCTATAACTACAGAAATATATTATTGGATATTATTTTACTTTACGGGGCCGATACTAATTTTACTTTACTCTATTTTATTTCAGGGGGTAGGGAGTGGGCCATGGGGTAAGCCACATAGGCTCGATACTTATGTGGCTCTTCGAACGAAGAAGGGGAAGGACAAGGAGGTGTCCCCGAGCGTCGCGGCCACGATTGTAAGTAATCCGACAGTTTAATTATTGTTAATTACGTAATAATTTTTTAGTTTACTTATTTTACTAATCATGTGCTTTTTGTCGTTTCAGGCAAAGCTTAAGGAAGTGCATGAGTCGCAGTCTGATGCCGACAAAGCATCTTTGTCCACAGACGCACTCAGCCAAGTGCTTGGCTCTGATCGCAAAGGGAGGACAAGGGGAGTGAGCTCGCGGGTGGCCAAATCTAGGATCATCGGATTGGAGACGAGCGACACCGGGTTGTCTCGAACGGTGGATTCACACGACGCGAAGCTGTCCCGTTTGGAGGCAACGGTCCAAGATATGTACGCATTCATGAAGCGTACGTTGGGTGGAGACCGTAAAGGGAAAGGGAAAAGGAAGGAGAAGGCGGTGGAGGACGAGGTGCGGGAGGACGAGGCGCAGGATGACGAGGATGTGGACCTCGCTGCTTCATCACCGACACGTTCGTACTTCGACGATCCACTTCCCTATTTGACGCCCTCCAACAGACCATTGTCGACAATTGGTTGGCCGAGCGTGTTCATATTGGACGTATTTGATGGCCAGCGGATAGGGCGGGGGTTGAGGGACCCGAATATCGTCGAGGGTGGAATAGTCCATGGACGTGTGCTTCAAGAGATGGAGTCCAGGGTGCTCGTCTCGCATGTCATACCCGGGAAGGAGAACTCCCTATTGTGGTTGCGCGAACAATGCGGCACGACGTATATTAGTGGGTGCGTCAATTCGTATGTCGTGTGGCCTACTCACCTCCTCAGTTTTATCCAAGACATGTAGTAACATTATTTTTATGTTTGTCCATTTTAATTATATTTGGATTATATCGTCATGTATATTGTTTTTACTTTGAATATTTGGATTATATCGTCATAAATATATATTTGCATTATCTTTAGTTTGTGTTGGATATATGATGTTTGGAACAGGTACAACGTTGCTATAACAGGTACAAATATAGTGCTGGGCAGTGGCGGTGGCCATACTGCCCAGCAGATTTTTTTTAAATTCAGTCCAGAATTGTCACGGTCAATGACCGTGACAATTCTGGGCAAGATGGGTCACGGTTTATAACCGTGACAAACGTGTCACGGTCATTGACCTTGACACGACCGTGACACAAAACACGAGTTTTTTGTCAAGGTCAATGACCGTGACACGACCGTGACAAAAAAAGTTGTCTCGCCTCGAAATGTCACGGTCATTGACCTTGACAAGGTGAATTTGTCAAGGTCAATGACCTTGACAAATGGACAGATTTGGTGTAGTGATAATCATTGTTGAGGTCATATGCTCTTCTACGTGTTTCTTAGCTCTAGAAATTTTGATATTTTCACCAACTCTTTATGTTTACTTTTACCCATTTAAAAAGCTCTCACATTGCCAAGTGGCAATACTAAAGAAGTAACAAACCTCACCACAGAAACCAAAGGGGGCTTCCCTTAAAATGATAGAATATTAGGCAGGTAATAAGTTATTATTTCATTACCTGATAAACCGAAATTATGACAGAATAGATGGCTTTAGGGCGGTTTGACTGACTTTATAGAAACAATAACAGCAAAGAAGAAAACAAATATGTGAAAACTTGATAGAATCAGACACATTATTTTGATTAAAAAAACAAACATCAAAGAACCTACACATCATCCAACCATAAAGAAAAAAACAACTTAAAAGCGTTGGACAATAAATAAAACATACAAAATGGGAGATGATCTTGTAACTAGATTTGAAGGCCAGGAATTGAACTATTTATACCTTAGGAATCATATCAACATTGTAATCCCTGTTTGAGCCTAAACTTTCTGGTGGCTGGTCACCCCCCCTAAAGCGCTTCCAAAGCTAAACAAAAGAAAGAAAATGTATAACAAAAAGGGGAAAAGGTTGAGAAGATAACATGATGGGAAAAAATTCTGTAATGACTTTTATTCACAGTTAGGTACTATAATTATTAATGGTTCAATTCTTATGCTTGATTTTACAAATCAATATTCATTTAATTTTATTTTACTCCAAATATGTAGCTTTGAACGCTATGTTGGAGGGCATGGATGGGGCTATAAGTACAAAAAAGTACCTGATTGAGTTTGAGGGAGCTAGACTCTCCTCCATAATAGTCATTTCTGTCCATGTGCAGTACCTGTTTGAGATGATTACCATTAAGAATAAAAAAAATCAAATTCAATTAAACCTAAAAACATTATGAATCACAGCGTCACTTGATCCAATAGCAAATCATGAAAGAAGCAATGCGAATAATAAAGTTATAATCTCTCTCTGCGTGTGTGCCTGTGGGTGGATGGGTGCCAACACATCTATTAATTCTAAAAAAGGTAAAAGACATCCCCAAGACATGAATAACTAAGTCAGATCATGCTAAACCGCGAAGATGTGTTAGAAGAAATAATTCTCTGCATTATCTAGCTTTCCAAAATGAGAAGGAATTATTCTGAACTTCTTTTCCTAAAAATAATAGTACAATGGCCATGCCACATAGTCCAAGAAGTAATGTGCAATGATCATTCATTTTATAATGAAAATTCAATATGAACCTCAATTGAACTTTAGAGAAGATTAACAACAGGTCTCAAGATATTATCACATTAATGTAGGGTCAGAAATACAGGTTAAATCATGAAAAGTCACCCGCTATCCACCCAAAATAACAGTGTCTGGATCCCGTGATTTATTCGACGGGTCGAAATGGGTTTAATGTCCTGTAATGTCAGTTTGAAGTGGGTTATTTGCTAGTCAAATGTGGGTTACAAATGATAAATCCCAGTTATAGCGCTGTGTAACCCAAACCTCTTCGTACCAACCGCAACAACCCTCTCAAATGATTTCTCCGTCTGTCTTTTGTTTTTATAACTGATTTAAAACTGCAAATTTTCAGAGAAACCCATTCTGAGTTTATGGGAGTTTAGAAATACAGTACAACACAGTTGTTCAACTTACAGGGGAAAAGGGAAAGGTTTAATCCTAACTGACCCAGCTCCAACCCGATACAATCCAATCCGCTGCATGTGTCTGATCCATTTACGAACCGCCCATAATCGCCCCGAACCATTTTTGACCCGCTCAAATCCGCCTATAACCGCCCATTTTCCGGTTCTACATTAATGTGACCTTGACTAGAATTGGACACGTGATTGTGGAGCCAGTCATCATATTTAAAGGGTCTCGAAATCAGAAGTAAGGACATACACACACACACACACACACATATATATATATATAAAACTCAATCATGCCTATTACGAGAACTCAAAAATAATAAAATAAAACTATAATTTGCACCATCATGTTCAAATAAATGCATTTCATTTTGAAAATTACCTTTTAGAGCTTTAAAACCTCTAAAATTACTTTTCAGGGGCCTATAAACCCCTGAAAACCCCTCCTCTACCCCATTTGGTTGTTGACTAATATGGAGAAGTCCCCTAAAAAAGACTCAATAATGGCAATGACATTCCCATAATAGAGAAGTCAGCCGGCCTCCCCACTAAAGGATGGTTGAACACACAATATTGAGTTTATTTCTAGGCAATGAAGCCCAGGAACCACAAGGTGTGGGTGCGAGCTTAGGGCATGGGTGTGGCGATTCAGCAAAATAAGGCACGTGTATGTATATATCAGTGTTCTAAAAGGCGCGCCTAGGCTTGAGGCTTGGGAAAAACGCCCCGCCTTGAGATTTTTACGCCTTATTCTTGGTAGAAGGCTTAAGGCACACTTTTTTTAAAAACAAAAACGATTTAGTGAAATGATATCGCCTTTTTTTTTAAAAAGACCGAATCAATATTTCATTCAAAACAATCAAAAGACAAATGGTATCCCAAACCTCTCAACCTTTCGTCCAAAAAAACGTGCGTTTTTTTTTTTCCTTGTGTTTTTTGTTAGTATTTAAAAAAAATAGTATTTTAGTTTGCATATATTGAGACATATTTTAAGGTATGTACCATTTTAGTGTTTTTAATAGCCTTGTTATGGCTAAAAATGTTAAAATATATTAAAAATAGGCCTAAACGCCTTTTCACACCTTTTTACATCTAAGGCCTGCCTAGGCTTCTAAGGCTTCAGGCTTGACATCCACGCCTCGATCACGCCCCGCGTTTTTTAGAACCTTGATTTATATATATATATATATATATATATGTGTGTGTGTGTGTGTGTGTTGTTTTGTTTTGTTCTTTTAGCATATATGGTCTTATATTACATTGGCATTTGCAATCAGTGATTTGTAAGAAACTCCAATTGAAAGGTAGAGTTTCAAAATATATTATAAGAACATTTATAACCAACTTAATTATGAATGTAAATTAATAACAAAAAATTGCGAAATTGTTTATCATGGAAATTATTTGTTAATTAATAAGTTATTCTAATAAATAAGAGTTCAGTTTCTACTTCTTATAAATTAGAACTTTTGCGAACTCCTTTGTATAAAAAATATTTACATAAATTTGTGTTCAAGTATCACTGAGATTCTTTACAATTCAATCAGCAATCATACTTTGGAGAAGCAGCCAATGAATCAAAAATCTTCTACAAGTATTCCTGTTCAATGGCCATTATAACATGTATGTTTTATTATATCATGTAAAGTTGGCCTACAACTTTTGTCATTTAAGTGTGTGTTGTGGAGAATATTGGCTTAAAATTTTCAGTCCCAGGCTGTTTTTCGTTGTTACTCTGTGGTTTACTCAAATGGGGAAAAACTTTGGGTTTTTTGGAGTTGGAAGTTCACGGGTGGCAGATTGCTTCACTACAACGAAGCCCATGGATACAGCCAAGTGGTCATGGTGGCTGCAGCGAATGGGCATCAGATGTACGAAAAAGTGGGTTTAATGAAGAGTATTTTGGGTAGTTTATTGTATAAAGTGGGTTTACTTTTGTATTTAGATTGTATTTATCTTGGTTATCTATTAAGTTGCCTCATCTTGGATCTTAGGCATGCATAAATCACCCAAAATCCGAACTACAAATTGGTATTAAAGCTTTGGCTTCTTGTAATTTTTCTTTGTATGCATTCAAGGTGTTCAATAAAACTCGAATGGGATTTTGGTACTGGACAAGTTGTCTATTGAAGGAAACTCGTTTTGAAGACACATAATGGCTACGTTAGTGTTGCAAAGGTTTCAACAGTCAAGTTTGACCTACATAGGGGTTGAGGGGCATTGTGGCTAAACTCACATTTAGGTTTGAAGATGAGTAGAAGGAATATGGCATGCAAGCATGTAACACTATCAGATTGAATGTCACGCAAAATGGGGTATACTACATGATGCATGAGGATTCAGCAAAACTAATATAGAAGAAATTGGAAGACAATTACATGAAGAAGAATATAGAGATATCTAACTCAAAAAGAAGTTGTTTCGATGAATATATCGAAGGTATGTTGATGTCTCCGAAGATCTTGTTGAATTTAATAGAATTCTCTCCGATTTATTAAGCTTAGGTGTTGATATTTGTGATGAAGACATACCTTTATTACTTCTCAATTCACTTCCGAATTCATATAATCGCTTGGGCACCACATTGCTATATGGGAGGGATGAAGTGAGGTTTAGTGATGTCTCTTCGGCATTGTTGGGAAGTGAGAATGAGAAGAAAGAGAAGTGTGATTCCTAGTTCGATGCGTTGGTGGCATAAGGTAGGACCACAGAGAGGAAGTACGGTGTAAGAGGAAGTTCAAGGTACAAGTCTTAGACCAAGGTCTTGGTAAATATTATATTTTACAAGTGCAAGAGGTCAAGAAGGATTTCCCAAAGCTAAAGCTATAGGCAAAAGAAAACAAGAAGTGAATGTCGGAGTCTGTTATTCTATTACTTCAGAGGATGATGAGTTTTGGAGCACAATGATAGTTACTTCAAAGGAAAGCTCATTAAGTGAGTGGAACTCATACCGTATGTGCCCGGATAAAGAATTGTTTCATACCTTTGAAGAGGCGGATGAAAGGGAGGCCTATGTGTTAAGACCATGTTTGTAAGTCAAGGATATTATTGGAGTAATCAAGTTGAAAATGCATGACTTGTACTGTCACGAATGTCCGATACGTTTCGGATTTGAAGAAGAATTTGATTTCTTGGGGTGATTTAGATTCCAAGTGGTGCAAGATTGTATTCAAGGGCGGAATGGTAAAGGTTGTCTTGGATGACTTGATGGTGATGAGAGGAAAGAATGAGGAAATCTATATTCTCTTCGAAGCACCACAATAGCATGTCATGCATCAAGTGTTTAAGAGAAAGAAGAGGAAAAACAAGATTTCATTAAGCTTTGGCATATGCATCTAGGACATGCTGGGGAGAAGGCTATGATAGTGTTAAGTAAGAAAGGATTATTCAAGGGCGCAAGAAATTGCAAGTTGGGTTTTTTGTGAGCATTGTGTTCTTGGGAAGAAATTGAGGGTCAAGTTTGGGACGTCAATTCGTTACTCGAAGGACATACTTGATTACAGTCACACGGATATTTGGGGTCCTTACAAAACATCATCTTTTGGGGAAAGCAACTACTTTGTGATGTTCATTGATGACTACTCTCGAAGGACTTGGATTTATATCATGAAGCACAAAGACGAGGTATGCATTGTTTCTTAGATGAAAGAATATGGAGGAAAATTATACTAGCAAGAAGATCAAGGTGCTTTGGTGAGATAATAACGATGAGTACCGGTGTAATCCTTTTAGAAAGTATTATTAGTATGAGGGTATTACTCGGCAATTTATGGTCTGAAACATAAAAGGGCAAACCCAGCGAGGCTTCCGCCACTATTGCAACAAAATAAAATGGCAGAAAGGATAAATTGAAACTTCCTTTAAATGTGAGGTGTATGTTGTCTGATGAGGGATAGTCAAAATGATTTTGGACAGAGACTTTATCCTATGCTTGCTTCATTGTCATCTGAGTGCCATCTACTGTAATCAATTACGAGACCTGGAGGCTTCGTCAGGTTCACGTCCTACTTACGACTCGCTGCATGTATTTGGATAAAGGTCGTACCCATTGCACAAGGCTCCAGCTTAACTGCAAGGTCTGGGAGGGGCGAATGTCAGCTTACCTTACCCCCATATATGAATAGGCTGACTTATTTTCATGTCAGTGAGAGTAAGATCGATCCTAGAGCTCATAAGGAAATTTTCATGGATTCAAGTATTAGGATCAAGCGCTACAAGTTACGGTGCCCGGAAGACAAGAAAATGGTGATGGATAGCATATGTGCTCAAGGTGCCAAATGTAGAAAAAAAGGGTTCTCCTAAGGAGAATGAGAGTGAAATGACTACTCCGATAAATTCTTTAAATAAAGAGGTGGAGGTGGAGGTGGAGGTGGAGGTGGAGGTTAGAGATGAGGGACCTAGAACAACCATCTTTAGCTAGTGGAAAAGAACTGAGGGTTCATAAACCTATAAGGAGATATAGCTTCAACGTTGACACGGTGGCATATGCCTTATTAGTTTATGGTGATGGATCACATACTTACCGCGAGACAATGGGTGACACTCATTATAACGAGTGGAAAGTGGTCATGACTGACGAGACTGATTTTCTTCACAAGAACCAAACGTGGGTGCTTGTGTAGTTTCCTAAGGGAAAGAAGTGTTTATGCAAAGACAAATGGTGCTCCAGATTTCGATGTTCGTTACAAGGCAAGGTTAGTAGCCAAAGGTTTCGCACAAAAGGAGGGTGTAAATTATAATGAAGTGTTCTCTACGGTAGTGAAACACAATTCAATTCACGTGTTATCGTTTATGGTTCCACATTTTAACTTGGAACCTGAGCATATAAACGTCAAAACATTATCATTGCATGAGGATCTTCAGAAGGATATTTATATGGCTAAACAGGGGGGATTCAAAGGGGGGATTCAAAGTTGTTGGCAAGGAAGAATATGTGTGCAGCTTGCGAAAGTTTTTGTATGGGTTGAATTTATGTTGGGCCAGAAATTCACACAAAACAATTTTGATCATTTTGTTTATTTCAAGCGGTTCAAGGGTGGTGCTTTCATTTACTTGCTCTTGTTTGTTGATGACCTGCTCATAACTTGTTCGAGCATAATGTAAATTAATAAAATGAAGGCTCAATTGACCTAAGAGTTTGAGATGAAAACGTGGGAAAGCTAAGAACATCCTTGAGATTAGTAGAGAGAAGAAGAATAGAAGGTTGATCTACCCACAAAGGCAATACGTGGAGAAGCTTATGGCATAGTTTGGAATGCAGAATTCCAGTTTCATATGCAAGTGTGGTGGGTAACTTGATGTATGCCATAGTTTGTACTTAGCCAGACATTGCTCAAGCAGCGAGTGTTGTAAGTAAATTGATGGAATATCTAGGGAAAGAGCGGTGGAATGCAGTGAAATGGATTTTACGTAATCTAAAAGGATCGTTGGATACAAGACTTGTGTATTAAAGGGTTGATAAGTCACATGTATGCGGGTATGTGGATTTGGACTGTGCGGGTGAATTGAACAAGCATCGATCTACTATTGGGCATATATTTACATCAGCATGTGGTTCAGTTAGCTTAAGTCCCATATTGCAGGCGGCGGTTACTTTGTCGACTATGGAGGACGAGTATATGGTGGCAATGGATCAATCAAAGAGGCTTTATATCTTAAAGGTTTTATTGATGATTACAGAAGATTGTGTGGAGGTTCATTATAATAGCTAAAGGGCTATCCGCTTCGCCAAGAACCAAGTTCATCATGTGAGAACCAAGCATATTCCGATTTCATTTCGTATGGGCGGTTATCAATGGGAGTGTTGTTTTTAAGAAAATTGGTACCACAGATAACTTGGCCGACATGTTGACGAAGATGCTATCGACGGTCAACTTTAGGCATTGTTCAAACTTGATCAATGTTCGTACACTTTTGAAAGTATTCAGGGTTGATTGGTGATGGTCTTCTTGACGATTGAGTTAGTGTATGGGGGTTACGGAATTCTTTCGCCAAGTTGGATATTAGCTAAAAATTAAATCCGAGACTGTTTTTTATTGTTACTTATTGCCCGCTCAAATGGGGCAAAAACTTTATGTTATTGGAGTTGGAAATTTGCGGACAACCAAACTTTCCTTCCCTGTAGCAAAGAGCAGTCCACAACCAACGAAGGCTTGCTTCGCTGCAGCGAATCTCATGGCAGCAACCAAGTGGTCGTGGTGGCTGCATGTGTGAAAACTTAGTTTAATGAAGGGTATTTTGGGCAGTTTATCACTTGGGACTCCTTTATATAAATATCTTATTTCAAGGTCATTTGACCTATTTTTTTACCATATTTAATTGTATACACATTAAGAGAGGTAATGAGGCTTGAGAGTTCTTACCCTAGTTGATTCAATCAAGGAAATGAAGCCATCATCATTAGTGAATGTGGCCAAATTAGTGAACTACGTGCGTTGTCTTGTACTTTGTTGGTATGTGTTTTCTCTTTACTTTCTCATTAGTTTGTATTTGGATTTTGTTCCTCTCAATTACCTTTTGAGTGCCTCATCTTGGATCTTGAGCATGCATGGATCACTTTCATAGGTGAATATCCACACACGTGTGTGTGATTGAGTGGTTGCTTAATGTAATCGTCGTCTAGTATTTTTATACTATGAAATACAAATCTTGTTAAAAATAAAGAAGTATATATATATATATATATATATGTCCACTGAGAATACAAAAAGAAAGAAAAGAAAGAAGAGATACAAATTGTATGGGAAAAAATCCATGCACTATGAGTAACTAAGCAACCCAACTAAACTAATACGCGCATGCAAAGATATAAATCGGAACAATGATATGTTTGGTCTCTTTATTGCTGACGTTTAGAAACCTATCTTAGGCTTAAGAATGGATCTCATAACTATGGAGTTGCGCCACCACAGGCTAAAGCTTGATTAAGGCCATGGGATTGTTTTATTTATGCAAGGCCTAATAAAATAGGTCCCCATAATTGGCCCTGTTTGAGAAAACTTAGTTTGAAGGGACTTTTCGTCAATTATCACGGGTTAGGATTATCTGGAGTAGCGTATTGTTGTGGAACCTCTCCATGCTCTTTGGTTCCTCCAACATGAAATCAAAGCCTCTAAGATCAGGCTCACCCCGCCCTTAGGAATGAGAGAAATCAAAGCCTCTAAGATCAGGCGCTCTACGATCCCCTCCGTCTTAGGGAATCTTGTCCCAAATTAAGAGTGCCCTATTTATTTTTTGGACGTCCCAAATTAATAGTCCACTTTCCTTTTATGGACATAATCAACGATCCATATTTCACGATAGTGAACAAATGTCGATCATGACCAATGATTTGGTGTATCCTTAATCTTTACGAAAAATGAAAAGAGACTCTTGATTTGGGACCGATGGAGTATTTTTATTATTATTATATTACCGAGTTTAAAGAACTTTTATTTTCAAATGCATGGTGAGATGATCACATACCCTACAAAGTCATGCCATAACTCTAGAGTAGGGCGAATCCCTTAAGATATTATGTTGGGTTGTACATTTCATTCAAAAAGGTTGTGATATCATTAAGTTCATTTCATAAATAATCAATGCCTGCTTCGAAAAACTAAATTGCTAGAACGACCAATAAGAGAAAAAATCTAGAGAGACCCACAAAAAAACCCATGTTGTAAACTCACTGCATTAAAAGCTTATATTTTATTGTTGTGGGTCCCACCAGGGCATAAGAATATACATTACAAACTTGTACCCAATTTTGTCTTAGGGAGTGGGTTTCAAAATTGGGTCGAAAACTGGGTCCATACAACCACTCGTCCAATAATAGGTAAGAAAAAAGTTGAACCAGAAGTGATTAGGTTCATCAACAAAAAATGTTATAACTTTGATAATGAGTAACTCTTAACTTAATAAAGGTTATTCATGTTCTCATTTTCTACGCATGATGAAAATAAGTAACATTAGAGGAAGGGAAAAAATGCACTATTAAAGTGACAGTATTCACAAAGGTTTTTACTAATGTCTTAAGAAAAAAAATAATCTGATTAAGTACATAGTGAATCGCAAAAAGAAGTAATATTTCCATCATTGAGTTATTCACTAAAACAAATGTTACTGAAAAATATACTTATTAAATTCGATTTTTTTTTACTGGAACTCAAAATTCAAGCTGTCGTGTTGTGATGACATGTTCCTCTTTGTTTTTTTTTTATTTTAATGATAGTAAAAAGAGCTATGCGGGGCTTACTTTGAGTCCATCAACAGAAAGAAGACCGCTGAGAATACATTCCTTGAGACCGGTGCCCAAAACTATAACGTCATAATCTTCGTCCATGGTGCCCAAACAATGGAAACCCAAAAAATAATTCAAAGAGATGTATTGATGAATCGGTTTGGTGTAAAAAAGGAACAGGTCTTTAGGGGGTGCTACAAGCTTAACGAGAATACCCAAAAAGGATGTGCAAAGTTGGCGCTATTTTAGAACGCGTGTCGTAAACTGCGATTCTTGGGGGTGGCTTCTGCTCGATTGTTAGAGCAACCCTTATGAAAATGCTAAACGGGTATATATGGCATATATATGTGTGTTATGTGTAAGGCAATATGGTATATATGACCATTGGTAGGGCATAAAATAACAAAGATAGCATTGAACTAGTTGGTTTTTTGTGGGCCCCGCACCCAAAACGGAACATCATGTTCCGCGCATGGAAGAAAAAAAAAATATATATATATATATATATATTTGCTTAAGCGGAACATCATGTTCCGCGCAAGCATTCCCATCTTTTCCCCTTTTCTACTTTCACCCCCAAATGTTTCAAATAGATATTTATTTATCCCTTTTTCTATTTCAACGGCTTTTTCTTTATCCAACTGTTACATTTTTTTTTTTTTTATAAATAAGAATACTATCTTCAAATAATATTTTTTTGTTATTTTTTATATAACATTAATTACTAATATTTTTTGATTTATTTATACACAACTATTGACTAAACTATAAATAAGAAAGTTTGGGGGCATGAGGGGATTAAGGGAAAGACTAAAACGGAACATGATGTTCCGCGGTTACAATTTCTATCAATACGGCACCGTTTTGTGTCTCAAAAGGGTATATTTGTTTTTACCCATAGCATTTTTCTTCTTTTTTATCGTCCAAATTTGCACTAGTCAGGTGTATTTTTACATTACCCATAAGGGTTGCTCTTAGCGATCCTCATGGATAGTCTAAATTTGCCCGTTTCTAGTCGAAAAATAGACAAGGTAAAATGGAAGAATATGCTATGGAGGCCTAATCTACGTCGTATAGAAATACTGTACCTAAGCGGAAAATCGTTTTCCGCCTAAGATTGGTAGCACTGTTCCTAAAACAGGACAACATTTTTCGTCTAATACTTAGGTCCTGTTTGATAGTCATATTTGCCATGGCAAATATGAAATCTTTCTCATTTTTCATCTTTTATACCCATTTGATAGCATTTATTTGTCATGACAAATAATTCTAAATTACACTAAGGTACTAACACCTTATGCACAAAAATCAGATTTGTCATGGAATTCAATTCTTTGGGGGGTAAAGAATTGAATTCCAGCTTTTCAATGACTTGGAATTCAATTCCAGCCTGTTTTATCAAACGGACCCTTAAAGTAATTACCCCTCAACCTCAACCATAACTTCTACTAATTACATAAATTCCCCCTATTTAATATTTTACTAGCCTTAAATTTGTTTACATATGAAAGTGTGAAAATAACTACATGACACTTACTTGAAGGCTCACCAGATTTTTGTAAGGCGGGTGTTCATATGTATTAATGGAAAGAACACAAGTTGCTGAACCCAGATTGACTGGTAATTTTTTTACTTTGGCCATCCACATCCCATAAGAGCTGCCCATTACCTTTAACACAGAAAGAGCTGTCAAAGTTAGAAATATAGCTTCATATTGTTACATATTATTATCTTGTGGGGTAAAAATAGAAATAAGGAAAGTTGGTATAAATGCCTGGAACATCATGTTCCGTTTTAGGGTTTTTTTTTCCCTTACTCTTAGGCGGAACAAGGTTTTCCGTTTTAACCGGGTCCCACAAAAAACCAACTAGTCTAATTCTATATTTATTATTTCTTACACTACCAACGTCTAAATATGCCATTTTACGCTACCCATAACATACATATATACATCAAATATGTCCATTTATACTGCCTATAAGGGTTACTCTTATTCGTTAACGCGGTACCACATTTACACACTCTGTGGCAAGTTTAACCCCAACATCCCCATTACTCATATCATCCGTTTTCAATATAGTTGTTGGTATACAAATTTAGTTTGCTGATTTGGAATAATTTTAGTTTAATTAAATCAATAATTATAAATACAGAAAAAGAAATAAGTTAGAGAGGGACACAAATTTACGTGATTCAACTTAATGAGGTGCTTACGTTCACGAGTACAATGCCACAATATTTTAGGGTTTAGTGCAATCCTCTCAAGAGCTTGCTAGGGTTTTGATAAAGTGTTTTCAGTTGCCTTTAGCTGAGGGGGGTAGTGATCTATTTATAGTAGTAAGAAGTTGAAGAGATGGAATACCCTTATTGTTAATATCAAAATTTACCACCCTACGTGGACCAATTACAAGCCAGCACGTGTCATCCAATGTGGCACAAGTCCAAGTTAGCAGGATAAAAAAGCCCGACCAACAAGGAAGTCCGACCAACTGGGAAGCCCGACCAACAACCGAAAATCCAATCTGTACAGTCAACCAAGCGCCAACAGTCTTATAGTATGTATTGTCAATGAAGCGACATCATTCATATCTTTAATTCTCATTATGTATTGATGTAAATGCCTAACAAATAAAGGTATTCCATCCATTCACACTAAGGGTGTTCGTGGTACGGAAAAAACCTGTACCGTACTGTTTTGTACCGAAAATTAATGGTAATGGTTTACATTTTTTATTTACCGAAACCGAAACTATCGAAACCAAAATTACCGAATTTTTTGCGGTTGGTTTTGGTTTTAACATTTTTAATACCGATTTATTGACTGTACCGATAATATTATATATATTATATAATCCATATAATAAAGGAGCATGATTTTATAATTTAGAAAATATAAAAACACAATAAGGGCATGATTCTTCTAAAGAAATAAAGGGTCAAGATTATCTCTCCCATTTTTATTATCCCGCCTAAACGTTCATCGGTAAACTCACTGTCCTTCATTACTTTCTCTCACTTCTTTTTCCTCTAATTACGCTCGAGAAGCATGGGAAGGACTAAGACTAATCAAAATACCCAAAAACTTCTCTCTCACATCTCTGCATCTCTCTTATGGTGATTCTCTCTCTCTCTCTCTCTCTCTCTCTCTCTCTCTCTTTCTCTCACATCTTCTCCCCAACCGAAAAGCTTTCATGTTTAACGTTTAAAGTAAGATTTCATCTTCTTCCCAACCAAAATTACTTTCCCACACGCGCTTTGTTGGTGGAGAAAGCTCCAACAATGGTGAATGTTTGGTTTTAATCTTGAGCTTTTGTGTTTCTGTGCGTTTTGTGGTTCAAATCTGGGGGTCTAATGTTTATCTAATATTAGTTTCAATCTGAACCCGTATCCCTCTTCATTTTTACAAAACCCGCACCTGTTGAGACCCGTTTCTTATTTCACTTCATTTTCCCTCTTTAACCCGTGATTGGAAGGTTGCCAGCAGATTTCCCAGTCTCTTTCAAGCTTTCTTCTATAATGCAACATCACACTTTTGGGTATTTGTTTATACAGTAGTTTAACAGTTTTGTGTAAAACTAATATTTGATGTTTACAGCTAATATTTCTTTCAAACTTCACACTTTTGTTTACAACTAATATTTATTGTTTAAACTTTATTTTTTTTCATTTCACGGGTACGGAAAGAATATGGCATATTAACGAAAAAATGAACATGTAAAGAACGATCGGTATTTGAACAGGTAAAGAAAGGTCGGTATTTCATTTCACAGGTAAAGAAATAACAGTTTTGTTTTTTTTTTTTCTTTTCAGCGGACTAAGTTCACTTCTACATGAGTGAATGAGAAACTTTTATTTTTCTTTCCACATCTTCATACTAAATTACTAACTTATTTTTTTATTTTTATTCTTTGGTGCAGGGTTATTTTTTTAAAACATATCGAATGAAGAGGTAGTTTCTTTTCTACCTTCATTTTCCTTATTTAGCTGAAAAGAAAATCCTTTTATTTCTTTGAACTGATTTGGGTGTTGTTTCATGTTTTTGATTTGGGTGTTGTTTTTTTATTTAGGTGTTGTTTTGTTTGAACTGAGCGGTTTCAATCTTTCTTTTCCAGATCTATACAATATTTTTTCTGAGATCAAACACATTTTTCAGTTGGAGATAATTGTTTTAACTAATCTTTTTTGTAATATACTCCTTCTACATTTGTATTATTTTTCAGATTCTAACAAATTCTTTTTTTTCGGGTTCTAACAAATTCTCATTTTCTATTTTTATGCAGTGTTGTTGAGTAGAAGGATGCTTCCTAAAGAGAATATGGACGACCCAAAGTCTACAGAGGCGATTGTGACGGCTAAAAATCCATCTCCAAGGAAGGTAATTGGATCTAAACTTAGGTATATAGGCAGTTATGTACCGAGTATTACTAAAATTATCGCAAAGAGAAATTTACAGAAATTACCATATTTTCTGAAAAACCGATTTTACCGCAAAAAACCAATTTTACCGATGTACCGCATGGTTTGGTTTTGGTTTTGGTTTATGAGTTGATGTACCGGCCGGTAAAACTGGTAATTTTGGTTTGATCATTTCAAAGTTGGTATGGTCTATTTACCGACCAAATCGACCGATAACCAGCCCTAATTCACACGACAACTATCAGCACCCCTCTTGGGCTATAAATACATTATATCACCCTCATTGCAAGGGATAAAAAAAACCCAAGGCAATCAATACAAAACAGTGGACGTATGCTATTTCCTTGAGACGGACCACTTTAAAATTGCTTGTGTCTTGTTCGTTTTACTTATTTTATCCGTGATTGATTAATTAGGCCTAATCTAGTTTTTTGCATCAATAGATTGACGCCGTCTATGGCTGAGATTCTAGAATCAAGTACTAGAAATGAGGGAATTCCACCTAATCCCTCTGCCCCCTCTAAACAACAAAGATCTAACAGGAATTTTGGTTAGTTTGGACAAAGGTCAAGAAGCCATGCAGGATATTATACGACAGTTGACTCAAACTCTGCAAGCGGGAGGTCCAGCACAAATTAATCAAAGGAACATGTCGCTGCCGCCACCGCCAATAACGAGTGTTGGGCATAGCCATTCCAGAACTTCTAGGGATCCTTCATACCTCCCCTAGAGCAACTTCTTCTATTAGGGTCACTAATTCCACTGATGGACAATCCCTCATCCCAGAAAGATTGAGTGTCTTAGAAAGGCTAAGTTGGGCCTCTCCTTTCGATCGTTTGGGACCCCGGGGAAATGCCATATGGGTTGCTTCGAGAAATACCCAACGACCTGAAGGAAGGTTCAACCCAATTCAGATTAAATACCCGACGAACTGATAGGTCCAGTCAGAGAGAAGGTTCGTAAGAAGAAAGCTCAGCACGATCAGTTGGTTGGCATAGAAAAGTTACTACCCATAGATCTGGTGCTGGCAGTGATGCTTGAAAAGGTTCCATTCAGCGTTTAGAAGACAGATTGGGAGAAATGGAGAAGGCCAAGAATCCCCTTCAAAGAAGTTTTATGAAGGGATCCCCTTTTGTGCAAACCATCGTAGATTTCCCTACGCCGACTAAGTTTAAAGCTCCAGTGGTCACTCCCAAATATGATGGGAAGACTGATCCAGTTCTTCATATAGAGAAATACCAAGCAGCTGCTAATATCTATATTGTTCCTGATGAGATGAGATGCAGGGCATTCTCAGGAATAATCATTGGGTCTGCTCAAATCTGGTATAATAGCCTTCCTCGGGGGCAGATTTCTTGCTTTCAACAACTCACTGAGCTATTCATTGGTAATGTTTTCTTTGGAGCAAAACCAGTGAAGTGAGTAGCTCATTTGCTCAGTGTAAGACAGAAGGAAGGAGAACGTACCATGGATTTCATCACTCGTTTTAACAACGAGAAATTGAAAGTCATTGATTACAAAGAGAAGACTGCAATCACTGCCCTCGTGAGTGGTTTGCTACCTGATAAATTATATTATACTTTGGCAAAAGATCCACTGAAGATAATGACAAAATTAATGTCCAATGCAGTAAAGATTATGAACACAGAGGAAGCTATGGCTGCTAAAAATAATTCAGACGCAAAGGCGGAAGCAAAAACAGAAAGGAAGTCAAATAAGAAGGAGCACAAGAATAACAATGAGCGCGAGAGTTAGAAGCTAAAGGAAGGCCTAGATCGGCTCAGGAAATTCACTAATTACACTCCCTTAATGGTGGATATACATCATATATTGGAGGAAATTAAGCACAACAATGATTTGAGTTGGCCTGAAAAGTTAAGGTCACCTGCTGATAAGAGGGATAAGTCCAAGTATTGTGAGTTTCACAAAGATCATGGTCATACTAACGACCGTTGTATTGCCTTCCGAAATGAGATAGAAGCGCTCATCCGAAGATTTTTTAGCACGGAGAAGAACCAGGCTATATAGGAAGAAGTGGAGAAACTTCAAAAATCTTTCTTTATTGAAGATGTGAAATACCCGAATTGGTTGGTCAACGTAGTTATGGTCAAGAAGAAGAACAACAAATGGAGGATATGTGTAGATTTTACTGACTTAAACAAAGCGTGTCCAAATGATCACTTTCCTTTGTCACGAAGTGATCAATTGGTAGACGCTACTTCAGGGCATGAGCTGCTGAGTTTCATGGATGCATATTTTGGTTATAACCAGATCAAAATGAAGCCCAAAGATAGAGAAAGCACTTATTTTATCACTCCCCAAGGAACTTATTCCTATAATGTTATGCCATTTGGTCTGAAAAATATAGGTGCTACTTATCAGAGACTGGTAAACAAAGTATTTGAGGAATAGATAAGCAAGAACATGAAAGTGTACGTTGATGATATGCTCACTAAGAGAAAAAAAGTTATTAATCATATTGTCGACCTCAGCCAGACATTTGATCAATTGGAGAAGCACCAGATGAAATTAAACCCCACCCAATGCGTCTTCGATGTGCATGAGGGAATGTTCCTCGAGTATATAGTGAATCAAAGGGGCATTAATGGAAGTTAATCCAGATAAGATTAAAGATCTGATTGAAATGCAGTCCCCGACCTGTAAAAAGGATATTCAAAGGCTAATAGGGCACGTAGCAGCACTCAATAGGTTTGTGTCCCGAGCAATGGACAAATATTTTCCATTCTTCAAGGTACTCAAAAAAACCTTTGAATGGTATGATTAATGTAAAAAAGCCTTCGTAGAGTTGAAGAAGTACTTGGGAACACCACCACTACTCTCCCGACTAGTGTTGAGAGAAAAGTCGTATTTATATCTGGTTGTATCCGAGTCAGCAGTTAGCTCTGCCTTGATTCAGGAGGAGAATGGAGTCCAAAAGCCATTTTATTACACTAAAAAAGCTTTTCGAGGAGCAGAAGTGAGATATCCTAGACTGGAGAAATTCGCACTGGTCTTAACTGAGGCTAGTAGACGGATGAAGCTATATTTCCAAACCCACACCATGGTGGTATACACTAACATGCCACTAAGGCAGGCTTTGCATAAGCCGGAGAAATTTGGAAGATTGATGTATTGGGTTGTGGAGTTGAGGGAATACGACCTTGTATATGAACCAAGGACTGCTTTAAAAGTCCAAGTTATGACTGATTTCATTGCATAATTCACTTACCCAAATGTCCCCGAGCAACATGCAAGGTTAACAAGCCTACTGAAGAGATGCCCGACCAACTCTAAGCAAGGGAGACTGCAAAGAACGTTATCACCAATCAACTAGAACCCTCTAGTGGAGTACATGAGATGAATAAGAAGTATGAAGAAGTCAAGGATAAAATCTTTCATCGAAGGATTTTGACAAACCAAGCGTTTGACAGCAATATTCCCATATGGAGTCTGTATGTTGACGGGTCATCTTGTGCAACTGGATGTTGAGCTAAAATCATTCTCAATACTCCAGACGAGCTAGACATAGAGTACGCTCTACGATTCCAATTCCAAGCCTCCAATAATGAGGCAGAGTATAAAGTTGTGATTGTTGGTTTAAATTTAGCTAAATTATTGAATGTCGAGCAAGTTGTGGTATATAGTGATTCGTAGTTATTTGTAAATTAAGTGTTGAGCTTATATGGAGCAAAAGGAGAACTCATGACCAGATATTTGGCCAAAAATTTGGAAGTAATTTCCATTTTACTAGATGTTCAGATGATCAAGATTCCAAAATTGGAGAATGCCCGAACAGATGTACTTGCTCGGTTAGCTTCAACAACCAGAACGGAGATACGAAGAACTATTCTTATTGATCTACTTGTTAATAGGAGCATTGATGAAGATCTGATGGTCAACTTTATTGCAGTTGATATGGGGACATCTTGGATGGATCCCATAAGAGCATATATTAAAGATGGGATTCTTCCAGCTAATCTACTTGAAGCTAAGAGGCTGAAATACAAAGCTACAAGATATGTGCTAAATGAAGGTGTGTTATATAGAAGAGGATTAACAGCTAGTCTACAATAGTGTGTGCATCCAGTTAAAGTGAAGAATTTAATTGAAGAAGTCCATGAAGGGTCATGTGGAGCTCATGTAGTGAGAAGAATGTTGTTACAAAGAATTCATACACAAGGATACTACTGGCCAACAATGCGATAAGATTGTCCAAATTTTGCCAAGAAGTGTGATAAGTGCCAGAGATTTTCCAGCATACGCAAGGCTCCAAAAGATCTCCTAACACCAATCACATCCCCTTGGCCCTTTACTATGTGGGGGATTGACTTGGTCGGGCCTTTGCCGAGCACCCGAGGAAGGTTCAAGTACCTAGTTATAGTTGTTGATTACTTTATTAAGTGGGTAAAAGCTGAAACATTGATCGATATGTCCTATGAAAGGGTTTATCAGTTTATTTGGAAAAGTATTATATGCAGGTATGGCTTACCCTATGCCTTTATCACTGATCATGGCACATATTTTGACAACTACGAATTTACTGCTTATTGTGCCTAGTCCAATGTCCAAAAAATCCACTATGCTCCTAGCCATCCTCAAAGCAATGGCCAAACAGAGTTAACTAATAGAACTTTGTTGAATGGCCTGAAGAAAAGGTTGGAAAATGCCAAAGGGAATTAGATCAATGAACTGCATTCCATCCTGTGGGCTTACAGGACAACTTCCAGAATAGCTACTGGAGAAACTCCCTACTTATTGGCGTTTGGTATTGCAGTTGTAATTCCTATCGAACTAGGTTTACCTACGCATAGAGCTCTTAACTTTAATACCCCAGTTAGTGATTTGATGAGAAAGCTAGATTTATACATGCTGGAAGAAGTCCGTGAAAATACAGCTTTGAGAAATGCAGCTTATCAATAAAGAACTGCATGTTTCTACAATAAGAGGGTCATACCGAGCAACTTAAAAGATGGTGATTATGTTTTGAAGAAAGTAATTAAGAAGATAAATAAGCCTAAAGCCAATTGGCATGGTCCTTATCGTATTACTATAGTTATCCGACTAGGCACATATCGAATTGAGACTTTGGAAGGGGAAGAATTCAAGAACCCATGGAATGCATAACACTTGAATAAGTATTATCAGTAAATGTAGTTATGTTTTACTCAGTTCACTTCAAATTTAAATGAGAACATGACTTTCCCAGAATTGTTATTTTTTTCCGGAGTACCAGTGCTATGCGTTTGCAAACACAACAAAGGCCACCAACAAAGTTAGTCGGCTTCAATAAAACCACTAATAAAGTTGGTCGGTATCAGTGAAGGCCACCAATAAAGTTGGTCGGCGTCAGTAAAACCACCAATAAATTTGGTCGGTATCAATGAAGGCCACCAACAAAGTTGGTCGGTATCAACAAAAGCCACCAAAAAAGTTGGTCGGCGTCAATAAAACCACCAACAAAATTGGTCGGCATCAATAAAGGCTCCAACAATGCTGGTTGTCAAACATATAAAATCACGCAAAGCAAAATTGTAAGTCCCAAATGCTTGGTTAATGAAGACCCGGATGAATAATTTTTATCTAAGTTGGGCTAAAAGATGGACAAATGTTCCAGTCATGCCTGGGAACCAAGGTAACTAATGCAATTACCATAAAATTTAGGTACATTAGTAGAACCATGGTGAAATATTGGTAATTGTAATCAAACTTAGGATAATCCTAAGGATATCAATAGAAGCGATGAAAAACTAGAGATTAACTAAAAGTTTATCCATTTATAGTCAAAGACTAAAGAAACATTCATATATACAAAGATTGACTAAAAGTTGATCAATTCGAAAAATAAGTTTTTCATTAAAATAAAATAATTACATATTGTTGCTTAAATATGCAAAAGCAAAGTACAAAGGCTTATTTCACAGGACACTTTCCTTCAGCCTTAGAAACAGGATCCGTGCCAGCTGGAGGATCATCCAAAGTAAAAGGAGAGTTGATGAAGTTAAAATCCTGAAGCATCCTGGTATTGCTGCTACTAGGACGATCAAGAAGATGAGGAGGACAGACGATTTCTAGTTCATCATGTAGCTCGTAATCTCCTAAGTACTTGGAAATCAAGCATTGGGGAATACGATGAATGGAAATCCAGTTAACATCTAAATTGAATGGAGGATTGTCAAGCTGCAGCAATTCCGGATCATACCAATCCCATAGAGAGTTGTTTCAATCCACCTTCATCACAGTTAAAGCGTTTATCAACCCCATTTGTAGGACTCATTCTAGGCTTGTTGAAGTCTATCGTCAAAATGTCCCAAAGCTTCATTATACCCATCCATCCAAACTTCTCTTGGTTACTTATGGAATTGAAAGGTTAATTTATCAACTTATGATTGCATCTTCTTCATTACCCCATCCTTAACCTCCAATTAAGAATATTGAGTCGATAGTTATCTAGATAAAGTCTGAAGCTTTTGGGACATCTCAGCAATAGCTCGATCTTTTTCTTTTAACTGTGTCGCTTGATTGGTAAGGGCCCGTTGGGTAATAATTTTCTCTGTGGTTCCTCGGCTAAGACTATATCTATCTCGGGAGGAAGACGCAGATTTAATGTTTTTTAAGGCCTCTAATTCATCTTTTAATGTTGCATTCTTAGCTTCTAAAAAGGAAGCTTCATCTATAGTAGTAACAACTGCTCCAGAGGCAGACTTCAAAAGATTTACTTCATCCCTTAAATTATTATTATCCTCTTCCAGGAGTTTGGCAACAATCTGAGTTTCTTCAACTTCAAGCTTAAGTACAACTTCCTTTTTATTATAAATAGAGACAAAATAATCAAAACCCCGACCTACACTTAAGCTTTGATACTTCTGCTCATAGCTCTGGTGCAACAGCGTAGTGGATTCTTTATACTGTTCTTGAAGTTCCTCTATCATTACATAGTAGGCAACATTATTTTTTACCGCCCGATCAAATAAGTACTTTAAGTACTTGCAGGATTCTTTAACCTGCTCTGATGCATCATCACCGAGCAATTGCGTGATTTCTTCTTCGGATAAGTTTGTATGACCAGCTTTGAAAAAAGCATTGCACTTCCTCAGTAGCTCGGTATCATGGGAAGACAGTTGTTCCATCTTCGCTATACACTAGTAAGAAGAAATAACCACCAATTAACAACAAGGATAGAGAACATGTATAATCAATAGAAGATAAAAAGGGAATAATAAAAGGTTCTCTTATTGATAACAAAGAGTTCAAGTACAATCAAAATAAAGAAAAAAGAAACAACAAAAGCAAAAGGGAAAATGTCGAATAACTTTACACCTTATCCCTATCATTTTCAACCTTTTTGTTCTGCTCAGAAGAAGGGACTATAGGCTGGAGTTGCTCAGTTTGTTCAGTTAGAGGGAGAGAAGGCTCAGGGATTTCTGGTTATTTGGCAACAGACTCAACCATAAATAAAGACTCTTCAGAGGTAACTTCATCTTCAACCTCATCCTCTATGACTAGAGGAGGACCATGAACATACCTTTAAAAAAGTTCAAAGTCTCCAATTATGTTCAACTCTTGAAGGGAAGAAACCCAACCATCTCTAAAATATTTTTTCTTCACATACTCAATTTGAGAAGAAGCAGTAGAAATGGATTTGTTCCAGCCCTCGTCCCAACCAGCATTGAAGGAAGCCTTCACAGCGAACTTTCTCTTAGCTCTGGCAGAGGATACAAAATCTTCAGCAGCCTTTGCCCTGCACTCAACTTCCTCTGCCCTGCTCTCAGCTTCCTCTTTTTGGCACTCAACTTCCTCTTTCTTTTACTCAACTTCCTCTCTCTGAAGCTGAGCTTTCTTTGCCCTGCGCTCCGCTTCAGGGGAATTTGTATCAGACGTTTGATGAGAAGTTTCAGTTATCTTCAGTTTCTCTGCCCAAGTGCTCTTCTCAGTCTCCAGGGCCTTTTGAGATTCAAAAAGAGACTTCTTCAAACCAGACAAGGCTTCATCTACCTCATTTGAAAAAGAAGTAGCCTTAATTGCATCATCCTTCTCCAGCATATTATTGAAGTGTACCAAGAACTACAATATATGTAGATCAAAGTGAGCATATGAGGAACATAAATGATAACCAAACCAAGATAATGGAAATTACTTACTGATGTAAGGTTTTGAGCAACTAATTTAGAAACCCTCGTTCTAGGGAGCATGATATCCACCCCCTATGGTCAGGAAGAGTACGAAACTTGATCAACCTCCTGGCCAAACCGGGAGTAATAGTTGTTAGAGGAACAACATCAGAAGATGGTAAATCAACCATGGAAAGTTGATCGATCACTTGGTCGACTTGCTTCTCTGTAAGCCCTCTCCTAAGTCTCCTCAGAGGAACTTCAACCTCTTTAGGAGCTACATCCTTAGGAGCCAGATCTTTAGGGGTTGGATGTTTAGGGATTGGACCCATGGGGATTGGGGGCTTTACAACATCCCCTATTTTATTCTTGGCTCCTTCAACAGATGATTGGGATCCACAAGCTCTACCGCTGTAAAGGTCAGTAAACTTCCTTTTCTTCATAATTTTAGATAGGGGAGTATTAGAATCAACAACAACCTCTTGGTCAAGATCAATAATAGAGTAGGAGAGGCAACAAATCTGATAATAAAATAAGAAATAATATTTTTGTATTATAGCAGATAGGAGGCAGACCTAACGTGCTCTTCAGCAACTACCTTATGAAGACCTTGGATAAACTTCAACTCTTTCAAATTTTCGTCACTCTTTTTTGGGGCACTTTTTTTTTGCTTAACTACAAATCAATTTATAAAATAACAGTCAGTATGACATTTTATCAAACATAAACAGGGAAAATTTACTAAAACATAAAATAACCTATTCCATTGCCAAAAAGCTGACATCTTGGTCCTTGATATTTAGCACCTCCAACTAAAGGGGCACGTTGTCAATTTTTTACAACTACCCCGTGAGGAAAATAATTCCTATTAGAATCAGGGAGATTAACTACCAAAGCTTTACTAATAACCCTAGTTTTAAAAAAAATGTGGTATCACTAGTTACCCATTTATAAAAAAATATAATTTCTAAAATCCCTAGATGGGTTCCATAAGTTTGATTTAACCTATAAACTCCATTTACAACTCTCATGTGTTGGGAGCCACTCTTGTAGGTACAATGTCAAAATATTGATAAAACTCCAAACACAGGGGATTGGGAGGAAATGTGAAACCACATTCAGCAATAAAGATGGAAGGAAACCAATGACCCTCAGCAAGAGAGAAAAAATCAGAAGAAAAAGTAGGATGTTCCAGTACAACCCAAGATGGAATATTAAAATCGATTCTAAACTTATCAAGTGACTCGATAGAATAAACCATAATGAAGAAAACAAAGAAGAAGAGAAGAAAAAATCTTACAAAAGTTTAAGGATTCAGCAACTGAAGATAGAAAAGAAAACGATCGCACGAAAGTTCAAAGAACACAACAGCAGAATAAGAAGTAAGAGGTAAAAGATGATCGAAGTATTTATCTCCCCTTTTATAAGACACGTCGGAAACTGGGAAAAGTAATGATTAAAGCGAACGACGTTTGGATTTTCAGCGGATAACAAAAGAAAAGACGAAGATACCCCCTAAAAGTTTGCTAAAATTTGAAATATTCACAAAATTACCACTCGCGCCCAAAAATCTTCAATCAAGTGGATAAATTTCATAAGTCTGGAAGGTTTGCAACTAAACCAAATAGACCGGACTACTGGCAAAGCATAATATTCCACACTTTCGTATCTACTCCAAGTATGAAACAATGGGGGCTTCTGTTAATACCAAAATTTACCACCCTAAGTGGACCAATTACAAGCCAACATATGTCATCCATTGTGGCACAAGTCGAAGTTAGCAGGATAGAAAAGCTCGATCGATAAGGAAGCCCGACCAACAGCCTGAAATCCAATATGTACAGCTAACAAAGTGCCAACAGTCTTACATCCTGTATTGCTAATGAAGCGACAACATTCATATATTTAATTTTCATTATGTATTGATGTAAATGCCTAACAAATAAAGGTATTCCATCCATTCACACGAAAAATATCAGCGCCCCTCTTGGGATATAAATACATTGTATCACCCTCATTGCAAGGGACCAGAAAAAACAACCCAAGGCAATCAATACAGAACAGTGGACGTAGGCTATTTCCTTGAGCCGAACCACTTTAAAATTTCTTGTGTCTTGTTCATTTTACTTATTTTATTTGTGATCGATTAATTAGGCCTAGTCTAGTTTTTTGCATTAACACTTATAGATAAATATTTACACATTTTCATGATAATTAACAGCTGGATATTTCACATGCATGTGCATGGTGACTGTTGAGAGTCTTACGTGTGTCTATTCACATCACTGACTATTCATATTCTTAGGGATGGTCGATCAGTTTGCCGACCAATGAGATAATTGAGCCGATGATTAGGCATAAAAATTTCATATTTATCCCCTTGATTCCAATATTTTTACGATCTCATGCTGTGTATTTAGACTAGTTTTATTCCATATTTATGCTACTAACCTTTTTGGTGAATATTTCGTATTTTGTGTGTTTCTCTCTTATTTTACAGGTATTTTGTGCAAGTGGATGCGAGAGGAAAATTAAAACGATGAAAGAAATGCAAGAAAGGAAAGTCAAGGGCATTCTCGTAATTTTTTAGCCAGAACTCATAAAGATTTCGAAGTTATGGGCACGCTGGAAGAAACGATACTCAAATATGACTTACGAGGAAGAAGTTACGAGCAATTGAAGTTAGGGATAAAAATCCAGGGGCAAAAGTGAAAATATGAAGAATTCGTCCCAAATAAGGCAACTATCACAGCCCCTCTGGCTGAATCGATTTGGAAATAGAGAGAATTGGTTCAATAGGGCAAACCGGTTCGGGTATGTGGGCAAACCGATTGGAAAACCTTGAATGCGGGAATTTTATTTTGAGCTTAACTTTTAGCCCAAAGAGTTTTACGCATTAGAAACTCTTCCAAACGACTTGGGACTAATGTAAACACCTACTAGGAGTCTTTTAACAAAGTTTTTTTGATAGTTTTTTAAGGCTATGGAGGGATAGGAACATCAAGACTCAAGTTTGTAATTCTCATACATGCAATTTCAATACAAAGCTAAAGTTTTTTTGATTTTTCGTCTGAGCTTGGTTTGTGCATGTTCTTCTTTCATTATTTCTTTAGCAAGTTTAAACACATGTTTTCTTGCTATATTTAAATCATCATGTCTTCATACAACGTCATTAATGCATGCGTAGTTATTTTCAATATGTCTGTATAAGGACATATTTTACATAGTCCATTTTATATTGAGTATGTCGTATACCATTACACCCGTCGAAGAATTTTCACGATCATTTGGTCAAGATGATGGATCCGAATATCAAGCTTCTTCAACACTAAGTCTCCGCAAGATTTATTTTGGTAAGGTTGTGTTTAAAATTCATTAATATTTCATTTAAGTGTTGGGATATTTAATCTACAATGTTTTTATCAAACTAAGGCATTTTTTGAATCAAAATCATTTTTCTATGACCCGTAGGCAGAGTTTTTTAAAAAAAATGTTTTTCGCCTCGGTCGTTCAAACTACATTGATATGCCATTCAAATGACAGTGCATATCGCACGATAGGTTGCCAGAAGCTCGTTTGATATTTTCATTTAACGACATGCTACCGTTTCGTATTTTTTAAAGTCGTTAGAAGGTCGTGCCATCGTGGATCGAACAACATTGTTTATCATTAGAACGACCTTGATATCTCGTTCGAACGAACCCGTCGACTCAAGTTTTTTTTATAAATAACTATTTTATGAGTCCTTTTTCCTTAAGACGTTTGCTTAACACAAACTGCAAATCTACAGAATTTTTGTCTTCACTTTTAGGGCATAAAAGCTTTGTTTTCGATTCAAAAATCATCCCAATTACTTTAGTGAATCATTTTGGAACCCAAGACATAATTTTGTTGAAGTTTCTCTTGTAGAGACAAAATCTCTACTGCTGGATTGGTAGCTCTTGAGGGAGTTGCTTGCTGATGACTACGGTCATTGGGAATACTCGAGAGTGTTTCTTGCTGAAGGAAGAGATGCGGTTCTTTTGGTTTCTTGAGGGTGTCCATTGCTGATCTAGGTCGTGGTTTATGTGATTTTTTTGTGGGAGATTCATTACGGATTTCGTTGTGTACTTTATAAGTTGCGACTTATTGTTCATAGTGAAATAAAGGTTTTATCTGAAAGGTTTTTTCTTCCTGAATCTCTATTTGTTGGATTTGCATGATTTATTTTATCCACATAGATGCATATGGGTTTAAAATAATTTTGGAATTAATTTGGATCTAAGACTGACTCTAATTAAATAAGTTTTAAATTGGAAATTTGTGAATCCAAAAAGTAATTGATATCGCACAACATTCTCAAATTGGTATCAGAGTATGTTGCTCCAAGTTATAGAGTGATCCTGATTTTTTTAAGTTTTTTCAGCTGATACCTTTTGACTACTCACACTGTCAAATTGGTATCAACGCAGATTACTCTAATTTATCAAGTGATTCTTTTTTCGCAAAATTTTTATGGTATCGACTTTTTTGAAAAATTTCGTAATTTTTTCGATGGATAACTTATAAAATTGGATGCGCGTCTTTGATGGCACTAATTACTCCTATTGGAATGCCCGCATGAAATCTTCATTATAGTCTATCAATGAATGTGTTTGGGTTCTTTGTGAAAGAGGGTGGACTCCTACCTCTGTCACCGTAAATAATGTGAAAAATCTTAAACCTATATCAGACTGGACTGATGATGAATTTAAATGGAGTACATATAACTCTCGTGGGATAAATGCAATTTCTGGAGCGATCACACCCGACAAGTTCTGATGCATCATGACATGTACCACGTCAAAGGAATCATGCGATATTCTTCAATTTACCTATAAAGGCACAACTGCAGTGAAATAATCTAAATTGCAAAATTTAACTAGTCAATTTGAAACAATAACCATGCTTGAATCTGAATATTTTAATGAGTTTTATGCTCGTTTGTCTGATATTATCAATACTAGTTCCAATCTTGGTGAACACATTCCTGATGCATGAGTAGTTGAAAATATTTTGAGATCATTGCCTATATATTTTATCCCTAAAGTCATTATGTTGAATTCCTTAGGAAATTTGACTACTCTGAGGTTAGAAGAACTGGTAAGATACCTCCAAAAGTATGAAATTGAGTGTTCCATGTCTCTATCAAGCCTAAGGATAGAGGGATAACACTTAAGTCCCAGTGTAGAAAAGATGAGGAAGTGTCTAAGAGAGAGAAGAAAAATAAAGAGAAAGTTTGTGAGTCCGAGTCTGAGGGCGAATTTAATTTTGATGATGTGGCCATGCTTGCTAATTTTTTTAAAAAGTTCTCAAATTTTCCAAAGAAAATTCTTCCAATAAAAAGATTTTTGAGAAAAATAGAAAGAAAGGAGAGGACAAAGAAAGCGGTGCAAAAGAGAAAGAGGAAAAGGAGAGATGCTTTGCGTGCGAGGGTAAAGGGAACAAAACATTTGAATGTCCTACTATGCTAAAGAGAAAGGGTAAGAAAATTGCTGTGCCAGCCACTCTCAGCGATAGTGATGAAGAGGTGAATGATTCTAGGGATGCATCATCAAATAGTATGTGTGTAGCCTTTATGGAAAGTCACGTGAGCACACTTAGTTTGTCCCCCGACGATGAGGATACTTGTGTACGTGAGAGCCCCGATGATGATTTGAGTGTTTTCTATGAGTGTGAAAGTGAGGTTGAAAGCGAACTCCAAAGAGAGTTTAGATATTTTCATGTCGAGACCTTAAACACGATGAAGTTGAATGAGGATTTAGGTCTTAATGTGTTAGATTTGGAGAGAGAGGTAGATTTTTTTAGGGGATTTGAGGCATCGACGAGTCAACTCGAGAAGGTGAAAATTTCTTTGAGTGAGCAGTTGATCGTCGTAGGTTGAAAAAAGAGTGAACTTAAAGCCTGTGTGGTCCAACTAGAGAGAGATCTCGAACGAGCCTGGGAGGTAAAGGTCACTAAGTGGATACATCTAAGAAAGTAGGAAAGATGCTCCTCGGTTACGCTTTGGGTAATGTTGAGAGATTAAGAATAAGTCTTGAGACGATGCGTCCACTTCCCATGTAGCACCCGAGCCGATTCTTGAGTTTATGATAGATCCATATGGATCTCAACCCAAATCACCTAGGCTTCCGTTACCCGATAGGAGAGCGCATCCCAGATATTTTAGGAGAGGTGTTCCTAGGCCCATGTATGTTTGTTCCCATTGTAAGAAGAGAAGTCACCTTAGAGAATTCTATTTTAAGTTAGGTAGTGTGTCACAAAGAGTTTTGGCACGTGTTCCCATGCACGCACCCACCCATGATACTTTTCTTGCTTCGGGAGATTACACGAGAGAGCTTGCACATATTCAAGAGCAAGTTAAGTTTTTAGTCAAACTTCACATGATTTGATGGATGTTTTTCATAGGATGCCACCATCATCATGTGAAGTTTTTAATCAAACTTCACATGATTTGATGGATGTTTTTCATAGGATGCCAATTGTTTGCTAGCAAGTGTGTACCACTTTTGTATTTATTTATTTTTCATTTTGATATATTTTTCAAAAAATCAAAAAGATTTTTGTTTTTCAAAAATTTTTAAAATACAAAAAGATTTTCTATTTTTTGAGAAAAATTGAAAAAATAAAAAAGATTGTACTTTGATAAAATTTTTGGAAAAAGACAAAAAGATTTTTGTATTTTGTTTTACACCATTTAGGGATGGACATTTAGGATGACCAAGCCCAACATTATTCCATATCCATGTGACTATTTGATAGTGTTTTGAGGCGATACATCATTTCATCCATGTGCTTTATAATATTTGGAGTCATTGAAATGAGATTCGAGATTACTTTTTACATGTTTAACTCATGATTTCCTTTAATGCACACTTGCATGCATTTGTTTGATTATTGTACTTGTCTATCACATGTTGGTCGAAATATTTTCATCTCAATCTTGTCTTTAAAATGAACCATATGCGATAAAACTTGACAATGAAAGTAGTGTATGTAAGAATCGTTTTCTGTGAGGAATTTGTTTAATTTGAAAAAATGATAAGTGAACAGCGGGAAATGGATACGAAAGGTACAAATTACCTTTGCGACTAAGCCATCGTTTAAATCAGACCTAAAAAGGTGTGGCATTGTAAAAAGTAGACAAGGTCCAAAGAGTTTAAAAAGAGCCAAAAAAGTGTGGCATTGAAAAAGTAGTTAAGGCCAAATTAGTTTAGTTTGATATGATCATTCAAAAGAAAAGAATTGAATATAAAAATATGATCATTATCTTATATTTGAGGGAGTTTGGTTGGAAATATATCAACGGGTTTGCACGCCCTGACAAAGTCTTGAAAAAGCATTAAATAGTTTTAGACGTTAATAGTGTGGAAATCATTTTAGATTTTGATTTGTTGATTTGATTAAGTCGATGTCATTTTAATTCTACAATTTTTACACCTAAGGATGATTGTGAAGTTCATTCGTTACGAGTATCCATATTCATCGTACACATTTGTTATGTATGTTTGAGTTGATTTACCTATTGAATATGTTCACACCCATTCATTTCGTTTCCAAGATTTGGTTATCTTAGTGTAAATTCATGGTGTGTGTTGTGTTTGTAAATTTTCTTTGCTTGAAAAAATTTGAAAAATCAAAAAGAGCTTTTGAATATTTTTTAGTTTATCCTTGCATGATCATATTTGATTTATTCATGATGATTTTCTTGTCATGACACTCCGTGCGTATTTTTGTTTATTCTTTTCCTTGTCTATATCGGATAAATAAAAAGGGAGAGAATAAATTATGATTTATGAGGGAGTGAGATTTTGCATTATGGTGGAGATTTGGGATTTGGTCTTTGATCTACTTTATGTTTATCTCATTTCAAACTCGATACGTCACGAAGATATTTGTTTCTTGTCACATGTGTGTAGGTACAAATTTTGAGGATCATTATTTTGCACACCCTGATGATGACGAAGAAATGATGGAGATTTGAAGATGTCAAAGTTGAAGATTTTTGAAGAATTTGAAGTCTTACATTTGTAGTATCTTTCCATTTTTGGGTTCATAGGAGGGTATTAGATTTGTGTAGGATATTTGATTTGATGATTCATATTGTTTTTAGTTTATAATGGCATAGTCATAGGGGGAGATTTGTAAGGACATATTTTACATAGTCCATTTTACATTGACTATGCCATATACCGTTACACCCGTCGAAGAATGTTCACGATCATTTGGTCAAGACAACGGATCCGAATATCAAGCTTCTTCAATAACAAGCCTCCGTAAGATTGATTTTGGTAAGGTTGTGTTTAAAGTTCATTAGCGTTTCATTTAAGTGTTCGAATATTTTTTCTAAAATGTTTTTATCCTCCTGAGGCATTTTATTGAGTTAAAATAACTTTTCTAAGATCTGTAGGAGGAGTTTTTAAACGAAAATATTTTTTGCTTTGGTCGTTCAAAAAACATTGATATGTCGTTCAAACGACAGGAAGAAGTCGTTCAAATGACAGCATGACATTGCATGTCGCGCGTTAGGTCGCCAGAAGCTTGTTTGATATTTTCATCTAACGACATGCTAATGTTTCAAATTTTGTAAAGTCGTTAGAAGGTCGCGCGATCCTAGATCGAATGACATTATTTGCCTTTCGAATGACGTTGACATCGAACGATCCCGTCGACTCAAGTTTTTTTTTTTGTAAATACCTGTTTGATGAGTCTTTTTTCCTTAAGACGTTTGCTGAACGAAAACTACAAATTTACAAAAATATTGTGTTCATTTTTAGGGCTTAAAAACTTTTTTTTCGATTCACAAATCATCCCAATTACTTTAATCAATTGTTTTGGAACCTAAGACACAATTTTGTTGAAGTTTCTCTTGTAGAGACAAAATCTCTACTGCTGGATTTGTAGCTCTTGAGGAAGTTGCTTGCTGACGACTAGGGTCATTGAGAATACTCGAGGGTGTTTCTTGCTGAAGGAAAAGCTGCGGTTCTTGTGGGTTCTTGAGGGAGTCCATTGCTGATGTAGGGCGCAGTCTATGTGAATTTTCTATGGGAGATTCATTTCAAATTTCATTATGTACTTTGTAAGCTGTAATTTACTATTCATAGTGAATAAAGGTTATACTCGCAAGGTTTTTTTTTCCTGAATGTCTATTTGTTGGGTTTGCATGATTTATTTTATCCACATAGATGCATATGGGTTTAAAATAATTTTGGAATTAATTTATATCTAAAATTGACTCTAATTAAATAAGTTTTAAATTGGAAATTTGCGAATCCAAAAAGTAATTGATATCGCACAACATTCTTAGTCCGGCTACACTATTAGAGACTTGGGATACATGAACCCAATTTAGGTAGATGAGTTGGATATAGAATTGGACATAAGTCTATATATAATTATTGGGCTTGATATTTTGTCTAAACTTATATTATAGGCCTTTTAAGTTTGTTTGCTGTGGGTAACCAGAGTGTTTGAGAATCTAGTATACGTATCGACAATCTTGTCATTCACGTCAAATTAATTATTTACTAAATAGTTTACGGAGTAAAATTCTCATATATTTAGTGCTTTGATGAAATTCGATGTTTTCCTTTAATTACATATATAATTATTGAAAATTTTATATCTAATGAAAATACTGACGGTTCGGGGATTGGATTCCGAGTTCATTTTTCTCAAATAGTTTTCAAAAATCAAAATTCCAGTTTTCCTTTCTTTTAATTAAATCACATTTGCTAGATTGGTTGCTTTAGTGAAGTAGGAGTTCTCATAAAAATCACCACCTTTTCCTTTTCTTTTCGAGAGTCCATAATTAGGTTATAGAAGCCTTCCTCGTAGTTGTCATCACGATCTTTGTCCTATTCCCTACGGATTCAACCCCAGCTTATCGGCTTATTACTTTAGCGACCGGCTTGCACGTGAGTCGTAGTTACACGCACTATACATACATTTTGCGACACGTCAAGTTTTTGGCTCCGTTGCCGGGGACTTAGGTAGACACACTAGGTTAGGTCGAATTAATCTAAGAATTTGACTATAAATCCTGAAAATTCAAAGAAATTTGCAAACCCAAAAATTAAAAAAAAATTGAAAAGATCCAAAAATATCCAAAAAAATTAGAAAAGGAAAAATATTCCCTCGTGCTTAAATGCAAAATTCTCAACCCAATCCCAATCCCAATCCCAATTTAAATCAAAATCCAAATCCTCCTATAGTACATGCAAATTCCACAATTAAACTCATTCCCGTTAGCCCTCACACTTTGAACTCTCCAAATTTTTGGCTACCAACCCCTACACCACGTAGTCACACCACGAGTTATACGTCTAGGAACTCCGATGAGGAAAGTGATTCTATAAGTGTGAATGCAATGTCTGATTACGCTAGTTTTAAAACGGGGGAGGGAGTGATGCCATATCGCCCATAAGAGACCTCTTATACCCCGAGTGAACCGTCGCTCCGGGATGCATTATATCCCCATATAATGCGGGACGATTCAACTTTAGAAATGGGATGATTCAGATTCTCGTAGTATTTCAGCATATAGATTCAGAGAAGCCTTACCTCCACATTAGAGAGTTTTAGGAGGCATGACGGACGTTTAATGATCAAGTTTGCACCCAAGATGCAGTGCGCCTCAAGCTTTTCTCCTTTTATCTTAAAGACAAGGCCAATACTTTGCTTTGTTCATTAACAATGAACTCAATAGCTACGTGGAGAGACATGCCAACCAAATTTCTCCAGAAGTTCTTTCCTTCACATAGGATCAACTCTAATCGAGCAAAAATTCAAACTTTTAAGAAAAACAATGATGATCCTTTTGATATGTGTTGGGGAGAGGGTCAATGAGTTAGTTAATATGTGCCCACATAATGGCTTTGAGAAGTAAAGATTCATCTCTTACTTTCACCATGGGCTTTACCTAAGCTCAAAACAAGTCGTTGAATGATCAAGTTTGCACCCAAGATGCATTGCGCCTCAAGCTTTTCTCCTTTTATCTTAAAGACAAGGCCAATACTTTGCTTTGTTCATTAACAATGAACTCAATAGCTACGTGGAGAGACATGCCAACCAAATTTCTCCAGAAGTTCTTTCCTGCACATAGGATCAACTCTAATCGAGCAAAAATTCAAACTTTTAAGAAAAAAAATTATGATCCTTTTGATATGTGTTGGGGAGAGGGTCAATAAGTTAGTTAATATGTGCCCACATAATGGCTTTGAGAAGTAAAGACTCATCTCTTACTTTCACCATGGGCTTTACCTAAGCTCAAAACAAGTCGTTGAAACTATGTGCCCTGGATAGTTCTTCGGGTTAGAAGCGGACGATGCGAAGGCCCAATTTAAGTATGTCGTCAAGACTACTCAAGATTGGGACACATCAAATCCGATCACCCAACCCAAAGCTAGAATCACGTCCACAACTCCTTCCGCATTCAGACTCTATCACTTGGAAAAGGAGGCCTAGTTGAAGCTCTAAATTATCTAATTAGCAAAGCGGCTATAAGATGTGGTCGAAGCTAGGGGAAAGATATATTTGGTCCATCTCGAACATTACCAGAAGAGAGTTGTTCGATTTGTGAGGTGGGACATTTAAGGAAGGAATGTACGACTATACCTGCCTACAAAGTTATGCTACAAGAGCAAGTTGAGGCAGTGGGAGCCTATAAGGGAAGCTTTAATGCCCCTCACGAGAATTCTTTTAATCCCTCATTGCGAAACCATCCCGATTTTAGTTACAGGCAACAGAATGCAGCGATGAACCCTAATCTAATTGTCCAACAATCGCCACCACCCCCATCGTATCAGCAAGCACCATCCATGCAAGCGCCTCCTCCCGTGCCTTACATAATCCCACAATGGAAGAGTCTCGAGGACATTCTTCCTCAATGCATGCAATCTTAGTCAGCGATCAATGCCCAAAATTTTATTAACTTAAAGGCCTTACTTTTCCTAATCAAGGCTAAAGATCTCACAAGGTCAAAATTATGTTAGCTCTACTCTCGATGAAAACAAAGAGCAATGTTAAGTGGTAACCACTCTACGTAGTGAGAGAGTTGTTGACTTATCACCTCCCTCACACGGAGAGAAAAATGACAAAGAGGTTTCATCGGGCACGCAAGAGGTCGAATATGTCTCCTTGGAAGAGAGTGACAAAGACAACATAGTTAGGCCCAAGGTGGTAGTGAACCCCCTATAACCGCACCTTACCCTCAACGGTTGATCCTTACCCATGAAGCCACCTCTCGTGATGCTATCCTGGAAGTGCTTAAGCAAGTGAAGCTTAATTTACCTTTTCTTGAGGCTATGAAGCAAATTCGCGCGTATACAAAGTTTCTTAAGGACTTGTTTACGGTGAAATATAAATTAAAGATAAAGAAGAAGGTGTTCTTAGCACAAAACATAAGTTCGGCACTTTTGAGCGACCTCCCATCCAAGTATAAAGATTCGGGTGCTCCTACCAATTCGTGTATCATTGGAGATAATATAATCAAGAGAGCTTTACTGGATTCAGAGGAGAGTGTCAACATTATCCCCTATTCCATCTATTGGCAACTAGATTTGGGAGATCTTAAGCCCACTAAAATTACTCTCCAACTCGTGGACCGTTCCATGAAGACACCGCGTGGGATAGTTGAGGACGCGATCCAAGTCGACACTTTCTACTTCCCGATAGATTTTGTCATTTAGGACATGGAGCCATCCTCTTCCTTGAGTCATCATGTTCCCATGATTCTTGGCCACCCATTCCTAGCCACAACGAACGTATTGATTAATACGCGTAATGGGCAAATTCTACTCATGCTCGGGAATATGACACTCGAAATGAATATCTTCAACATCACTAAGAAAATGGGTGATGAGGACGAGTTACTTGAGTCGTATCTTATAAATGAGGTACTACACGGAAACTTTGAGGGTAATCACACTATGGATCCGCTAGAGGCATTTCTAATTACGACGAGTGAGATAGGGGTGTAAAACGGACGGGTACGGAGTGGATACCATAGTATCCACATCCGTATCCTCCAAGTCTCCACACTATCCATATCCGTATCCGTCCGGATAATAATTTCAGCTATCCTTATCCGTATCCTCCCGGATTTCCCGGATTCGGATAATATCCTTATCCGTTTTTATTGTTTAAGATACATTAAGATACATATAGCTTATTAAACACTAATTTAATCAATGAATTAAATTTAGAATTTTTCATTCCATGTACAATATAGATAATGTGTAAAGCATTATATTAAATTATAAAAGAAGGTTCGAGCAAAAGTACTAACCTTTAATGTGCATTTTCTTATTCAATTGTGAGCCATTGAAATTTGTATCCTCTTCAGTTTCTTTAATGTTTGAACAAAAATGAAAGTGAAACATCATCTTACCTGAAAAATATTACTCAATTAAATTATTAATGTAGAAAACAAATAATATATTATAATAAAGAAGGGATTTTTTTTTACCCTTTAAATTCCTGAAGTGTGTTACTCTCATCTCATTTCCTTTGTATCCTTGTCGAATTAAGCATTAAGGTAATCACAACTCGTAAGCTAGTAGTAATGCATAAAGATAAATTAAGAAATTAATTGTTTGAACACACTAATTCACCCAAATACAACTTCACCAATATATAAGTAGGACAACAACAAATAAAACTGTATTGAGATAAAAAAAAATTAAAACAACCTTGAATAAAAAAATAGCAAACTCACAATAATTTCATACAACATAACAAAAGAATTACATTATGATCTCCAAACAACACAGAAACACCAAAATCAGAAAGAATCAATAATTTCATACAACATAACAAAAAATTACCAATACAGAAACAATAATTTCACACAACAATATAAAAATCTGTAGGTATGTATGCTCTGTAAAATATAAAAATCTGTAGGTATAATTTCATACAACAATACAATTTCATACAACAATATAAAACTCTGTAGGTATGCTCTGTACAATATAAAAATCTGTAGGTATAATTTCATACAACAATATATAACAATAATGTCATACAACAATATAATTTCATACAACAATAATTTTACACAGAAGATGTACAACTCTTTCTACAAAAGTTTTGGTGTAAACAGTAAATCAGTATGTAAATCCGTAAGGTGAGAGAGAGCAGAGAAAAAGAGAGCAAAAATCTGTAGGTATGCTTGTGTAAATTCGTAAGTATATAGCAGATAATGGGTTTGTGTTTACACATACCTACGGATTTCATACCAACCCGAGTAGAGAAAGAGAGAAGACTAGAGCAGATATGGGTCGATTTCATACCGTCGCTAAGTTGAGACAGAGAAGACGGGAGCTGAGAGCTGCTACACCACCTACACGAGAGAGAGAGGACGGGAGCTGCTACTAAGGTGAGAGAGAGAAGTCGACGACTGAAAATGAAAAAAAGGAACCCTAGAATAGGATATCGGATGAGAGCTGCTACTAGTTTCGCTATTTGCTAAATGAAAAAACTTTTATATTATATTATTACATAGTTATATTTGTAATTTGTATATAATTAATATTAATAATAAATTATTATTCAATATGATACGGATATCTGCAAATATGGATACTCCGCTTCAGATACGGATTATTCGTGTCGGATACACATACTATCCGTATCCGTATCCATTTTCTTGGATATTTTAACACACTATCCATATTCGTATCCATATCCATTTTTTTGGATAAATATCCGCAAAATTCGGACTCGGATATCGGACGGATTCGAATTTTCGAATATCCGTTTACACCCCTAAGTGAGAGAAATAACGCGTACACTGATTTTGAGTGAGAGGAGATAGAGATGAGAGAATTATTGGATGAGGGCAAGAGCAATAGGGATGTGAGAGATATTAGTCAGGTCTCTCGATTCAAGGAAATACCACCGAGGGAATCATGCACGATTCCTTCCGATATGAAATTTCCAAAACTAGAATTAAAGAAGCTTCCTTCCAATGTCAAATACGCTTATTAGGGAGAGGATGAGACATATCCCATTATTGTCTCCTCGAGCCTGATTAAAGAGCAAGAAGAGAAACTTATTGCTATTTTGAGTAAGCAAAAAAGTGCTTTTGGTTAGACAAGCGTGGAATTGAAGGGTATAAGTCCTTTAATTTGTACCCATAAAATCCATCTAAAGGAAAATGTGAAACCCTATAGGGAGATGAAATGGCATTTGAACCCTACAATGAAAGACGTCATTAGAATGGAAACCACTACTTTATTAGATGCGGACATCATCTATCCCATCTCGGATAGTAAATGGGTTAGTCCTATTGTAATTCCCGGTATTTTTATGTCTTTTAATTTTGGGGATTTATTAAATTTATTTAGAGATATTAGATTAATATTAATCCGAAAAATCATTTAAATACTTACTAGCGTGATGAGAGTTAGTAATTATTTTTTTATAAGTTACTTTATGGGTAAAGTAAGTGGTGTAATTATGATTAGTAAAATTATCACGAGAAACTAATTTGATAATTTAGGAAATTTATATGGACGCGCTTGTGTCGTGTCGGGATTAAATTTGGACTATTAAAAGTAAATAAATTATAAGTCACCCGTATGGTAATTTTGAGTGCCTCAATGTGTCCGGAAGGGTCGAGATAGTCAAAATATTATACCCGGGGGTTTAGTTTGGGTCTCGGGGAGTTTTTAGGCTTAATTAACACCCCGGGAGGGTGTTTTAGGCATTTTGTATTTTTGGGCTTGGAAACCTACAAATTTTCTAGGTTATATCAGATGCTTAGGGTTGTCTTCTAGGGTTAACACAACCAAAAATAAAAGACGGCCATTGGAGAAGGAAAGGAAAAGCTTACCAAGGAGTTCTAGGCCAAGGATTCCTCCGTTGGCACCGCCGTCACCGCCAAACGTTAGATCGCGCAACAAGGATCACAACCACACTGATTTCATCCACAAATCAGAAACAAAAATTCTCAGGCAAGTATTTATCTTGCTTAATTTAGTTAAGGCTTCATTCATATTAGTTTAGGGTTGATTATGATGAGTTTTATGAAAGAAAACCTATGTGGGAGGTTAGAAATCGTATGTTGTAGAGATATAAACATCATTCTAGAAATCCCCTTCACATGTAGAGGTTGAACCATGAATTTACATTGGGTTAGAAGTGGAAATTCTGGAAAAAGAATTAGAAGAACTAAGTTAAAGAAATTATGAGGGTTCATGAGATTTATATAGATGTTGGCCCTTTTAATTCATGATACTTGAAGAAAACTCGCATGCCTTACGTAGAATATTGTTCATTTGGGTTTATAATGCTTGTGGTATAAATTTCTGGGAGTTTGGGAGTTAAAAACTTGGATTTGGATGACTTTGGATGATAATTCTCGTAACTGGTATTCTGCAGTTTTCTCCATACCTGCTTGATCGATCGATCGACCCCTTCTTATCGATCGATCGACCCCTTCTGGAAAACTAGATTTTTCCTTATGTTGACTTAATCCGATTAAATGCATAATAAATCTTGATTAATTTTATTTGGACCTAATGAAACATAAAAAGGACCAGTAGGGTCAAGGTAAACCCCGTTAAGTGGAACTTTAATGAAATGGGAAAATGAAGGGTAAACGGGAAATATTCATACCTAAGAAATCTAACGTGTGTAGACTTAATAATTGAAATGTCTAGGAGTTGGAATATAAGGTAAGTGAGGGCCTACTGAAATGGTACTTAGGTAAAGAGAATACTTCGAGAGATGAGAAGTGAGTTGGAATAAATTAAATTTCTAAAATAAAATGAATAAGTCCGTTATAAGAAATAATCGAATAAAAATGTACTAAGAATGGAATAATATAATGTTGGGCCGTGGGCGTACCTAACTTATGAATGTGAATAGTTATATATCTATATGACTCTGTGATCAATCATATATCTTATATATGTGTAAAAATCATGCCCGCGCTACTTGCTATCCCTGAGGTTACCGTGCTGGGACAATCTTTTCTCGATGGGACCTTTATGGGGGATATTGACTCCTACCCTAGAAGATAGGAATCCTTGGTACAGGCTATCGAATCGATAGTCAGACGGTCCTAAGAGACGTGAGGGTATGTGCTGACCTCTTAGAGACTTGGAACGATGCTTCGACTTAATATTGTATGTGTTTTTTGTTAATACAGTTCGAGAGTGATTCCGAACTTGAATTTCCCTTAGTACGAGTGATACGGGGACTGGATAGCGGAGTATGCCCGCACCATAATTGTTATGTGGGGTGCCGTTAGAATATATATATTATATGAGTATTTAATATATATATATATATATATATATATATATATATATATATATATATATATATATATATATATATATATATTTAAATCTGGAATTTGGGACTACCTACTGTGTCTATGGTAAGTAAGAAATGAATAATTATTTCAACTTGGGTTTAAGTGTTTGAAAAGTATTATATATTACTGAGAAACTTTATTATTAAATAAGGTTTAAATGAGAACTTTGCTTTTAAATAAAATTAACCTCTTAAACATTTGAGTTTGTCGGTTTGAAACCTCACGAACTACTTAAGATAAGATAAGTTAAACTGTTGGGAAGATTAATACGATAGGTGTGCACATTAGAAGAGATGTGAGAATTTCTCAAGGGAGTGCTGCACTAATATGTTGGTTGCATTAGCCGGTAGCATTTTAAATACTTGCTAAACTAATTTTAAACTGTTTTTACAATCGGGCTCTGACCCGTTTCCGATTTTCTCTTCTCTCTTGTATATGTATGTATATATTGCAGGTTCCCAGCTAGAGGGGCATCTTGCATAGGATCCTCCGGAAGGAACGCGCTGCAGCTTAGGTGGGTGTTGCAGGCCTCTTGCTTAGATGACCTCATTGTTGATTCCACTTCTATCACTATTTATTCAGTTGGGCATGTGTCTCCCTTTCCATTATTAAGTTGTTTTATCAGATATTGCGATGATTTTATTTCCAGTATTTATGTTTTGGGATTTATTCATGTCAGGATGTTTTCCATTAAGTTTTAATGTTGGAATCAATTAGTTGAATATTTAATTAATTGGATTGTTTGTTCCAGTATAGTTGTTGGGTGATTCTTAATTTATGAATTATGTAATGTTTTAAAATATTGGTTTTAATTGAAATATGGAATTTATGTCCTAAAGAAAAAGAAAGAAAAATGTTTTGTCACTTAGCTTAATTAAATAGGGTGTTAAATTGGAAAAGTTATTTTTACGGCAGCGATGCTAAGAATGAACCAACCGTTCACCTTGATTATAATTTAATAAAGGACTAATCACCCAGTATTTAATTAGGCGGAGTGTCACATGTGGTATCAGAGCATCAGGTTCTAGTGTCCTTAGGATCTGTACGGCTTATTTCGCTTTCAACTTAGCGTTCTTGTTATAGAGCCCTATTTTAGGATTGTTGTATTCTTGCTTTTATGATTACGTCTTCAGCTATGTGAGATTTGATGATAACTGTAGACTAATAAATTTCTTCACGTTTCAGATGCCTCCGAGGCGTGCCCCAAAGGATAGGCGTGCCCAAGCCGAGCAGCCAGTAGCTCCGGCTCAGGGAATGATGAACGCAAATGAGGTAGCCGCCATCGTTCCTCAGGCGGTAAATGCCGCGCTAGTGGTAGTACAGCAGGCTCCACCTCAACTTCAGGCAGTGGCTCCAGTACCGACACAACTTCCATTTGTATGGGAGCGAGTTAGGGATGCCTTTCAGAAGGCGCATCCCCCAGAGTTTGCGGGTAGTTAAGATATTATTGTAGCCAGCCAATGGAAGAAAGATATCCAGAGGCATCTGCGTATGTACGAGTGCACGGACGTGAAGAAACAACTGTTGGCTTCCTTTAAGCTTGTGGGGGCCACTTTGCATTGGTGGGAATCTACTACCACTCTGGAGGAGAGGGAGGTTATTACTATTTAGTTGTTTTGGGCACGATTTGACAACAAATACTTCCCATCCGCCGTGCAGACTGAGATGAAAAGGAAGTTACTGAGTCTGAAGCAGGAAAATTCTACTGTTGCTGAGTATGAAGAGGAGTTCACAAGACTTCTCACTATAATGACAGATGAGCCATCCACTGAGGGTAAGAAGATACTATTATTAGTGGACGGGTTAGCTTGGAAGATCCGTTAGCACCTTATAGGAAATCTGTCTCTGAGTACCTACACAGACGTACTCAATGCTGCTTTGCTACACTGCCAGGATCACCGCTTCCATCTACAGGAAAGCAAGCGAGCAGGAGAGTCCGGCCAACAGGGCAGGACAGGGGGTAGTGGTGCTAGTGGAGCACCGAAATCTCAGGGGCAGACTCGTCAGCATGAGCAGAGTTCTCATCAGGGGACCCTGCCAAGCGGTTCCGATCAGGTGATTCCAGGCAGGGATTTGGGGGATTTAGCAGGGTCAGCAGGGCCAACATCGTCAGCCGCAGGGGCAGTAGCAGGGCCATCAGGGCCAACAGCGATTTCAGCAAGGCCAACAGGGGCAATGGCGGGGTGGTAATGGCCAACAGGGTCGTAATCAGTAGGGGCAGAGGGGATGAAATTTTTGGGGCCGATGCTTCGGGTGTGGTAAAAATGTCCACAAGCGCCAGGATTGTCCAGAGGGTGATAGGGTCCCACAGCAGCAGGGTGCTCGTAATGAGACACAGAGGCCACTTTTTCCAGCTGCCCTCCCAACACCAGCTCAGGTACCAGCCCTACCATCCATTTCATCCGCTCCAATGCAGCAGGGCCAGTTACAGTACGGACGTGTCTATAACGTCCACCAGGTAGCAGCTCCACAGGCGCCTCCCGCGATTGAGGGTATATTTCCTATCCATGGTACTATGGGTTGGGTTTTATTTGCTACTAGGGCGACACACTGTTTTATAGCTACCCATTTTGCGAAGGCCTTAGGGTTATTAGCCACAGCAGAGAGCACTGTAACGTGTGTAGACTCATCACTGGGAAATGGATCGTTAATTTTCTTTATATGCCGGGGTATAGGAGTAGAGATTGGTAGCTTGGTATTACCAGCAGACATGTTAGTCTTAGATATGCATGATCACGACGTTATTATTGGTATGGATTGACTCGCAGCTTACAGAGCCATGATAGATTATTTCGGTGGGAGTATTATCTTTGCCATTCTGGGGCAAGAGATGTTTGTAGTGGCGATGCCTCGCCCAGAGGGAGGCTCGACCGCTCATTTATATTGCATAGAGGAGGATACCTCTAAGGAGGTCGTGATTCCCTTAGACTCAATTCCAGTTGTTCGTGAGTATTCTGATGTATTTCAGGAGATACCAAGCCTACCCCCCTGTCGAGAGATAGATTTTATGATAGATTTATTATCGGGTACTTGACCGATAGCACGTGCTCCGTACCGTATGGCTCTGGCGAAAATGCGAGAGTTACGGGATCAGATAGAGCAGCTGTTAGGTCAGTGTTTCATTCATAGGAGTACCTCACCTTGGGGAGCTCCAGTGTTGTTTGTGAAAAAGAGAGATGGTTCACTGAGGCTATGTGTGGACTATCGGGAACTGAACAAGGTCACGATATAAAACAAGTATCCGTTGCCTCGAATCGATGATCTGTTCGACCAGCTGAGGGGAGCAACTTTCTTTTCGAAGATAGATCTGAGGTCAGGGTACCATCAACTACGTATTAGGGAGCAGGATGTTTCAAAGACTGCTTTCTTGATGAGATATGGGTCCTATGAGTTTAGAATGATGCCATTTGGACTCACAAATGCTCCAGCCGTATTCATGGACTTGATGAACCGAGTGTTCAGAGAGTTCTTGGATCAGTTTGTCATCGTCTTCATAGATGACATCTTGATATATTCGCACATCGAGGAAGAGCATGTCGAGAACTTGAGGTAGGTTCTTCAGACTCTACGAGAACATCAGTTGTATGTTAAGTACGAGAAGTGCAGGTGGTTATGGGAAGTGCAGTTCTTGGGACATGTTGTTTTTGAACAAGGGATAGCAGTTGACCCGAGTAAAGTGTCAGCGGTGAGGGAGTGGGGACAGCCCACGACATCGACGGAAGTGCGTAGTTTCTTGAGATTAGTCGGATACTATAGGAGATTCATTCAGGGGTTCTCCAAAATAGCGGGTCCATTGACGAACCTGACTCGCAAAGGGGTACCATATGTTTGGGACGATGCTTGTCAATTGGCTTTCGACGAGCTGAAAGACAAGCTTACTTCAGCACCGGTTCTTATTTTACCTAAGCCAGGCGTGGAGTATCTGGTTTACACCGACGCCTATTTATGGGGACTCGGGGGAGTACTTCAGCAGGAGGAGAAGGCTATAGCTTTTGCCTCCCACAACCTTAATCCGCACGAGAAGAATTATCCCACACACGACCTAGAGTTAACAGCGGTAGTCTTTGCATTGAGGATATGGAGACACTACTTATTGGGGGAGAAATTTCACTTGTTCACAGACCACAAGTCACTGCAATACCTGTTCACTCAGCGAGAGATGAATATGCGTCAGCTCAGGTGGTTAGAGTTTGTAAAGGACTATCAGTTCGACATACAGTACCATCCGGGAAAGGCCAACGTAATTGTTGATGCGTTGAGCCGTAGACCGGTAGACGATGTAGCGGACGTTTGGAAAGCAAAGTAGAAAGAGTTGGGTCACCAGGAAGCGGTAGCCCGTTCCTTCATATCTGTCATGACAGTGACACCCGAGATTGTTACGAGGGTAATACAGGCACAGACAACAGACCCGTTTTTCTAGGAGCAGATTGTATGACTTTGATCTGAGGGAGTTGAGTCCTATTCTGTTAGTTTCGATGGAGGTTTGAGGTTTAATGGGAGATTGATGGTTCCCGAAGGAGCAGACTTACGTCATGCAGTGATGACCCAGTCTCATGGGTCCCGATTTGCGATGCATCCTGGGGGAGATAAGATGTACCAGGATATGAGGCGGCAATACTGGTGGAGTGGGATGAAAAAGGATATTGCTGAGTTCGTGTCCAAGTGTTCTACCTGCCAGCTGGTAAAGGTGGACCACCAAAAATCATCGGGGTTGCTTCAGCCATTGTAAATACCCGCGTGGAAGTGGGAGAGTATTTATATGGATTTCATTACTGGGTTGCCTACATCAAAGCGGGACCACGACTCCATCTGGGTGATTGTGGACCGTTTGACCAAGGTGGCTCATTTTCTGCTAGTACGGATAGACTATACCTCAGGCCAGTATGCTCAGTTGTTCATTCCTGAGATTGTTCGATTACATGGGGTGCCCCTGAATATTGTGTAGAGACAAGTTTTTCGCGTCGCATTTCTGGGAGAGCTTTCAGGAGGCCATGGGTACGGAGTTGAGGTTGAGTTCATCTTATCACCCACAGACAGATGGACAAACAGAGCGTACTAATCAAAGGTTAGAGGATATGCTACGCATGTGTGTCCTTGATTTTAGAGGAGGTTGGGATCCGCATCTTCCACTGGTACAGTTCGCTTATAATAACTCTTATCAGTTCACGATTGGCATGGCTCCATTTGAGGCTTTGTATGGAAGGCCTTGTCGTTCCCCAGCTTATTGGCTAGAGGTGGGGGATAACAAGTTTCTGGCGTCGCATTCGGGTAGCTCAAGACAGGCAGAAAAGCTACGCCGATGCAAAATGGTTCTTCCGAGAGTTTAATGTGGGGGACCAAGTATTACTACGTGTATCTCCTATGAAAGGAGTGATGAGGTTCGAGAAGAAAGGGAAATTGGCCCCGTGGTATGTGGGACCATTTCCCATTATCGAGAGGATATGGCCGGTAGCATACAGATTGGAATTTCCAGAGCATTTACATCGCATTCACGATGTATTCCACATCTTGTCGTTGAGACGATACCTTCGGGATGACATGGCCCATACCCATATCGCGATTGCGGAGATTGATTTACAGCCAGACAGCTCTTACGAGGAGAGGCCAGTGGCTATCCTAGACCATAGCGAAAGAAGATTGAGGTCAAAGGTAGTCCCACTTGTCCGGGTCTAGTGGGAGCATCATAATGTGGAGGAATCCACTTGGGAGTGAGGCGGACATGCGTGAGAAGTACGCAGAGTTATTCTTACCAGGTACACCTTATTTTTCGAATTTTGGGACAAAATTTCATTATTAGGGGGGAAGTATGTAATACTCCGTATTTTTATGTCTTTTAATTTTGGGTATTTATTAAATTTAATTAGAGATATTAAATTAATATTAATCCGAAAAATCATTTAAAAACTTACTAGCGTGATGAGAGTTAGTAATTATTTTTGTTATAAGTTACTTTATGGGTAAATTAAGTGCTGTAATTATGATTAGTAAAATTATCACGAGAATCTAATTTGATAATTTTGGATATTTATCGGGACGTGCTTGTGTCGTGTCGGGATTAAATTTGGACTATTAAAAGTAAATAAATTATAAGTCACCCGTATGGTCATTTTGAGTGCGTCAATGTGTCCGAAAGGGTCGAGAAAGTCAAAATATTGTACCCGGGGGTTTATTTTGGGTCTCGGTGCGTTTTTAGGCTTAATTAACACCACGGGAAGGCGTTTTAGGCATTTTATATTTTTGGGCTTGGAAACCTACGAATTTTCTAGGTTATATCAGATGCTTAGGGTTTTCTTCCAGGGTTAACACAACCAAAAACAAAATACGGCCATTGGAGAAGGAAAGGAAAATCTTACCAAGGAGTTCTAGGCCAAGAATTCCTCCGTTCGCACCGCCGTCACCACCAAACGTTAAATCGCGCAACAAGGATCACAACCACACTGATTTCATTCACAAATCAGAAACAAAAATTCTCAAGCAAGTATTTATCTTGCTTAATTTAGTTAATGCTTCATTCATATTAGTTTAGGGTTGATTAGGATGAGTGTTATGAAAGAAAACCTATGTGGGAGGTTAGAAATCGCATGTTGTAGAGATATAAACATCATTCTAGAAATCCCCTTCACATGTAGAGGTTGAACCACGGATTTACATTGGGTTAGAAGTAGAAATTCTGGAAAAAGAATGAGAATAACTAAGTTAAAGAAATTATTAGGGTTCATGAGATTTATATAGATTTTGGCCCTTTTAATTCATGATACTTGAATAAACTCGCATGCCTTACGTAGAATATTGTTCATTTGGGTTTATAATGCTTGTGGTATAAATTTCTGGGAGTTTGGGAGTTAAAAACTTGGATTGGGATGACTTTGGATGATAATTCCCGTAAGTGGTATTCTGTAGTTTTCGCCATACCTTCTTCATCGATCGATCGACCAAAGAATGTCGATCGATCGACGGTTCGATCGATTGACCCCTTCTTATCGATCGATCGACCCCTTCTGGAAAACTAGATTTTTCCTTATGTTGACTTAATCCGATTAAATGCATAATAAATATTGATTAATGTTATTTGGACCTAATGAAACATAAAAAGGACCAGTAGGGTCAAGGTAAACCCCGTTAAGTGGAACTTTAATGAAATGAGAAAATGAAGGGTAAACGGGAAATATTCATACCTAAGAAATCTAACGTGTGTAGACTTAATAATTGAAATATCTAGGAGTTGGATTAGAAGGTAAGTGAGGGCCTAATAAAATGGTACTTAGGTAAAGAGAATACTTCGAGAGATGATAAGTGAGTTGGAATAAATTAAATTTCGAAATTAAAATGAATAAGTCCGTTATAAGAAATAATTGAATAAAAATGTACTAAGAATGGAATAATATAATGTTGGGCCGTGGGCGTACCTAACTTATGAATGTGAATAGTTATATATCTATATGACTCTGTGATTAATCATATATCTTATATATGTGTAAAAATCATGCCCTCTCTACTTGCTATCCCTGAGGTTACCGCGCTGGGATAGTCTTATCTCGATGGGACCTTTATGGGGGATACTGACTCGTACCCTAGAAGATAGGAATCCTTGGTACAGGCTATCGAATCGATAGTCAGACGGTCCTAAGAGACGTGAGGGTATGTGCTGACCTCTTAGAGACTTGAAACTATGCTTCGCCTTAATATTGTATGTGTTTTTTGTTAATACAGTTCGAGAGTGATTCCGAACTTGTATTTCCCTTAGTATGAGTGATACGGGGACTGGATAGCAGAGTATGTCCACACCATAATTGTTATGTGGGGTGCCATTAGAATATATATATATATATATATATATATTATATGAGTATTTTATATATATATTTAAATCTGGAATTTGGGACTACCTACTGTGTCTATGGTAAGTAAGAAATGAATAATTATTTCAACTTGGGTATAAGTGTTTGAAAAGTATGATATATTACTGAGAAACTTTATTATTAAATAAGGTTTAAATGAGAACTTTGCTTTTAAATAAAATTAACCTCTTAAACATTTGATTTTGTCGGTTTGAAACCTCACGAACTACTTAAGATAAGATAAGTTAAACTGTTGGGAAGATTAATACGATAGGTGTGCACATTAGAAGAGGGGTGAGAATTTCTCAAGGGAGTGCCGCACTAATATGTTGGTTGCATTAGCCGGTAGCATTTTAAATACTTGTTAAACTAATTTTAAACTGTTTTTACAATCGGGCTCTGACCCGTTTCCGATTTTCTCTTCTCTCTTGTATATGTATGTATATATTACAGGTGCCCAGCTACAGGGGCTTCTTGCATAGGATCCTCCGGAAGGAACACGCTGCAACTTAGGTGGGAGTTGCAGGCCTCTTGCTTAGACGACCTCATTGTTGATTCCACTTCTATCACTATTTATTCTGTTGGTCATGTGTCTCCCTTTCCATTATTCAGTTGTTTTATCAGATATTGCGATTAGTTTATTTTCAGTATTTATGCTTTGGGATTTATTCATGTCAGGATGTTTTCCTTTAAGTTTTAATGTTGGAATCAATTAGTTGAATATTTAATTAATTGGATTGTTTGTTCCAGTATAGTTGTTGGGTGATTCTTAATTTATGAATTATGTAAAGTTTTAAAATATTGGTTTTAATTGAAATATGGAATTTATGTCTTAAAGAAAAAGAAAAAAAATGTTTTGTCACTTAGCTTAATTAAATTGGGTGTTAAATTGGAAAAGTTATTTTTACGACAGTGATGCTAAGAATGAACCAACCGTTCACCTTGATTATAATTTAATAAATGACTGATCACCCGGTATTTAATTAGGCAGGGTGTCACACCTATTCAAGTCATCCCAAAGAAGTCGGGAATGACTGTCGTTCAAAATACAAAGGGGGAGCTTGCTAAAAAACATACCACTATTGTGTGGGGTGTTTGTATTGACTACTGGAATCTCAATGTTAGATTAGAAAAGACTACTTCCCCTTGTCGTTTATGGACCAAATGCTTGAGAGAGTCGTGGCCCACTCGTTTTACTAGTTTTTAGATGGTTATTTCGGGTATAACCAGGTTGAGGTGGATGTATTAGATCAAGAGAAGACAACGTTCACATGTCCACTTGGCACGTTTTCCTATAAATGTATGCCATTATGAGTTGTGTAATGCACCTTTAAAAGATGCATGCTTAGTCTATTTAGAGACATGGTTGAAAGGGGCCTTGAGGTGCTCATGGACGATTTTAGTGTTTTTAGCCCCTCGTTTGACCATTGCCTTGCTAATCTTGAAAATGTTCTTATTGGTGTGTTGAAAAAAACTTGATACTAAATTGGGAGAAGTGCCATTTTATGGTTACTGAAGGAGTAGTTCTTGGGCACGTCGTGTGATCCAAGGGGATAGAGGTCGATAGGGAAAAATTGACGTTATTGCCAAACTTCCCCCACCAAAGTCACTAAAGGACGTGAGCTCTTTCTTGGTCCACGCCGGGTTTTATTTTAGGTTTATTAACGATTTTAGTGCCATCGTTAGGCCTTTAAGTAACCTACTCGTGAAGGATTTACCCTTTGAGTGGAGGTAAGCGTGCCAAAAATCTTTTAAAAAATTGAGAAGCGTGTTAATCTCTGCTCCCATCATGCAAGCTCCGGATTGGACCCTTCCATTCGAGCTTATATGTGATGCGAATGATTATACGACGAAGGATGTTTTTGGGCAACGAAGAAATAAGAAATCCCATGTCATATACTAAGCTAGCCGAACGTTAACCTGGACTCAATTAAATTACTCGACCATGAAGAAAGAGTTGCTAGCGGTGGTGTTCACCCTAAAAAAAATCCGTTCACACCTTATCGGGTCACCCACAACATGCTTTACTGACCACGTGGCTCTAAAATATAACCTTTCTAAGAAGGATGCAAATATGCGCCTCATTAGGTTGATCTTGCTACTCCAAGAGCTTGATCTTTCCATTAAAAATAAAAAATGAGTAGAGAACATTGTAGTCAATCTTTTATCTAGGCTCTCGTCCGACGTACATAAACATCCCATACTCTTAGATGAGTACTTCCCAAATGAGCAATTATTTTCCACTTCCTTTCTTCCATGGTTTGTGGATATAGTGAACTACCTAGTCATGGGGATTGTCCCCTCCGACTGGACACCACAATAGCAAAGGAAGATCTTTACATGGTCGCGTATATTTTTCTATATCTATCCATACTTGTTTAAATATTGCGCTAATCAAATAATCTATAGATGTGTATAGGATGACGAGATCCCTAATATCATTCAGAAGCATGTGGAGTTCATATTTCCATGAAAAGAAGACTGTAAAAATTCTTCAAAGCTATCTCTATTGGACCACTATCTTCCGAGATGTTATGATCATTGCAAATCTTCCGATAGGTGCCAAAGGATGGGAGTCATTACTCGACGTGACATGATGCCGTTGACCCCTATTCTCGTCATTGAGATATTCAACTGTTAGGGCATCGACTTCATGGGACCTTTCCCTCCCTCTTTTAATTTCCTATTCATCCTTGTCGCGGTAGACTATGTGTCGAAATGGGTAGAGGCCATAACTATTAGGACGAATGACAATAAGGTGGTGGTAAAATTCATCCACAAATACATACTTTCTCGTTTCATTGCTCCGAAAGCCATCATTAGTGTCAACGGCAAGCGTTTTTTCAATAATATGTTTGAAAAGTTAATGAGGAAGTATGGCATCATCCATAAGGTTGGGACAACTTACTACGCCCAAACGAATGGACAAGACAAGTTAGCAAATCGAGAGATCAAACATATCCTCGAAAAGACCGTTGATCCCAGGGATTCGTCTAATAGATTACTCGACACGCTATGGGCTTACTGGACTGCGTAGAAGAACCCCCTCAAAATGTCCTTGTTCCTCTTTGTGTGTGGAAAGACTTTCCATCTTCCCGTTGAGCTCGATCACAAAGCATATTGGGCCATTATTAAGAGGTTGAACTATAATCTCGATAAAGTCGGTGAAGTGCGAAAACCTCAATTGTATGGGTTGGAAGAAATACGCAATAATGCGTATAAAGCACCCACATTGCTAAAGAATGGATGAATCTAGCACACAAGAGAAACATCCATCGAAAAAAGTTTTATCTAGGACAAAAAGTGCTTTGTATAACTCAAGGCTCCATTTATTTCCCGGCAAGTTATGTTCGTGGTGGACCGGCTCGTTCGTCCTGAGAAAGGTGTTTCCTCGTGGTGAGATAAAAGTTAAGAATCCTAAGGATGGGGACACATTAAAAGTGAATGGACAACGCCTAAAGCCGTATATAGATGTGTGTGTTGACAAAGTAGACACAATCTGGTTGTCGGACCCCGTATATGGGTATAAATATATTTTTTAAGAGAGGTCATCGTGCCCCTGACGCGTATGGGGTAAAGTAATTGTATAGTTGTGGTGATGTAGTTGTATAGTTGTGGGTCGTGTGTGTTGTATCATGCTTAGGAGTTAGTCGAGTCCGCATTAGTAAGAGTTAAGAACGTCGATTTTGCCCCAGCGCGTCTTGAGAGAGCGAAAGTCGTAAAATGGTGAACTTTTGAAGTGTCATGGTCACCATTAGTAGAATTGGGATCCTGGTAGAAAGTTTGGAAGTTTTCCCACATTGTCGTGCCCGAACCCATGCAAAAGGTGGAAAAACACACGTTTGGGTAGGCTGTTGAGAGAATCGATTTTCCCTAGACCCAAATCGATTCTCTCACTTTGAACAGCAAAATCGAGTTCATTCCCCCTTTCCCCTCATTTTTCACGTAAAATCCATCCCCCTTCCCTCCCAATAATTTCCCCACTCTCCATACACGAATTTTCCACCCTTTTACCTTCCTCTAACCCAAAAATAATCCAAAATTCACCCCCCTCTAAATTTTCCCACCCACCCTTTCCCACCACCCAAATACCTATAAATACCCACCCATACCTACTCTTTCCCCCACACCAAATATCATCCATTCTTCATTACATTTTCTCTCAAGTCCTAATCTCACACTTTCCATCATGACTATACTATCAAAATATGACTCCGTCGAAATCATTGACGAGGGTGAAAACTAGGGATTTCGATCATGCCAAGAGTGAAATTGGGTCCAATATTTTTTTGTCCTAACCCGAACGATTCTTATCGAGCATAAAGTGATATGGGATGAACTCCCCACCGAGATCACCAACCTTTTCAATCGTTTTGGATGGTGCGAATGATTGAAACCACTCAACAACCAAGTCCAAGATCAACTTGTGCGTCTTTTATTTGGGACACTAGTTCATAAATCTCGGGCCCAATATGAAGAATATGTCAATGGAAAAATCTTCCCGCTCTCCCTTCAAATCATTCAACGCAAAATGCGGGTCAAGGGGTTTCCACTTATCAAAATCATACCTACCTGAATATGGACCCTCTCATCTCGAAGCAAGCAAGCATTGAACATTGGGCGCCCAAAAATGAATGGACCGTAGACACTTTCCCCATCGGGAAACTTCTCGAGCACCTACACTATGCCCATATCATCACATGCGACACCATACTCCTCACTATAAATAACTTCGCCACCTGCCTACACCACGACACTTTTCTCTATCCTTCTCGATGTGCAAAACTGTATTTGCCTACCTCGCATATATCTCCAAGAGATCATTATTGAAGCGTTTGACAGTCATGGTAAAATACATCTAGCTTATGCATGATTTATTTGCTCTCTTTGCCAAGACGCTAATGTCTCGGGAGGGGTTTCTTTCATCTATGTGCCAAGCCTATAAGTGCATCTTCTATTGGGCGAAGCACGCGTCAAATACAAAATGTGCAGCCTACTCCACCTATCTTCGAGGATGTTGAAATGGAGGAGGGCGATAGTGATGATGAAAGTGAGAAAGAAGTTAAAGTTAGAGGGAGGACTACAAGTATAAGGAGGAGACCGATCCCAATTGCGAGGCATAATTTGATGAGAGCGCGTATAATATTAGAGACTTGCATCGAGGGGTTTGTTATCGAGTTTTTCAAGGAGCATGAGGTGATGATGCACCTTCAGGTGGATATGAACCGCTTGAACATGGGCCCAAACGCGTAATTCCCGGATTACTTTTACGACTCATACAACTAAGACCCCAATGCTCCTGGCCCCTCTGACTAGTTCACTTGGGCATGGTTGTTTGTTTATGTGTTATGTAGTTCATTAATTCTTATTGATGTATATTTTTTAAAAGACCTATGTAATCATCTATCTTTTGTTAATGCAATCGTATTTGTGTTCTCTTATGTCATATTGCATTTTAATATTTGTTTGTTCATCTTCACACTAGTCTTGCTTATTTAGATTTTAGTCCTTTTGATTGAGGACAATACAAAAGTCTAAGTTGGGGGGGGGGGGGGGGGGGTACACATGCATCTTTTAAACTTCAAAAATTTTAAAATTCCCCGCCAAATTAGAAATTTTCAAAAATTTCTCAAAAATAATTGAAAAAATTCTGAAACAGTCAAAAAAAAAATTCTTCATAGTAAATAAAAATTGGAATTTAAATTCTTTAAAAATATCACTAAATTTTTGTTTGAAGTCTCAATTTGTAAAAATCTTATGCACTAAGCCAAAATTGACCAAAAACGAAAATTGAACGAAAATTGATGACTTAATGAATAAGTGCAGAGATTTTTAACCCGGGGGGATTTTGAGCCTATCACTTTTTAGAGTTATTAAATCAATCTGAGTTAAAAGTTAACTCAAAGTTCTTTTAAGTATTTAAAAAGTCATTGATGATATATAAATCATTGTTTGACGGTTACCGAAAACGAGTGAAATGTTGTTTTGAAAATGCACAAAAAATATCTCAAAATTAAAATTAATCTCGAGACACATAGGGTAACATAATTAGTAAGTCGGATAAATGAAGTTAGGACATAGTTTGTTTACCCAAAAATATTAGCCGTAGAAAAATCCGTAAAAAAATCATCCTTTTGCAAGCCAATTTGAGCCTTATAATTTATAAACTTTTTTGTTTGTTAACCTAAAAGGCCCAATTGGCCTGGAGTTGTGAAAATTAAAAATTCATCAATTAAGTCCAAATGGTACATAAAAAAGGAGCAGAAAAATAGAAAAAAAATGCTCAAACAAAAATGGAAAAAAATAAAAAATATCAAAAACTAGAAGGAAAAAGAAGAGAAAATGAGCAAGTGCCCAAAAAAGCGCCGACGGACATCGCAAGCAAATTTTTCAACTCCGAAAAATTTGCTTCCATAAAAAATTAAACTGTTAACTTCCATGGAAACGAGAGAAAAATCGAAATAGAGAAAGAAATGCAAAGAAGGAAAGTCAAGGGCATTATCTTAAATTTTTAGCCAGAACTGGGAGGTGGAGCCAATTGAAAAGTCAAAGATTTCAAAGTCATGAGCACATTGGAAGAAATGACACTCAAATTCGAGCTATGGTGAAGAAGTTATGAGCAATTAAAGTTAGGGATAAAAATCCAGAGGAAAAAGTGAAAATATAAAGAATTTATCCAAAATAAGGCAAAATTCACAATCCCTATGGCCGAACCGATTTGTAAATGGGGAGAACAGGTTCGCTAGGGAGAACTGGCTCAGAATCCCTGAATGCTGGAATTTTATTTTAAGCCTAATTTTTAGCCCAAAGAGTTTTATGAATTAAGGACTCTTCCAAACGACTTGGGACTTATGTAAACAACTATTAGGAGTCTTTTAGCATAGTTTTTTGATAGTTTTTGAAGGCTAGACAGGAACATCAAGACTCAAGTTTGTAATTCTCATGCATTCAATTTTAATACAAAACCAAATTTCTTTTCGATTTTTCATCCGAGCTTGGTTTGTGCATGTTCTTCTTTCATTATTTCTTTAATGAGTTCAAATACATGATTTCTTGATATATTTCAATCATCATGTCTTCATGCAACGTCATTAATGCATGTGTAGTTAGTTTCAATATATTCGGCTAAATTATTAGAGGGTTGGGATGCATGAACCCAATTTAGGTAGATGAGTTGGATATAGAATTGGTCATAAGTGTATATATAATTATTGGGTTGAATATTTTGTCGAAACTAATATTATAGATCTTTTAAGTTTGTTTGCCGTAGGTAACCGGAGTCCTTGAGAATATAGTAAACGTGTCGGAAATCTTATCATTTACATCAAAGTAATTATTGACTAAATAGTGTGTAGAGTAAAATTCTCATATATTTAGTGCTTTGATGAATTTTTTTGTTTTCCTTTAATTACATATATAATTATTGAAAATTTTAAATCTAATAAAAATACCCACGGTTAGGGGAATTTGATCTCGACTCCACTTTTCTCAAATAGTTTTTAAAAATCAAAATTCCAATTTTCCTCTATTTTAATTAAATCACATTTGCTAGATAGGTTGTTTTAGTGAAGTAGGAGTTCTCATAAAAATCATCACCTTTTCCTTTTCCATTCGAGAGTCGGTAATTAGGTTATAGAAGCCTTCCTCGTAGTTGTCATCATGATCTTCGTCGTATTCCCTGCGAATTCGACCCCAACTTATCGGGTTATTACTTGAGCGATCGACTTGCACTTGAGCCATAGTTACACGCACTGCACACACATTTTGCGTCGCATCAGTCAACCATATTTTTTTACTATTTCTGGGTTCACTGAGTATGATGATAGGTGTCACCTTTTTATTGGTCCACATGGTCTTATTATTTTAGGCTACAACAAAAGCCCCCCAACACTTCATTCTTGATTGGAGTGATATAGTAACTGAAAGGATGGAGTATTATCTGTCAAGAATTGCTCGACAGTCTGAAAAAATCTGAATGACTTCCGACCTCTAGGACTTGCAAATCTCATACTATCATATTAAGCCAGTGATAGTTTTATAATTAGTGGAAAAAATAGCGAACAATTAGGGGTACGCTTGTCCTTTTGATTTTCGGGGAACTGAGACGCTATCAAAACCTGAAGAGATGGTACATTTAATCATTTCAAATTTTATTGCCCACAAGACCTCACAAATCCTATAAAGCGTCATCCCCCTCTCAATTTGGTTCTCACCCTAAATTTTAAACTCCCATCTTCATTCTCGAGCTTTTACTCCGCAATTTGTGAGAGAACTGTTGTTGTGTCGTATTTTCACTGTAAGAACTCTTTCTTCCCTGTGTTTTCCTTTCTTCTTTGTCATGATGGTGTATACAATAGACGAGAGCTTTTTGAAAACCTGCAAAATAAAACATAAGATCCATGATTGGGTAAAAACGGAGTTGGTGACAGGTCCTTATGACCCGTGTTTAATAAAAGAGGGTCATTGACTCCCAATTATATTTATTTCAGAGTGTGGAATTACTTTCCAACTCAATTATTTATTCCTTGAGTTTTGCTAATATTTTGATGTGGTACCAGCTTAAGTGGCACCCAATACACAGAGAGTAGTAAATGAGGTCAATCGTTTTAATAAGCAGTTTGGAGCCTACATAGGAATAACATAATTGATGTATTGCTATAGTTGGGGGACCAAAAATGACAATATTTATTATTTGAAGAACGTATACTCAAACTGGGCTGTAATAAGGATTAATGGAATTATGGATTGATAGTAAAGGATTGGCAGTTTGCCCCTCTTCCTAAGAGCGAGGAATACAATGGGCCCCACTGCCCTCAGGAAGGACAAGGCACAGGTCGGTACCTTTTTTTTAGTTTTGTATATTTTTATTTGTTTATTATTTTAGCTCATTCTGTTATTAATTAGTGCTTTTTGTCTTTGTGTTTGCAGAGAAGAGAAAGAAAGATCGGTCGCACCTGTCTGAAGTTAGTTTTGCTGACTTGAAAGATGTTTGGTCCACTCAGCAGAGAATAAAGGAAAATTACCATCATTCAGAGTCAGTTTGGCTTGATCCAGAGTTCCATCATATCTTTTGTTACTCGGCCAACTAAAAATATTCCTTTAGCCCCCATTTATTTGGATGAGCCAACCTTGTCCTCCTCGATTGCTGACTTTTCGATGGGAGGAGATTTTTCTACTTGTGGTACATCTTCCTCCTTTGAGTTTCTAGATATTAACCTCATGTCGAACATAACTTCATCTCCATAAATGATGAAGAAGAATATCTCAAACCTTCTTGCGGGATCCAAGTCTCCTCTCCCAGCCAAGAAGAGAAACGCTAACGTTGGGAGTCCGAAACCCCTTATGGTTGTGGAATATGCTGCAGTGAAAACTCATGAGCCTCAGTTCAAAAGGCTGAAGAAGGGTCCTTCTTCTTATCTGGAGTTTTCGGGAAAGGACCAAGCTGACCAAAGTTATGGTGGTACTCATTTTGTGGTAGTGAACCTAAGACTTACTCGAGGGCTGATTGGTTCAGGGATCATTCCTACTAATGAAATTATTGCTTCCCTTTCTAGGGCTAGGATGTTGGAGAGGGACAACTATAACTTGGCTTTGGTAACTATATATTTTACTATTCTCTCTTTGTTGCATGTATCCTTCCTATTCATTAACTAACTTCAATAATTTTTAAACTTTGCAGTTCTTGGTTAATTATGATCAACTGTTGAGGTGGGATAACCAACTGAGGGAGTCCTTTGTAGATAATGAGGTTTCCTTCCAAGTCTCCTAAGAGGGCGATAAGAAGAGTGGGGGTATGCTTATAGGAACTTGGAGGATGGTAAGAACAATACCAGGAACATTGATAGTGATGCAGTGAAGAAGACTGAGCAAGTCGAAAAGGCTGCCCAAGGTGCGAAGAATATGGTCAATGACCCCAACAGTAAAATTCTGGAGCTAAAGGACAACTTGAAGAAGGATAAGGAATATGTTTTTACCTGGGGTGGGATAAGGCCTTCTCCACTATAGTTGTTCAGGTGGACTATTTGAAGAAATCCTCTTAAAAAAGAAGGATAGAAAAAGAAGGTGTAGATGATTAGGGTCCTTTTTTGTGGTTTGCCTTGTATTTTTGGTTTTTGTATTTAGAACAATTACTGTTTATAATTCTCATCCATAGTTTAATAAAAATTCCCTTTTCTTACAGTAACAGTGTTGTTCCCTTCTGAACTTTCTTTTGAGTCTTCCATACTTATTGAATGTTTTATTTCTTTTAGTTCAACTCCATGAAGGATATTTTTACAACTTTCGGGAGCGAACTTTTTAGGAGAAGTGCTCAATTATTTGGGGAAGGTTATGAAGAGATTTATGAAGAAGAACTAGAAGAAGTGTTAGGCATAAAGATCTCTGATCAAGCTAAAGAAGCATAAGTCCACATGCGTAGGTTATTTTATAAAGCAATGGAGACCAATGCTTCATATTATGAGATGATACTTTTGGCTACAGAGTGATCATAAAAAAACGTTTTCCAGTTTGTCAGACGATTATGTGAAGAAGTTTGCCTTTTTTTGAGGCAGTAGTGATTTTGATAAGAAATTAAAAGATATATCCTCGGCATTTACGAAAAAGGAATTTATTCTACAGTCTGAGGTGAAAAGTTCTAAGGAAGTAACCGATCTTTTGGAACAAGAAAATAGTATGTTACGGGATGAACTTGAGGGCTTAAAGAAATCTGTTGGTGCCGATCAAAGCGAGGGGGCGGGAGAATAGAGGAGGTTAGTTATCACACCAAGTCATTATTGCGCGTCCATCTATTAAAGAAGAGAGATAAAAAAGACTTTGGCCGACCAAGCCAGTCTGATAAAGAACCAAACTTCTACCATTAAAAGATTGAATGAGCAGGTTGGACGTATCACTTATCATTTTCATAAGAATCCATGCACCTACTATATGAATGGATATGATGAGGCTTTAGAATATATGGGTGAAGAGTTGGAACAGGCTCGAAGAGAGGGTTATAAGTGGGGGTGGTTCAATGCTCTAACTATCTTGAGGTTACTGGAGAAGGACATTTTATGGTATTAGCATGATCCCATATGCTTGGACCAACCTACTCCTCCATTAAAGATGGACACTAAGCGGATTCCTACCGATGCAATCCTCATCAGTCTGGTCAGAAAGTACTTGGAAGATTATGGCCTTCATGTAGATGATGTACTTAGTCGGCCTTTGCACTTGGTAGATAAACCTAGTTCTAGTAAATAAACCAGACCTAGAGAATTGGGGTAAATGATTCTTCATTCAGCTTTAGATGTTCCTTCTGCTGAGATGGATAAGGCACTTGGAAAATGTCTCGCAGAATGATGAACTTTTATTATTTCCTTATAATAATCTGTTTTGATGAGCATTGTCATGTAATAGTCAAAGGATAATGAAATGCTTGAATAAAAACTTTTCCTTGAATGAAACTTGAATTGTTTAATTAAATGATTGTAGCCTACCAGTAGTTTAGTCTTATGATTAGGTGGTCGACCATTGGCTGACTAATCTGACTTACTGGTTACCAGTTCAAATGAGCATAAGTTCTCCAGTCTTATGTTCATTAACATGCTTATGGTTGCTCAAACGATCTTGTCATTTTGACCAAGTGTTTAATGTAGACACCCCATCCTAGTACCCTCCTAAGCACCTATTTAGGTCCTTAACAGCCCTCCTCCCTCCATAAACCCTAAGTCATACTCCGAGTACTAATTTGAAGGCAACCAGATGCTCCCGGGCCCCATTTAACTTGGGTCAACTCTTCGAACTAAGTAAAGCTTAATGAAACCTTCCAGGTCTCTGAATCCTATTTCTAATGGTCCGTTGTGTACGCGAATCGGCCTCCCGGTTCGCACGAATGATCCATTTTTCTTCGAGTACTGATCTATAGGCCACGAGCATTCCTTGTCTCCATTTGACTCTGATCAACTCTCTGACCTAAGCTAAGCTGAATGAAAAATTTAAGGTCTTTGAATCCACTTTCCAACAGTCCATGCCGTGAAAGAATCAGCCTCACGGTTCGCATAAATGATTTATTTTACTTTGAAAGGCCATCGGGCATTCTAAGGACTCGTTCAACCTTGATCAACCCTCAAAACCGAGATAATCTCATGAAATATCAAAGGGCATTGAATTTCCTTTCCCACAGTCCATGCCTGCACGAATTGGCCTCACGGTTTACCCGAACGACTTTTATTCCGAAATCCCCTGTTTAGAGACCACCGGATTCTTTCGATCCCCATTTAGCTTTGGTCAACTCTTGGACCTGAGAGTGGCTTATTAGATTCTTTAAGGGCTATGATTTTTTTTTCTAACGGTTCCATCCATGTGCGATTCGAACTTAAGGTTTGCATTTTATACCCGTTTTTCCAAAAAAATCTATTCTGGACTACCTATAGACACCCTAGAGCCCTTACCTATCAGTATGATGTACTTTCCTTGCCAAACAAGGAAGTCTCTATGCCAATAGGCAGGCCAGGGGCCATACTGATCAGCACCCCCAACCCTAAAAGTGCACTATATGAAAACCCCATGACCTCATCCCTGAGAGAGGTCTCTCTCAGCAGTCAACAAATATTCCCTCAAAATTAGAGCATTCTTATTAGCAAAAAATCCCATTTTCAAACATTCTCCCACCTCAATTTCCTACTACATTTATCAACCTACTTCATCCTATTATATCATTCTTCTACCACTATAAAAATCAACATACACACCTCCCAAATTTAGCAACAAAAGTCCTCTAGGAGGTCTACCCTCATATCTTTTCTTGTTTATTCATTTAGAATTATTATATATTTTATTCTCCTTTTATGATATCTTTTAGTTTTGTTTCATTATCTCACATCAAATAATATCCGCTTTTGTTATTAGTATTCACACAACTTATTTTCGTAAACAACCAAAAAAGACAAAAATAGGGTTCACCTATAAATTCCGAAAGTAAGACTCCCTCATTTTCTCATATTTTCACACTTGAACACATTTTTTCTCAAAAACACTCAAAGAGGAGTATTAAATTTGGATTTATGATTTGAATCCTTCCCCTATGATATATTTGAACTACGCGAACTTTGATACCCTTTGGGATATGTAGGCGTCTCGAGCCAATCCTGGGATTCGAGTCCCCTCTTTCCATTTTTATGCCTTTTATATTCTATTATATATATTTTTGTGAGTTTTGAACTCCTACATATTCGTGTTTCGTCTGACATGAACATTCTCTCTTTCATAGCAATTCGTGATTCAACGAACACTTACATCATATGTTTAAGATTATTTATGGGTACACTCCTACTAATGAGTCCGCTCCGTCCATTCCATGATATGAGTCGGATGATTCCCTTCTCCCATTATTTATACTACACACATATACATACACATCTTGATTCGGAGAAGAGGAGAAGATTAACATAGCCCGTGAGAGTTCGAACGGGCAAAATGGATGCCTAACACCTTCCAATTCCGTAACTTAGTCCCAAGATTTTCGAATCACTTGGTTTCATGTGCATCAGTATGACCTTTATATCGTTCTCTTAAGGAGGCTACATTCTTTTTCCTTTTTTGAGAAAAATAGATTTGCGACTCCATCCCTTCATGTTATCCCTATTTGACGATGACTAATTTTATATTTGAGGCAGCCCGCGAATACACCGGAACAAGTGGAGAAAATATGACCTCCATATCCTTGAATCATCCACATGCACATGGTAAAAATAGAGAGAGAGAGAGAGAGAGAGAGAGAGAGAGAGAGGGAGACCTTCTTCTCTTCTCCTCCAGCCCGATCTTGGGTTCGGTCCGTGTTATAGGAATTCGACACTGATGGCCACAATAACGACTCTACTGGGGACTTTTTTAGAGTAATAGACTCTATTTTCACATGTGTGTTTCTTTTTTACTATCCTACTTTTCTACATGCATACATATGCCTCCACTTGTATGTTCTCCTTACTCTTATGCTTACACCTTGTATATTTATCTCATGTTTATCTCTACCATGCTCTGTCCTCATGCATATATCACTTTTCACTCACTTGTACATGTTCACTATATTTCACCTTATGCTTACTTGTATATGTTCTCCATGCTCACTTCACACACTCATACTCGTATATAGTCTCACTTTTACTTACTCGCTTCACACACCATTTGTAAATTATCAATGCTTAGCTTCACTAGCTCACACTCTCACTTTTTATCACTTGTATATATGTCCATGTTCACTCACACCTCTCACAAACTACTTGTAATTAATCCATGCTTAGTCTTACTAGCACACACTTTCACTTATTTATATTCGCATGTTGCTTCATTTACACTATTCCCATATCACTCTTTTACTTTGCACATATATCTCACTCACTTGTATATCCACATACTTCACACTCTATCACCATGCTTTGTATAGCCTTCATTCTCCATGCTAGATTTACTTTCCATGATTATCCCTCTTATCTCATGTTAATTGGTCTTTTCCCTTATAGTGGTAGTACTCCCTTTATTTATCATACAAAAAAAAAAAAAAAAAACTCCATCAGATTCTAATCAAGACTCACACATTTTTACACACTACATCACCTGAGCATGGCAATATTGAAATTTTTTTTGTCCCGTATTGGGGGGTCACTTAGTGATGGGTGTCGATCTTGCGGGACGCGATTAACCTAAGCGTTATGATTCTCACCTTCTATTGGCCTCGTACCTTCAACGTATATCAAACGATTCCCCCCTCATCTTATCGCTTAACCGAACTCACGACATGAGGTATATAGCAGGGAACTCGTTCATGGACATCGAGTATATTGAATTTTAATTCACACATACCGTCCCCACAAGGTATATTATGAGGCAATTCACGTACACGTAGGTATATCAAATGGCTTATCCACACATACTTATGAATGATTGCCCTTATAGACAAGAGGTATATCGTGGAAGTTGTGCCAACGGGGGGAACCCTTCCACTAACCAGGTGCATAAATCTTAAGACACTCATATCTAAATTATCGATTACTATGCAAAACTCTGCCAAAATTCTGGGTCGCCATACCACTCGAATTTTTGCGCTATTTCACCTGTTTTTAAAACAGGACCCTGTCTGTGAGCCTGAAAACAAGTCAAACCGTGTTTTATATCTTATACCGTATTTTTTACCAGGCTTGGATCCTTTTCGATATTTCCCTTTCATTTAGGCAAACATAATACAAGTGGAACCTAATAATAATAATAATCATAGTGAGAATTTCCCCTTTTTCTCTCTTTTCCAAAAATGAACATACTAAAAAAATATTTTCCCCATTTTTTTCAAAAGAAAATACCAAATATACTCCATTTGTCCTCCAAAAATAAACCAAAATCAATTTGCTCTCTCAAGTTAATCGTATACCCAGATTTTGGCCTGGCTCCCTATTGGTTTCAGTCTTCCATCAAACCAACCCGAAGCTCTACCAATTCCTCTGCTTTTTCCACCGAGTTTGAGATCTACCTCTGCAAGTTGTTAATGGAGAAAGCAGACCAAGCACCGAATGTTCAATTAGACCTGATATAATCCTAACTCAGTGTAGTACCAAGACTGACAACCCAGAGTTTAACCCCTCTACCCAAATCTTGCCTATCAAAGTACTCAACACATCTTCCATCATACCCAAACCCCTCAAAGTCTGCCCATCCTTTCTCCTACATCTAATGCGCGTTGTCGATCAAGATTTGTCTCTCCTCACATGAGCATGTATTGCCGTCCGCACCCGATCAGTGGAAGGAGGCATGGAACTTCTTGCAGTACTAGATAAACTTCAAAAGTTTGAGCTGAAACTACCCACAGAGGTGACCATCAATTATGAAAGGTTTAGTGGACTATTTATGGAAGCCCAAAATTTGGCTCGAGAATTAGAAGAATGGGTTGTGTCTATAGGATAAATCATCTTGCATGATGTCGTGCAGACCTTTTTAGATTTATTTTTTCAAAAAGGGGAGATATACAGCATCCTTGAATTTCTCGAAGACTTGAAACTCCAGGGGCGTCTGGTCCCTTCACTCACATACTTCTTATTTGAGTGGGAAGACTTGTATGATGAATCCACAGAGGTTATTGAGTGTATCGATGGCTCTTAGTATAAAGATATCATCTCCGCTGGCTGGGGTGATGACTTTGAAAGCTCGAATGGTGAATCATAGGGTGAAGACTACCCCTTTAGTGGATTCTCTGAACCGTTGTATGACCCCGCTGACAAAAAGCTAAAACTAGGGATGGAGATCTTCTTTCAAGATGACAACACGTGGGACGAGGAATGGAAACACGAAGTGGAACCTCTGACTGATGAGACCATGAAAAACACTCAAAACTCCGAGGGCAGCCATGCCGAGGAGTCCTTCAATCTTGTAGACACTAAAGTTGAGTATTTGCATGATTCATCAAGAAGTTAAACCATTAGACACATCCGCAAAGATTACTACTACTGAAACACCTCTCCTTAACTAGCATGCCATCCTAGTCCATCCCGTTGAAGCTCGACTAAAACCTGTTATCCACCCCATTAAAGAAATACCTAAACTTGTTGTTATTTGACCTATTTTTGATATCAATGTAAACAAGGCCTCTTTTAATGAGGTTCTCAATGTTGTATTCACTGAAAATGAAATAAATGAAGATTTTGAGTATATTGATGTGCTTTACATTAATTTCTTGATTCTAATCAAACTTTTGATGATGATGATTTAGTAAATGAAGAATTCTTAACTGATCTCAATAAGGAAAAAAATAAACAACATAACCGTATTCAAACTAATGATGATGAGGCTGTTGTTATCAATATTGAGTTCTAGTAGCCCTATGCGCGAGATTAGGATTGGGTCCACCCTCCATGAGAATGAGCGGGTGCAATTCGAAGAGCCTATGAAAGAGTTAATTGGCGTCTTCACATAGTCCTACGATGACATCCCCGCCATTGACCTAGTGATAGCTCAGCATGAGATCCCCACATTTCCAGAAAATAAACCTGTGAAGTAAAAACCGAGGAAGCTCTAAACATAATGGCCCCTTAAGGTCAAAGAAGAAGTATTCAAATAGATAAACATGGTCTTTACTCGCATAGTCGAATACCCTTTATGGTTTTTAAATATCGTCCTCGTGCCGAAATAAGGAGGAAAAATTCGCATGTGCATTTACTATTGCGATCTAAACAAAGCATCCTCGAAGGATGATTACCCTCTGACCAATATCGACATGATCGTGGACAACACGACCAATCACGCTCTCAAGTCATTTGTCGATGGATTTTTCGGCTATAACTAGATTAAAATGCACCCTGACCACCAAGAGAAAACTGTCTTCATCACCCCATGGGGAACTTTCTGCTATAGAGTAACGCTATTTAGGTTAAAAAATATTAGGGTTACCAACCAAAGGATTGCTACAACCATCTTGCACGACCTCATACATAAAGAAGTCGAGGTATATGTTGACGACTTGATCATAAGGTCCACGACTCGGGAAGTTCAGATCCCCACCCTGAGAAAATTCTTCGATCAACTATAACGGTGTTGATGAAGCTCAACCTATATAAATGTGTATTCGGTATCATTAAAGGAAAAATCCTTAGATTCATGGTCAGTGAGAAAGGTATTGAAGTAAACCCCACCAAAATAAAAGCCATACTCAAAATGCCACCACCCTGGACGAAGAAAGAAGTACGAGGATTTTTGGGTTAGCTACAATACATCAGTCGGTTCATCATCCAACTGACGTCTATCTGCGAACCCATATTCAAATTTTTTTAAAAGGATTCAACCGAAGTTTAGAGTGAGGCGTGCCAAGAAGCCTTCGATCAGATTAAGTGATACCTCACCTGACCTTCGGTGCTCATGCCTCTGCAGCCAGGCCTCCCCTTACTCCTATACTTGATCATCATCGATATTACAGAAGAGGCTTTATTGGACCAATAGATTGAAGAATCCACAAGGAGGGAGCAATCTAGTACGCTCGTCGAAAGCTAGTTGGATACAAAGTTAACTACACTGCTTTGGAGAAAACATGTGTCGTCCTGGTCTGGGTCACATAAAAACTATGACACTACATGCTTGTATTCCCCATCAGACTGGTATCCTGAATGGATACCATAAAATATCTTCTAGAGAAACCCGTTGTGTCAAGCCAAATGGCCCGCTGACTGATGTTTTTAGCCGAGTTCGACACTATGTATGTCACGTAAAAAGCTGTAAAGGGGGAAACACTTTCGATTATCTTGTCGATTATCCTGTGGAAAGAACCAAAGTCTAAATCTTTGAATTTCTAGACGAAGACATCCTCTACACCTCGCAGGAGGACCTTAGGTGGAAGACTCTCTTTGACAGAGCCGCCAATAAGAAAGGGTATGGTATTGGGAGAGTTTTGATCCATCTCTATGACTCTCACATCCCATTGCCATTAAGTTAGAATTCCATTTCACCAACAACATGATAGAATACGAGGCATGAACTGTAGGGCTCAAGATAGCCCTCGAGAACATAATTAAGCACCTTGACGTCTATAAGACCCTACCCTTATTGCCGAACAAATCCTCGGGAAATAGAAAGTTAAAGACGATAAGCTCCTACCCTTTCACGCTCACCTAGAAGAGCTCACCTCTTAAGTCAAATATGTCACCTTCTATTACCTTCCTCACTTGAAGAATAACCTATTCAACACAATAGAAATCATGGCCTCCATGATCGACATGCCTGATGGAATAATAATGGCGCCTTTCCCGATTCAGAAATAAGCTACGCCCGCCCACTGTTGCCAAATCGAATACGTCATCGAAGAAGATTCTGACATGGAAAGATTATGGTACTGTGATACATGGAACCTTTTCAAACATGGTAGATATCCCTAAGATGCATATAATAAAGACCGTGAAACTCTTCGCAAACTGGTTGCCCAGTATATCATCTCTGATAAAGATCTTTTTAAGAGAAACTTCGGTGGAACCCACTTTAATTACATACCTAGGACTGGAATTGAAGAAATGATGTGGAAAATCAACAGTGGCAAATGTGGCCCCCATATGAACGGTCACATTCTTTCTAAGAAAATCATCCGTCTCCAAGATTGCACTGCCTATATTGAGAGATGCCTCAAATGCCAATTTGATAACCTTTAGAACTTGCCTTCTCGAGAGTTGTAAAACATGACCTCCCTCTAGCCCTTCACTACTCGGGGCATATACATCATAGGGAAGGTCACTCCCAAAGCCTCAAATGGATATAAATGTATCCTAGTTACCATTGACTACTTCACAAAATGGGTCAAAGCTAAGTCATACGTGATACTTAATGCAAAGAAAGTAACTAAGTTCATAAAAAAGAATATCATTTTCCATTACGGAGTTTCCCATGAGTTAATATCAGACAATGGACTCCACTTAGAGTCTGAGGTCACATAATTAGTTGACGAGTATGGAATTCAGAGGCACAAACCTTCTCCCCAAAGCCCTCTAACCAAAGTCATTGTCGAAACTGCCCATAAGAGCCTCAAAACCATCATCATCAAGATGACCGAGGCCTGTAGAGACTGGGTCGACCAGATTGTGTATGCCCTCTGGGGATACTGAACTTCTATCAGGACACCCACTAGGGCCACATCTATTCCTTGGTATATGACATGGAGGTGGTTCTTCCTGTTGAACTAGAAGTGCCTTCTCTACATGTTATGATCGAAAGTAAAGTCAGTGAGGAGGACTGGCATCAGAGCCTCTATGACGACTCTCAATCCTAAATGAAAATAGACCATAATCTCTATACCACGTATAAGGGTACCATCACCGGATCGTGCGATCATTCAATAGGAAGATCAAGGACCGTAGTGTCCAAAAAGGAAATCTTTCCCTCAAAAAAATCATAGAACCCATCTGGGATCCTAGAGGAAAGTTCAAACCTAATTGGAGTGGCCCCTACATTATGAATAAAATTATGTCAGGTGGTGCCACTATGCTCACAGATCTCGACGGAGAAGAGATGGCATGTCCAGTCAACCTGGGCCGTCTCAAGAAATTTTACCCTTAATCCGAACTCTCGACACGCTATGACTCTTATCATCCCCCTTCCATTTAAAAAAAATCTCTTTATTTCCCTACTCAGAACTATGTGGGACCCGATCTCTCAAAATACACTTTTTAAAATGAAGCTCCCAAATTTTTAAAACCCATAGAGGTACGTAGGTAGCCCATAAATTATGCATGGGCGCGGTCCTTTTCTTTCTCATAAAATGCTATTCTTTTATTCCCCGAGAATGGCGGTCCATCTCATCATTTAAACGAATAAAGGAATTATGTATGTCTTAGTGATCGGTATAAACAGTTTAAATATGAAATTCATCAAAAAGACACAACAAAATATGTCAAAATAATTTTTCTTTTATTATCAGGAACATAGTTGTTACTCGAAATATCAACGATGAGAGTTAAACAAACCAATCCCCTTCCTAACCTTCATATAACCTACCAGTACCTACTATTAAACAAGCTTACCAAAACAACCAAAAACATACCAAACACCTACCCAAATACAAATTCTCACAAAAATAGCTTCTCAGGACCTGTCCTAAGCTAACAGATGGGCCCGCCTCATCATCATTACGTGCTCCTAGAGGCCCCTAGGTGTCCCATTCCTGATTGTTACTTCGAATGCGCTCCATGCGACGGTAGGCTTTAATAAGCTTCGAAGAAACCACAACACCTTCCTCCATGGTATCAAACATGATAAGCCATCTTTTTTTTGTCTTCTCCACCAAAATATTTTCAACAACCCATTTTCATAACCATTTAAAATAATCCCTGGATACAAACCTAGCCTCTCCCACAGATTTTGATAGACGGGTAGATGATCAATGATGCTGCCATAAAGGCCCCAGTATCATCCTTAAGGACTCGGTCAAGTCCTCCATCGAAAATAAATTGGTTACGCGGGGAGACACAATCTTCTTCCACCCCACTTGACACAAAACCCTATAAGGAAAATATAAGGAAGTCTTGTGAAGACTAACTAATCGCACATATTGGTATTACCTTAACTATAAAATGGGTTATAAGTCCCCCCACCATGGTACAGACTAGATAAGGCATCAAGCCCGGTGCTCCACAAGCTAGTTAACCCAGTTATCCATCGACAGGCTGAAGCTGAAGAAGGGTCTCGTAAAAAAATTGAGAACACCTAACAAAAGATACTTAGAAGGGGCTACCATTTGCAATCTCTCATAAAGTCACATGAGCAAAATGACAAGGCTCCCTCCCAGAATGTCGATCTAACCTTTCTTCTAGGCATCCAATCCGTTCAAAGTCTCCTTTAATTCCACTACCGTGGGACTATAATGGTAGGACAATCACACCACCATCGGGTCCAACTGAGGTCAACCATCAAATCTCCTCTCACCAACAATAGCCTAGCAATCAAACCTGGGGACAAAAGTTCAACAAATCCATTGTCAGTAAAATCCCTCTAGCACGTTGAATTCATAACTTCTGGGAGGACTATATTTCCTCCATAAAAAAGCCGTCGAGCGATCGAGGGGGAGATGTGAATAAACTCCACCAAAGAGCCCCGAGGAGAATGGGATAAATCTGACATAACTGTCGCTACACTGGGGCTGATGCCTAATGTCGCAGAGAACTCCTTATAAGTGGGACACACTTCATCTAGGACGAATAGAAAAATATGGTCATCACGGTACTAGAACTGTAACACTGCTTCTAGAAGGTTCCAGTCTATGGGACGGTTACACCACAAAGACTCTTGATGCAAACCAAAGGCTTTATAATCAATATTGGAGAGGCACATTGCCTCTAAACACTCGAGATAGGCAAAAAAGGCCTTGAACACTAGAAGACAAATTTAAAAAGAAGAGATGAAAGAAGCTACAAAGGAGTAAAAGTGTAATGTGATGATGATAAAAACACCTTCAAAGCCCCCTTTTATACTAACAAGTCGATAAGAAAATAAGTCATTCAAAGAACCATCGGTTCCCCTGCTTTCAAAGTGCCTAAAGGATGCAAAAAGTGTAATCAAAGCCAAGGGAGTGATTTAGAATTGACCCATATACCGATAATCAGGCCAAGGGGTATGTCGATCAACAACTCCCTTTTTGAAGGAAATTCCTTATTTCCTCTTTTACACATATCAATTTCTAAAATAAACATTTTTCTTTTAAAAAAGTTAATCTATGAGTTGTTCCTTTTTGAAAAAAATTATTACTTTCTCTTTTGTACATAACTTCCAAAAATAAATATTTTCCTTTTACTTCGAGATACTTTTTCATTTTTATCTCCATATTTGCAAATAATGAAAAATCTCAGCAGTAAATTAAAGTGCATATAAAGTAAGTCATTAAATCAAGATAAAAACAAAAAGAAAATGCATTTCTTATATATATCATTTGGAATTATTACATTTCCTTGCAGGTACAAAAAGAAGAAAAAAGGAAAAAGATACATCGAGATGCAACCCGAATCCCTCAAAAATCCCTCAGACATTGACCCCCAACCTACGCAACGTACACGCTTTCCCTTACAATGAGTGGTAGAACATCTACTCCCAAAGCAAGAACTTTTATCATATAAGGATAACAACACCAAGAAGGCGCTGACTAACTTCTTCACATAGGCTGACACTGACGCCATCCAATCCTTAATATCCCTTAGCCAGGTGGCCGACACAAAGAAAGTTTCTAGGAAAAAATAAGAACAAAAACACCAAAATTTATCAAGTCATACATCGTCCATACGGACGGATTCTTTTTGAAGTCCCGTTCAACCAAGGATCCATAGTTAAATAGTTTTTGGCTTTGCTCCAGGTTACGTGCAACACTTTCTCACACTATAGATGTCTTCGATCTGCCTTCCTCTTGATTGGTCATCTCAGTCATGGAGCATTCTTTCGTAAAAGTTTACTCGATTAGATTTATTATTGAGATCTCTTCTGAAGTAGTCTGCTCGACTAGCTTTGCTATTGAGCTCTCCCCTGTAGGATTCTTCTCGGAAGGTTTTTCTTTATAAGTAAACTCAGCTATGATGCCTGCTATTACCTAGCATTTCAATGCTATTCTAGACTCATAGTGTATATCATACTCTCCAAGGTCAATAACCCAATCCATTAATCTCCCTGACTTCTCTGGTTTATGAACGACTTGGCATAATGGCAAGTCTGTGTAGACCACAATAGCGTGTGCTTAGAAATACGGCTTCATTATTTGTGATGCTTCAATGAGAGTTAAGGAAAGCTTTTCCAAGTGCGAGTAATAAATTTTACTCCTCATAAGGCCTTGCTAGTGTAGTATATTGGTTTCTGCACCCCATTCTCTAGTCGGATAAGTTTTGAGCTAATTATTGACTTAGATACCGCTAGGTATAAATATAGTTTATCTACCATGAGTGGTTGGAAAAGCAATGGAGATGATCCTAACTAGTTTTTCAGCTCTAAGAAGGCATTCTTAAATTCTTCACTCCACTCAAAAGTCTTTCTTAACACCTTGAAGAAGGGTAGTCACCTATCAATAGCTTGGGAGACAAACTTGTTGAGGGCTGCTACTCTTCCAATTAATTTTTGCACGTCCTTCTTATTTATAGGAGACTGCATATTTATCATCGCTTAAATTTTTTCTGGATTAGCTTCAATACCTCTCTGGTTTACTATGAATCCCAGGAACACTCCTTCTTATACACCTAATAAGGCGTAAATATTTCATATTTATCCCCTTAATTTTTATACTTTTATGTTCCCATGCATCGTTATTAACTTGGATTTATCTCATATTTATTCTACTAACTCTCTTTGGTGAGTATTTCATGTTTTGTGTATCTCTCATGTGTTTTACAAGTATTTCATACAAGTTATTGCAAGAGAGAAATTGAAACAGTGAAAGAAAATAAAGACGGGGAGTTAAAGGTCATTTTAGTAATTTTGTAGCCTTAGTCCGGAGGCGGGGATAACTAGAAAGCTAAAGAGTACGAAATCACAAGAAAATTGGAAGAGGTTGCACCCAATTCCGAGCTACGGGTGAGGAGTTATGAGCGTTCAAAGTTGAGAAAGAAATCCAAGGAAAGAAAAGGAAGCAAGCTAATACAGTAAATTTTTGCCAAACTGCACTCCAATTCAGTTCGATAATGAATCGGTTCGCCTATGCACCTGAACCACCTGATGTGAAAATTATCTTTTAAATGTTGATTTTTCTAGGAGTTTTATTAGAGTTTAACTTTTATAAAAATGACCTTAGATAATTGTACTTTGATGTTAGACATAGTTTTTCTTAGTTTTTGACCTAGGAGTAGAGAGAACAAGGAAGCACGAACCATAGTTTTGAATTCCTTCATTGAAAATACATAATTGTGGATTGATCCTCAAGTTTTAATACATCAAGTTTGTCTCCTCTACTTTATTTTTGCATGTTGTTTCTCTTTGCATGGTTTGTTTATTTCCTATGATTTTAAGAACTTCATGCATGCTTAGATGTAGTTTCGATATGATTTTGATCACATGCAACGTTTGAATTTTGTTTGTTAACCACATTACCATGTCTGGATAAGCTATTAGCGGGTTAGGGTACATGAACCCAACTAGGTTTTACGAAAGAACTTAAAAGCGAATAAAATTTAATTAATAATTCAAAGGTTTGAAATCTTATCGGAATAAATATTATAGGTCTTTTAATTCCATTTTCCCTAGGTAACCAGAATGTTTAAGTATGCAATATGAGTTTCAATAATGAGTCATTCTCATTAAATACAAGTTTTGATTTGATATTGTGAGGAGTGAAATCCGCATATGTCAAATGCTTTGAGAGTATTTGATGATTCTTTGAATTGAGAATTAGGTTTTTGAAGTTTTTATGTACTAAGTAATTACCGAAGGTTTAGGGGAGTCTACTCCAACTCCATTTTCTCACCTTAATTTACCAATCACTTAGTTATTCTTGCATGTGTAGTTAGTTTATTAGTTTAATTAATCTGCATTAGTTGATAGGAAAGTCTCACAAATAGTAATCTTTTCCTTATTTTTCTGAGTCAACCAAAAGGTTAATCGTCTTTCCTACTCGTCGTCACGCCTTACGTCTTATTCCCTGAGTTCGACACCTGATTTATCGAATTATTACTTGAGATACCGGCTTGGACTTGAGCCGTAATCACATGTATTAGAGACACAATTATTTAGTCGCGTTACACCGAACACACACTTGGTTGGATTGAGATTCATCTGGTGCTTCTCCAACTGGTCGAACGTCTGACTCAGATCTTTGATTATATCGGTTGCTTTCTTACTCTTGGTGATCATGTCATCCATATATATCTCCATATTTTTTCTGATTTTCTCTTCAAAAACCTTATTCACTAGCCTTTGGTATGTCACTCCAATGTTTTTTTTTATCCTTAAAGGCATAAAGTTGTAGCAATAGCTACCTCGACTAGTGATGAATGAGGTCTCTTCCTTGTCCCCTGGTTTCATTTTGATTTGGTTGTAAACCAAGTAAGCATCCATAAAACTAAGTAATTTGTGTCATTGACATCGACTAGTTGATCAATCCTAGGAAAGGGAAATGATTCTTTAAACAAGCCTTATTGAGATCCGTGACATCAACACACATGCACCATTTGTTATTTTTCTTCCTGAACATAACTACGTTGGCTAGACATTCTAAATATTTGACGTCTTCAATGAAACTTGCTTTCTGTGGCTTCTCCACTTCTTCCTGTATGGCCATGTTGTTCTCGGGTCTGAATACACATCATTTTCATTTTATTAACTTGGCATCCTTAACCATGTTAAGTTTGTAACATATGAACCCTGGTTCAATCCCTAGCATATCTTCGTGGCTCTAAGCGAATACATTCTTTTGCTATTTGAGGAAGTTTATTAACTCATGCTTAAGGAATGGATCCATGGATAAGTCAATTTGTGTTGTCCTTTTTAGGCACTCATCATCAAGGACTATAGTTTTCACTGCCTCTAGAACCTATCCCTTGACTAAGTTAGCCTCATCGCATGGATCTATGGTCTCAATCAGGTAGGTAGTTGTAATTTTCTTCACTTTTTCCTGGTCGGTTAAAGTGTAATAGCACTCTCTGGATTTAACCTAGTTTCGAGTAACAACACCAACCTGATAATGTGTAGGGAAATTTAGGCACTGATGTACGGTGGATGGAATAGAATCAAAGTGTTTTAGGTCAACCCTATCGAAGATGATGTTGTAAGCTGACCGGACATTCTTATTTAAGATGAAGAAACAAATACTCTTAATTCGGTTGACTAGCGAAGTGTCAATTATAACTTTTAATTTTACTGTTCCCAAAGGACACACCTTTTCTCCATAGAAACCTATGAGGGGCCTATTATACGACTCCATTTTGCTATCTCGTAATCCTAGTCATTTAAAGCAATCATAAAACATGATGTAGGTTGAGCTTCCATTGCCCGCTAATATTTGTGCAACTCTTGCTTCGTGAACCATCATCGTGAAGATCAGAGGATCATCGTGAGGATAAAACACCCCAAAAAGGTCATCTTTGGAGAATCCTATCACCAACCTAGCTTTGTTCACTTTCCTTGTGCGATTATCAACATCACCGAATACATTGATTTTTTGAATGTAGGAGCAGGCATTGTCTTCATTCATGTATGCTTTTCTCTCGACTACTTTGTTGCCTCTATGAGTGTCACCGCTTGTAATTGAATGACAATCAAAAGAAATCATTTTCGCCTCACGTAAGGTCTCTTCGACAGATCATGATCATCCTTAGTGTCCTTTTCTCTACCTCTTTTTCTTTCATCTCCTCCGTTACAAGGAGATTTTGATCATCTTTGGGCTTCTCGATCTTCCGACTTAGCTTCTTTATCAATGAATTTGGAGAGTTTCCCCCTTTGAATTTTCATCTCAAATAGGTTTGTTATATCTCAAAACCATACTAAACACATACAACTACATAGGATATTACAAATTCTCACACGTATCCCAAACTATCCCAATCTATATTGCTATATTATTTCTCACATTACTAGGTTTATAAATTCTCAAATCTTAACATACTCAACTCCTAGTTTAAGACATATATAAACTATGAGTGTCAAGATATACATCTTGGTATGTTCTCTTATAGCGTATATGTAATTCTCCGCATTTAATTTATAAGTTAATCGTATGGTCCATAAACTCTCAGGACCAGAAATAACTACCCGCACTACTTTAGCTATTCACTTTCCAAGCCTAACATATATACACGACTCTAAAGTACCGCTCACTTGCGCGTTTTCATGAATTAACCTAAATTCTAACAACGGATGTAAATAAAATAGTACAAAGATAATATAACTATTCTCAGTATTAATTAAGTCTAATATCTTAATGAACTAGGTGGAGTAATCCTAAAAGAAAGCTCAACCCACAATTACCAATCCAAAATTTTGATCTCAAACACCATTTAATAGAAAATTCATAACAGATTAAAAAAAATAGAAAAATATGAAACCAGCGCCAACGCGTTCGAAACAAAAAAAAATCTTTAATTTTATGGTTCGAATTGATTCTCCCCTAGGCCGAATCAATTCGGTTCTAGGAAGAATCTAAAATGACCTAAGGATGAAGATAAAGTCTCAAAACCTCCATTAATGCCAAATTATGCTCCAAAACAATACCCGATCAATATGAGAACCAAATCTAAGTACGGGAACATATTTCTAAACCTTTTTACACAATCATATGGGTTTAAGAACATCAAATACAAGAATAAATATTAAAGATTTAAACTTTTCAACTTAACTCATTATTAAATCATCTTAGGGCCTGTTCATCATTAATTCCACTCTTAAACCTCAAATTAACATGGGAATAATTCGTAATAATGAAGTTTCAATCTCAAACATCAATTATATTACAAATCTACATAATTTGATCCTTCAATTTCACCTTTTACTCATCAAGGTACAAGTATTCAATGCAGGACAAATTCATATCATTCCTAATTAACCCAATCATTAGTATAATCAAACTTAATCAAACTAATCCCTAAACATTTCAAAACTCAAATTTTTAATAGGAAAAACACATATTAGAAATTAATTACAAATTTATAATGAAGGTTATAAGATATTCTTTCCTAAAAATCTAAGAACACGTGGTGTAGTGATTTGCCCTCCTTGGACTTTTCTCTAATTCTTCTAAAGATCCATAGCTTTTAGGGTTTACTTCTCCTTAGAATAAATGGTATTGATTGAACCTTAATCCCTCTTAAAAACTTAAATTCTCGCACCTATAATAAATGGCTATTTTTGGGCCCCCAAATGGTCCCAAAATAATATTCGGATTGACCCGAAAATCATCCTAACTATATACCTTCCCCCTCCCCCCAGGGGGGCCAATTTAAAGTGGTAAACATACATAAATGGACATCCATGTTACCTCAGAGTCTAGTCTAAATGATACTACCCACAACACATGGTAATACCTCACGGCATCAATAAATTATTCACTTAATTATTCTACGCGTACACATATCCCACAATCATATAATTAATACCATTAATTAATTATTCCAAACACACGTTACGAAACCAAACCGCATGCAAAATTTAATTATTATCTAAATTATACCAATTTATTATCACTAAACCACTTAAGTAATAATTACTCCCATCTATTAATTTATTTCTTAAATAGTAAATATAGTCCACGAAAACACGGGGTATTACATCAAGGAAGCAAAAATCGCAGTCAATAAAGGAGTTCGCGACGCGACCAGTAACACTCCAAGCACAATATCTCATTAGACAGAAAAACTAGAAAGGAGTTCATCGTAAAAGAGATCTCCGTGACCTCATCCCATGAGAGATGGGCAAAACCCCACTTATCGAGGGGTCATATCCTTTAATAAACTAGCCATGAGGCCCCTCATCAGTCAAATAAAGTCTCATTTCTCAAGATTAGTATAAGATTCAGAACCTTCTAAGAATTTAGACACCCCATATTCAAAATCTATGATGGGAAGACTAATCCCATTGATTATGTTCCCCAGGTACGAAAAGATATGACCCTCTGGGGCAATAATGGGGGCTCTCATGTGTTGCATATTCCCTTCCAGTTTGGCATTGATGGACCTTTCCTTCCTTCCCCTGATACCCTGACTTGTCCCCACTTGGGCACTCTTCCTTCATGTGGATAATGATACCACACCTGTTGACACCCCATTCTGTTACCCCTAACTCTCCTTAGGTTCCTAGTACCTCCCTTCATCACTACAAACCCAGGTCATACTCCGAGTACTGACCTAAAAGCCATCGGGCACTCCCTGGCTTCGTTTGACCAAAAAGTCAAACTCTTCAGCTCGACTAAGGCTAAATGAATCTTCGAAGGGCACTAAAATCCCTTTCCAATGGTCCATCCTGTCCGCGATTCTGACTTACCATGCGGACGAACGATCCGTTTGCGTTCGAAACTTGATCTAGAGGCCATCGGGCGCTCCCGGGCTCTGTTTGACCTAAGTCAACTCTTTAGCTCAACTGAGGCTGAATGAATCTTCGAAGGTCACTGAAACCCCTTTCCAATGGTCTTCTCCGTACGTGATTTTGACTTACCATGCGGACGAACGATCCGTTTGACTCCAAGAGGTCACCGAATGCTTCTAGGACCCGATTGACCAAAGTCAACTCCCCAAACCGGGTTAAAATCTTTGGAATGTCTAACTACATCTCCTAACCTTTCCAACGGTCTGCACCGTTGACAATTCGAACTTACCATGAGGACGAACGATCCGTTTGCGTCCGAATGACTCCCCGTCCAATAGACCGACAAACGCTTCCGCACCATATTGACCCAAAGTAAACTCCAAAACTTGGGAGCGGTCCAAGGGACTTTCAAAGGTCTCTTAATTACCTTTCCAATGCTCTACCCCGTGCATAATTTTGACCAATGGTTTGCCCTCGACAACTAATTTTTAGAAAAGGCCTAAAACACACTGCCAAATCGCAGGTTCCAGACCCTGCCTATCGGCACGTGCCGATAGGCAGGACCAGGTCTATGCCGATTGCCAGTGACCTGGGCTTATAAAAGGAGGCTTTCACCTCATTTGCAATGGGAGCCCAGATCGGATAAAAATCGCTCTCAGCGAATCCCAAAAACCTTTCTCGAAGACAGCGCGATTTAACATCCAAATCCCTTTATAACTTCCACTTTTCATCATCCTTTTCATCAAATTTGGTGAATTAGCCACTCTCCATCATCATCCAAGTGCAAGGGCTGCTCTCCAACATTCAAGATCAAGCTCAATATCTTCAAGAAGGTCCAACTTTCTCAGTTTTCTCTTAAATTCTCTTAAATTCTCAATAACTTGTTTTATTTCTTAGCACTTTTATTATCTCATATCACACATCCTAATATACTTTTTATTTAGTATTATTTCACATCTCTTATTTTCATATAAATAAAACCCAAAAAAAATAAGAAAAAGAGGGTTTGCTCATAAATTCCAAATAGGGATTCTCATACTTTTCTCACAACTAAAACACTTTTTCTACACACATACACACACACACTCACAAATAAGAGATACACCATTTGGATTTATAGGATAAACCTCACCCCTCATTTTGTATGGGAACTACATGGACTTTGATGCCTTTATAGGCTACGTAGGCGTCTCGGGGTAAAACTCGAGACTCGAGTCCTATTCTCACTTTCTCTCTCATTTTCTATCTTCTCTATATCCAATTTTCTTATATTCTATATACTTGTTCTTAGTGACATATCAACCCATATGCGTTATCGTTCCATTATAACGATCAACGTAAGGGTAATCGCGTAAATTTTATTTTATAATATTATTTTTCTACCTTCCTACGAATGACTCTCTTTATCTCTTCCATGATACAAGTCGAGGATTCCTATCTCCACTATATATATATACATGCACACATATCACGGGGAAAATAAAGAAGAAAAATAGCAAACATCCATGAGAGACCGAAAGGGCAGAATGGGTACCTAACACCTTCCCATTTTGTAACTTAGCCTCCGAACCCTTATCGAATCATTTTGATTTCGTATGCACCAGTATGTCTTTGGATGCCATCCTTCGGGATGGCTTCCCCTTTTTCTTTTGTCTGTTTTGAGTAAAATAGATTGACGACTCTAAATCTCTCTACATTTTTACACCTCATCTCAAACGACGCCATTCGAAGCGATCCCTCGAGGGACGCATGGGACTCGAGGATCCTTCCTTCACGCGCCCACCCGCGACGAGGATCGGGGATGTCCTCAGTGGCGACTCTGCTGGGGATGGCCACAGTGACGACTCCGCTGGGGATATGTATGTTTGAGGGATTGAATCTATTTACATGGATGTTATATTTGTTTATATTTCCCCTATATCTGCATGTTCCCCTTTTCATGTGTATCCCATACTTATGCTTCTGTTCACACACTTGTAGAAAATTCTCCATGTACACTTCACACCACGTGCACCTAGGATCACATATATCCGCATATTGCACGCATCACCCATCCATACTTGGTATACCTTTGGTACTTGTACTATGCTCCCTGTTTGGCATAATCAAGAAAAGCATTCTCATCATAAGATACTAATAAGAGAATCATGCATGATTCACACAACATCACCAAAGAGCATTGTTATTGGCCAAATTTTACCCAGTAACTGGAGGGTCACTTCGTGATGGGCACTGGTCCGGCAGGGCGCAATTTGCCTAAGCGATATGACTCTCACCTTCCATTGGCCAAGTACCTTCGACGTATATTGAACGGTTCCCCCGCATCGTACCGCTTGACCGAAGTCATGAAGGGAGATATATCGCAGGGAATTCATTCACGTATGCCGAGTATATCGAATTCTCTCTCATACGTACCGTCCCCACGAGGTATATAGTGAGGTAATTCACGTACACTCTGTTATATCAAATGGCTAGTCCACACGTACCGATTTCCCGCAAGAGCAATACGTATATCGTGGAAGTCACGCCAAAGGGGGGAACCCATTCCGATTCACCCAACCAACTGCATACCTGCATATAGGTGTCAAACCTAGGACACGCACTTTAGATTGCCAGTTTCAACCCGAAACTCTGCCGAAATTCCGGGTCGACCTGCAGCCTAAATTTTTGGGCATTTTTAAAATGGGACCCTGTTCGTGAGCCTGGTTACAAGTCCAGCCGTAGCTTTGCATATATTAAAACCCTCACTTTTCCAGGCTCGGGTCCCGTCTGGCATTGCATTTAGGAGAATTAAATACAAGTGAGAACATAATAATCGTAATAATCATGCTGAGTTCCGTCTCCAAAAACGTTTCTCCCTTCTTTATAAAAAATCTAAAAATAGTTTCTTCTCTTTTTCTAAAAAATAAATCCCATTTTACACCTTCTCAGGTCAATCGCAAGCCCTTGGCCTGGCTCCCTATTGGCTTCGGTCTTCAGTCAAATCCCCCCAGAGTTTCGTCCGTTCCTCTGTGGCTTACATTAATTGTTTGGATTCTAATCGAACTTTTGATGATGATGATTTTGCAAATGAACAATTCTTATTAAATGATCTAAATAAGGTTAAAAATGAACAACATAACCGCGTTCAAGTTAATGAAGAAGAGACTATTGTTATTAATCTCGGTTCTAGTATCCAACTGTGCGAGATTAGGATAGGGGCCACCCTTGACGAGCATGAGCGCGTACAACTCGAAGAATTGCTAAAGGAATTCATGGATGTCTTCGCATGGTCCTATGATGATATGCCCGACATTGATACTGAAATAGCTTAGCACGAGATCCCCACTCTCCCAGATTACAAGCCGATTAAACAAAAGTTGAGAAAGCTCCGCACCGAATGGTCGCTCAAGGTCAAAGAAGAGGTGGTAAACAGTTGAACGTGGGCTTCATGAGTGTGATCGAATATCCCACATGGCCAGCCAATATAGTACCCGTGCCAAAATCAGGAGGGAAGGTTCGAATGTGTGTGGACTATCGAGATTTAAACAAAGCTTCTCCAAAGGATGATTATCCGCTACCTAATATCAACATGATCGTAGATAACACAGCTAGTTATGCTCTCAAGTCATTCGTCGACGGGTTTGCCTAATACAATCAAATTAAGATGCACCCAGACCACCAAGAAAAAATTGCATTCATCACCCCATGCGGAACCTTTTACTACACCGTTATGCCATTTGGTCTCAAGAATGCTGGGGCTACCTACCAAAGGGCTGCCACAACCATCCTGCATGATCTGATTCATAAAAAAGTTGAGGTTTATGTGGATGATATGATTATCAATTCCAAAACTATAGAAGGTCATATTCCCGCTCTCCGGAAGTTCTTCGAACGACTGCGATGGTATCAGATGAGACTCAATCCACAGAAGTGTGTCTTCGACGTTACAAGGGGAAAACTCTTGGGATTCATGGTCAGTGAGAAGGAGATAGAAGCAGATCCTGCAAAGCTGAAGGCCATACTTGAGATTCCACTGCCCCGAACAAAGAAATAAGTTTGAGGTTTTCTTGGGAAATTACAATATATCAGCCGATTCATCAACTAACTAACCTCCATCTGTGAACCGATCTTCAAGCTACTCTGAAAGGATTCAACCAAGGTTTGGAATGAGGCCTGTCAAGAAGCTTTTGATCGAATCAAATAATATCTGACCTAACCTCCAGTGCTCATGCCACCACAGCCTGGTCTCCCTTTTCTCCTATACCTAACCATAATCGACACTACAGCTAGGGCTTTGCTAGCTAAATACCTTAAAGACTCCAACAAAGAAAGAACCATCTATTACGCCAGTCGCAAATTATCCGGGTACGAGGTCAACTACACTGCTTTGGAAAAGGCGTGTGTCGCACTTGTCTGGGTCACCCAAAAGTTTCAAGACTACATGCTCGCCTCCCCCATCAAACTTGTATCCTGAATGGATCCCATTAAATACCTGCTTGAGAAACCCGCCTTATCCAGTCGAATGGACCGATGGTTGATGCTCCTAACCGAGTTCGATATCGTGTACGTCACGCAGAAATCCATTAAAGGAAGAGCCATATCTGATTACCTCACTGATTACCCCGTAGAAAAAGCAGATGTCTGGATCTTCGAATTCCCAGATGAAAATATCCTCTGCACCGCTCAAGACAACCTTCGATGATAAATTTTCTTTGACGGCGCTGCCAATAAAGAGGGATATGGCGTAGGGATACTTTTGGTCGCCCCTGATGACTCCCACACTCCCATCGCCATCAAATTGGATTTCCCTTGCACTAACAACATGACGGAATACGAGGCATGCACAGTAGGCCTCAAAGTTGCTCTCAAGAAAGGTATTCAATTACTTGATGTCTACGGGGATTCTGCCCTCATCATCGGTCAAGTGCTCAGAAAGTGGAAAGTCAAGGACGAAAAGCTCCAACCCTTCCATGCCCACTTAGAAGAATTATCTTCCGAATTCCGAGATATCACCTTCCATTACCTACCTCGAGCAAAGAATAACCTAGCCGATGCTCTCGTTACCTTGGCCTCCATGGTCGACATGCCCGAGGGAATAATAATGACCTCCTTCCTAGTTCAAAAGAAAAATAAACCAACCCACTGCTACCATATTGAGCTTGTCTCCACCGAAGATCCCGAACTAGCCGACTGCTGGTACTATGATATCTGGAGACTCCTCAAACATGATAGGTATCTCGAGGGTTCCAACAAGAAAGGCCCCATGACCCTTCAAAAACTGGCCACCCAGTACATCATCTTTCATAAAGCTCTACTCAAGAGGAACTTTGATGGAACTCATCTACACTGTATAGCAAGGGATGAGATTGAGAAGATAATGCTGAAGATCCATGGAGGGGAATGCATGCCCTACATGAATGGTCACATGCTTGCCAAGAAGATCATTCGATAGGGCTACTACTGGACCACTATGGCCCAAGATTGCATCGCCTATGTTCGGAGATGCCTCAAATGCAAACAGTTCTCCAATCTTCAACACCTACCTCCGTGAGAATTATACAACATAACCTTTCCCTAGCCATTCTCCACCTGGGGTGTCGACATCGTAGGGAAGGTTACACCAAATGCTTCAAACGAACATGAGTTCATCTTAGTTGCCATTGATTACTTCACCAAATGGGTCGAAGTTGAGTCATACGCAGTATTGAACACCAAGAAAGTGGCCAAATTCCTCAAGAAAAATATCATCTGCCGATATGGGGTCCTACACGAGTTAGTATCAGATAACAGGTTGCACTTCGAGGCAGAAGTCACAGAATTAGTCAACGAGTACGGGATTCAGAGACAAAAATCTTCTCCCTACCAACCTCAGACCAATGGTGCAGTTGAGGCAGCTAACAAGAACCTCAAAGCCATCATCAGCAAGATGATCGGAAGATGTAGGGATTGGGACGACCGGATCCCGTACGCCCTCTGGGGATATCGAACCTCAATCCGAACCTCTACTGGGGCCACCCCTTACTCTCTGGTCTACGGCATGGAAGCAGTCCTACCTGTGGAGCTGGAAGTACCCTCGCTACGCATCATGCTCGAAAGCAAAGTTAATGAAGAAGACTGGTGCCAAAGCCGTCTTAACGAGCTGACCCTCCTAGATGAAAGGAGATTGAAAGCTCTTTACCACATATAGGGTTACCATCACCGAATATCGCGATCATTCAACAAGCGAGTCAAGGATCGCGGTGTCCGGGAAGGGGATTTAGCCCTCAAGGAGATAATAGAACCCATCTGGGACCCCAGAGGGAAATTCAAGCCCAACTGGAGCGGCCCCTACATTGTGAAGAAGATCTTATCCGGCGATGCTGCCATGCTCACTGACCAAGATGGGGAGGATATGGCTCGTCCAATTAACCTGGACCATCTCAAGAAATTCTACCCCTAGTCTGGAATCTCGGCACGCTACGACTCTTCTCATCTCCCTTCAATTCTAAAAAAAAAACTCTCTTCATTTCCCTCTACCCAGAGCTACGTGGGCCTGATGCTCAGTAAAAAAACATTTTTTAAGAAAAATCATTTTTTTTCAAAATCCCCAGAGGTACATAGGTAGCTCATACATCTTACAGAAGCACGACCCTTTTTTTTCCACAAAATACTATTCTTTTATTATCTCCGATAACGACAGTTCATTCTAATAAAAACTTAAACAAAAGGATTATGCATGCGTTAGAGATCGGTATAGACAATTCAAAAATATAAAATTCATCGAAAGGCACAGTTGGATGATCAGAAACTTTCTTATTAATAAGAAATTACAGCACATATTACATAAGAAAAGGAACAGATAACTCCCTTCCCCCTACTGCCATAAAAAGCCAAGTAAAATCTCCACATCTATTCCCTATTACAGAAATAAACTCTCCAAGAGTCCTACCCACAGCTACCAGAGGAGCATGCACCCTCATCATCTACATCCTGGGGTCCCCAAATTTCCCCCGCCGGAACAGAGTATCGTAAACACTCCATGGACCGATAAGACTGAACCAGCTTTGAAAAAACCACAACACCCCCTTCCATGGTGTTAAATAAAATAAACCACCTTTGTCCAGTCTCCACTGCCAACATCTTTCTGACTACTCTCCTCCACAACAACTTCATATAATCCTCAGGGACATGCCAAAATCTCCCGACAGACTGAGAGGGATGGGTCGACGGATACCGATTCTCCCACAAAGATCCAAGCAACAGATGTAGGCGCTCGGTCAAAATGTCTATCGGAAAAAAATTTAGTGCCCGAGGTGGCATGACCTGTGCCCAGCCAAATTGGTGAAGAAGCCTCCAAGGGAAATAAAAAGAGGTCTGTTTGAGACCAACCAGCCGCACATATGAGTACTCTCCTATCTCCAGAACAGGCTGTAACTTACCCCACCAAGGCACTGACCAATATAAATTTTGAGCCCCATGCTCCACAAACTAATTCTCCAAGCTCGCAATATCCAGGCTAACATAGAAGAAGTGACGCGAAAAGAAGTTGGGTACAGTCGATAAAGGATATTCTGGAGGAGTCACTAGGCAAAGTCTTCCAGACAAACACATGAACAACATCACGAGGCTACCCCTCAGAAAGTCAGAACGACCTTCTCGCTAGGCATCTAGACCATTCAGCATCTCCGCCAGTATCACTGCCACAGGATTGTGACGGTATAACATACACAAAGTAATGGTTGTAAGTTGTAGGTCCACCAGCAATTCCCAGTCACCAGCAACAATTTTGAAACCAGGCCAAGAGAAACGACTCCAGCATAGCTAGCATCACCTACTTCTCACAAATGCACGAACTGCAGCACCACCGGGAGGGAGATCATTCATCCAGCAACCAATGATCTGGCCGTCGAAGGCGAAATATGAAGAGGCCCAGCCAACAAATCCCTGGGAGAACGGGAAAATTCAGGCAAAGCCGCACCACCACTGGGATTTATACCCAGCATGGTAGAAAATTACTCGTAGGTAGGACAAACTTCATCCAACCCAAAGAGGAATACATGGTCTTTGGGGTACCAGAATTATACGACCTCCATCAGCATGTTCCACTCAATAGGCTGATTGCAGCACAAGGAGACTCGACGCATGTTGAAGGCATCATAGTCGACATTATAAGGGCACATTGCTTCCAAGGCTTCGAGGTAGTTAGCAAACTCAATGCTACCAGGGAGATCCATCTTGCAAGGCTAAGAGATAGTGGGCAAGTAAGTAAGAGTGCGAAGGTGTGATGAAAACACTCCACCCTTATCCCCTTTTTATACTTGAGAACCCTCACAAGAGACATAATCCCAGTAGAAATCGGAGGGAATCCTACCCCACAAAATACAAAAGGCTGAAGAGGGTACCAATCAAAGCTTTAAATTAATGTGAATGGATTGAACTGCTGATAGGCAGGACAAGGTGCTTGCCGATCAGTAACCCCCTATTTTTAGAAATTTCCCTTTTTTCCTCTTTTGTCAAATCAAAAAACTCAATAAAAATAAATTGATATTCTCAACAGAATTTCAAAATCCCTTTTCCTCCTTATATAATTTTCCCTTTTAATTGAAAAACTTTCCTTCAAAAAATTCCAAAATACTCCTTTTTACGGTCTCAGCAGTAAAGTAAAAAGCGCATGTGCATGCATTCATTCATTAATAAAAGATAATAAAAAACTCCATTGCATTGCATCTATTTGTTTCTGTGTTACATAAATTTTGTAGGAAATAAGAAGAAAAAGCAAAAACAACGGGATTCAGCCTGAACCCACATTCTCTCCCTCTCTCTCACCTACCTTTCTCTCTAAGAGCTTCCACTCCGGCGACGTGCTTTCTTTCCCCTACGGCGATATGATGCACCACCACTACCCGAGTCAGAGTCTTCTTCGGATGAAGAAGATGACATTAAGTAAGAAGGAACAGGAACCGCAGCCCGAATATGGGCAGTAGCCAAAGATATCCAGTCTCCGATGTCTCTTAGCCAAGTGGTCGACACTCGGACTTGCTTCAAGAAAAAGGTAAAATCAGTATCAAAGCAGAGATGACCAAAATAGAAAAAAAGAAAGAAAAGAACATAAAGGTATACCATAGGTCGGAGGACCTCCTCTGTCAAACCCAACTACTTCGGATACATCGCATGAGGATGATGCAACATAGGCACCATCCATCCATCAGCCCGCTGAATGTTGTACGAAGGAATGTACAATCGCACAAAAGAAACCTCTGAAGTCACAACCGCCGCAGATGCCGTCGGACCGCCGCCATTGTGGGAAGATACCATCGCCCGACTCGAACCCGCAGGTGGGAAAAACAGGGCATCATATATGCTGGGTGCCATCAACCAGCTCGTCACAAAGTCCATATAGTCATTCGGTGCAGTCGTATCAGTGTGCAATAAGTAGGACTCGCCAATCATCGCCGCGATCCTCACATCCTCCGACAACAATCGCTCCTACCTCATAGACGTTGGAGGCTGCGCAGGTGGCACCACCACATCCTCCTCTGCAATCTGGCGAACCACCTTCTACCCGAGATACCAGGAATGGCCGAACTCATGCGCTAGCAAACGCCTCATCTGCGCGTTCACCCCGGTTGTCCTCGCATCCTGAATGGCTGTCACCCATGGATAAATCAATACAAGATCAGAAGGTTCAAAAACCAAGACTGAAAATGGAAAGAGTCTTACCCTACCACTAGTCAGGTCATTCAAGACCTGACGCACCGCCTCTAGAGAGAGATCCCTTCGACTGCCGATTGGCCTTACGCCATCGATACAATCGACTGGAGTCCCCAACAGTGTCATCCTTCAGAGCGATCAGCGGGGTATTGCACTCAATCACATCATAAAACCACGTCTGTTAAAGATAAGAATTCATAAACAAAAAGAGACGCATAAGGAAAATGCGAATGCATGAAAAGAAATGCACAAACTGAAGAATACCTCAAGAAGGTACGTGGCTCCAGTAAAGATGTGACGACAGCACCGGCTGAATGCATCCAAAGAAGAGTAAAGGGTCGCCAAAGTCAGACTCACCCAATCATAGAAAGGGATGTTCGAAAACATCCTCAGGTACGACAAGAACCACAAATGTACGACGTCGTCGCTCGACGCCACCATGAAACCTCCCAACACCAACAAAATAAATAACCGGGCCATCTGCCTCACTTGTAGCCCATCCTCTACATCAATCACCCTACCCAACAGGATATCCTTCAGCAGGGACAGACGGATAGAATCCTCAGAAACTATCCTCCCTACATCACCAAGTGTCGCACGTACTACATCCGGTCTCACCCTCAAAGAGCGATCCACCTCTATCTTCTCTCCATCACAATCCAGCACCAATAGTTGCTGAACATCTATGGGAGTCATAATCATCTCCCCAAAGCCGAAATGAAAGGTGTGAGTAGTATCCCACCACCTCTCTCGCAAAGCGCACAGAACCGCTGTCGAACGAGGCATCTCATCCAGCGTAGATGCCAACCTCCCAAAACCCGCTGATGATACCACCCAATGCACCACAGGTGGGAGATGCTCCCAGACATCCCTGAGTCCCGTCGTCCCACGAGCGTGAATGTTCTTCAAAGAAATATCAGACTGGAAAAAAGAAAAAAAATCTCATCAGAAGTCAAGATAGAAAGAAAAATCACCAAAAAGAAAGGAATGCCAAAGGTCAGGTCACTTACATAACCGCCAGGATTCACTTTTGAAGAGCGATGATGCGACGACTCCCGCAGTAAAGTCCGCTCATTTGCAACAGGCTCAAGCGCATCAAAGGAGTTCTCACTCCCTAAAGCAAGAGGCGTCCTGGCCCTCCACTCCACATTCGCCCAGTCATCAATGGTCAACCACTCCCTGTGGACTGCGGTGCTCACAAAAGCGACCATTTCTTGAAGATCGAAATGCTAGAATGATTTGCAGAGGAATCTTAGAAAGAGAGAAAGCAAAGAAGCTGTGAAAAAAATGAAGGGATTCGCCCCCTTTATATAGGATGCCAAACGCCATGCCGATCGGCACTGACCCTAACCATACCGATCGGCAATGAATCCTTACCTTCCCGAGGAAGTCCAAAAGTCTGTGCCACTGCCGAATGGCACCCCTCATACCATGCCGACCGGCACGCCCTTAAATTTTGTACATAAATTCCGAGAAAATACCAGAAAGCCCCAAAATATTCTCAAAAAATTCCTAAAAATCCCAGGAAGGATTTAGAACATTTTCACCAAGATAATTTCGCATTTCCTCAAGCAGAACCCCTCTTTCCGAGCAAAATCCTCAAAAACCAAGTGAATCTCCTCCCGACAAATACCTGAAGGATCTCTAAGGATCGCCTGATCACTTCCCCAGTGGAGTTTTTAGAGCACCAAAATTGGTTATTCTCCCTACGAGGCCTCCTAAAGAAATAAAATCTTCCCCATCTATCAGCTCCCCAACTCAGATCAAAATCACAAGGCACTTTTTCCTACAAAATCCAATCTTTATCCACTCGTAGGTCAAAATTGACCTCGGTCTTGGATCGTCACCTGAGTTAGGTAAAAATTAACCTCGGTCCTCGATCGTCACCACTCTTAGGTCAGAATTAACCTCGATCTTGAATTGTCACCTAAGTTAGGTCATAATTGACCTCGATCCTCGGCCGCCACTACTCTTAGGTCAGAATTGACCTCGGTCTTAGATCGTCACCTCATTTAGGTCATAATTGACCTCAGTCCTCGGTCATCACCACTCTTAGGTTAGAATTGACCTCGGTCTTGGATCGTCACCTGAGTTAGGTCATAATTAACCTCGATCTTCGATCGTCACCACTCTTAGGTCAGAATTGACCTCAGTCTTGGATCGTCACCTGAGTTAGGTCAAAATTGACCTCGGTCCTCAGTCATCACCACTCTTAGGTCAGAATTGACCTCGGTCCCTGAGTTAGGTTAGAATTGACCTCAGTCCTCGGTTGTCACCACTCTTAGGTCAGAATTGACCTCGATCCTTGATCTTCACCACTCTTAGGTCAGAATTGACCTCGGTCTTAGATCGTCACCTGAGTTAGGTCAGAATTGACCTCGGTCCTCGGTCATCACCACTCTTAGGTCAGAATTGACCTCGGTCTTAGATCGTCACCTGAGTTAGATTAAAATTGACCTCGATCCTCGGTCGCCACCACTCTTAGGTCAGAATTGACCTCGGTCTTGGATCGTCACCTGAGTTAGGTCAAAATTGACCTCGATCCTCGATCGTCACCACTCTTAGGTCAGAATTGACCTCGGTTATTAGATCTTCACCTTAAGCCTACAGAATTGGCTTTGGCTCGTAAAATCGGTCATCCTCATCGCTTAAGCCCATAGATTTGGCTTTGACCCATAAAATTAGTCATCCCCAGCGCACCCCTCAGGTCCTCAGAATTGGCCCCGACCCTCTGAACCGGTCATACTCCATCAAAAGCATCATATGGTGTCTATTCGATGGTTATCCTTTGTTCTAAATTCACCCATCGAGGGGCTCTGTAGACACCCCATTCTGTTACCCCCTAACTCTCCTTAGGTCCCTAGTACCACCCTTCATCACTACAAACCCAGGTCATACCCCGAGTACTGACCTAGAAGCCATCGAGCACTCCCAAGCTCCGTTTGATCGAAAAGTTATACTCTTCAGCTCAACCAAGGCTGAATGAATCTTCAGAGGGCACTGAAATCCCTTTCCAACAGTCCATCTCGTGCGTAATTCTGGGTTACCATGCGAACGAACGATCCGCTTGCATCCGAAACTTAACCCAGAGGCCACCGGGCGCTCCCGGGCTATGTTTGACCTAAGTCAACTCTTCAGCTCAACCGAGGCTAAATGAATCTTTGAAGCGCACTGAATCCCTTTTCCAATGGTCCACTCCATGCTCGATTTCGACTTACCATGCAAACGAATGATCCGTTTGACTCTAAGACGTCACCTAATTCTTCCAGGGTCCGATTGCCAGTGACCTGGGCTTATAAAAGGAGGCCTTCACCTCATTTGCAATGGGAGCCCAGATCGGATAAAAATCGCTCTCAGCGAATCCCAAAAACCTTTCTCGAAGACAGCGCGATTTAACATCCAAATCCCTTTATAACTTCCACTTTTCATCATCCTTTTCATCAAATTTGGTGAATTAGCCACTCTCCATCATCATCCAAGTGCAAGGGCTGCTCTCCAACATTCAAGATCAAGCTCAATATCTTCAATAAGGTCCAACTTTCTCAGCTTTCTCTTAAATTCTCTTAAATTCTCAATAACTTGTTTTATTTCTTAGCACTTTTATTATCTCATATCACACATCCTAATATACTTTTTATTTAGTATTATTGCACATCTCTTATTTTCATTTAAATAAAACCCAAAAAAATAAGAAAAAGAGGGTTTGCTCATAAATTCCAAATAGGGATTTTCATACTTTTCTCACAACTAAAACCTTTTTTTTACACACGCACCCTCACAAATAAGAGATCCCCCATTTGGATTTATGGGATAAACCCCACCCCTCATTTTATATTCGAACAACATGGACTTTGATGCCTTTATAGGCCACGTAGGCGTCTCGGGGTAAAACCCGAGACTCGATTCCTATTCTCACTTTCTCTATCATTTTCTATCTTCTCTAAATCTAATTTTCTTATATTCTTATACTTGTTCTTAGTGACGTATCACCCCATATGTGTTATCGTTTCGTTATAACGATCAACGTAATGGTAATCGCGTAAATTTTATTTTCTAATAGTATTTTTCTATCTTCCTACGGATGACTCGCTATATCTCTTCCATGATACAAGTCGAGGATTCCTATCTCCACTATATATATACACATGCACACATATCACGGGGAAAATAAAGAAGGAAAATAACAAACATCCATGAGAGACCAAAAGGGTGGAATGGGTGCCTAACACCTTCCTATTTTGTAACTTAGCCTCTGAACCCTTCTCGAATCATTTTGGGTTCGTATGCACCAGTATGTCTATAGATGCCATCTTTCGGGATGGCTTCCCTTTTTTCTTTTCTCCGTTTTGAGTAAAATAGACTAGCGACTCCAAATCTCTCTACATTTTTACACCTCATCTCAAATGAAGCCGACCGAAGCGCTCCCAAGAGGGACGCGCATGACTCGAGGATATTTCCTTCACGCGCCCGCCCGCGACGAGGATCGTAGATGGCCATAACACCTAAAGCAAACTCCTACCCTCGAGGAATATCCACTTTCTCATTTACTGCTGGTGCTACTGCCCTTGAACAGTCTTATGGGGCTTCTGCTAATTAGACTATAATCTCTTCCATGAACCTTGTCCCTAAGATTCATTATAATTTCTACGGAATCCTCCATCTGCCTTGGGTCCACTTTTTTGGCACCTTTTATCAAACTTCCTCTTATGGTCAATGTGGCCACGAAAAAGCGTAAGTTCATCGTCAATAACCTATGCGTATGTAGTATAAGCCAGATTTACTAAAAAATTATGATGTATAGGGTAAATGATCCCCTTCACAAAGCATCCAATCTTCTTATTCTTTGGGTCAACCTCCTCAGGAGCGAATAGTGACATATTTGTTCATTCTCATAATCTGTGACAATACAGGTCCATTACCATAGTAGAAAAAACTCAGTCTTCTTTCTGTGAACGGATAGTCTCGAGGAAGTACTTCTGTTTAAAATTCATCATAAACTCTTCACAACTCAACTAATCTATTTGTGTGACTTCAGAAACATTCTCCTACCACTGGATAGCATCTACGATCAAATGAAAACTGGAAATAACCTGCTTTGTCACATTTATGCACATCAAAATCATCAAATGATTCTCAATGTCACGACACCATGAAAATGTTACCAAAGGGTCAGTAGAGATAGAGAACGTGGTTTGAATGTTCTTCATAAAGGCTCCCCTGAAAATTTCCCAAATCACTGTATGAGTTGGTGTAGCCTACTACGGTGCCTCAAGTAGCCTTTCTTATCTGCTTGCAACTAAACCTGTCTGCACTACCTGTGAGATTAAATGTGACACCATGTACATTTTAATACTTAGGTTGATTTAGTCTAGTTATTAAATTATACAGGTTACTAAATTAATTTAATACCATCATTAGAATGAAATAGAAATAATAGATAAAGATGAACAAAATGAGTGTGATATGAATAACCTTAAATATAAATAAATCTGGAATGGAATCAATCACCACATAAATATGCTAAATAAATGAAAAGGTCAACAATAATTCTTGGATACATGCTAACTAACTGAATTCTCAAAACTACCAATCTAAAATAAACAGAGTATAATGTCTACAAAGGTAAAAGTGATAGACCTCACTCCACTCAAAACCATAAAATATAAAGTAGGTCCCAAAACCTACATTTATGAAATTGGTGATGACTGGAATAATCACTCAGTGCTCACAAGAGATGAAGATAAGTCGAACGTACTACTGGAGAACCTGGAAATAACACAAAGGGTCATGCCCACCGCAATATAAAAACTTATGCAACACAAATAACAAGACTGACAGTCATATATATAGAGAGAGATAATAAATCCACAATTTCCTATTAACTTAACGATAACTCGCAACACCATAACTAGTGTTAATTTAATTATGAACTTTTATAATTTTGTTATAATCACACTAGTTCCCATTAAATAAGAGATCATTAGCATACCCAATAACACTTCATGATATCACTATATATAAATCAAGACCAACCCCCAACTAATTAACGGGGCCACTAGTATGCCAAATAATAAAACCAGGACTAGCCCCCAACTAACTAACGAGGTCACTAGTACAACAATTAATAATCGAGGACAAGTTCCCAACTAACTAACATGTTCACTAGCTTGTAACTCCACGATTTTTACCATGCACGGACTGAATCAGCCACAAGTAGTTAACGAGGTCACTAGTGGAAATTTTTTATCATTTTTATCGAGTACGGACCAAAACCAATCCAACCCACACACATCCATGATAATATCCAAACAATTATAAAACCATGACTCCATATGGAGACATGCCTAAATCATAATTATCAATCCCCGACCCTCTCTATAACATTAGCCTAATAAGATAATTAATACGTTTTAGAAGATTACTCTCTTTCATCCCAATATAGTTAAATATGTTTAACACTTTAACTTTTGTCTTATAACATTTCAATTACTTTAAGAGGTAACATAAAATAAAATCATATAGAGGAAACTAAGTCCAAGCATTCAATATTATAATTTAGCATTTCGAGTGCTACTAGGTCATAGAAAGGATTAATAACATATGAAAGTCATATAAATAACTTGTTCTTAATAGCATAAGGGGATTAAAAATCCAAATTCATTTTAATAGAATAACCGCTTATTAAAACATGCTCATATAATTTAAGTTTCAATATCTTTAACCTTTTCATATATGATTTCCAATAGAATTAATTAAGAACATGTGACAAATTAGTTCTAAAGATGATTAAATTACATACATGTAATAGTTTATGATTTTAATTTTATATTAAACTGCGTATAATCCAATTACGACAAGAAAAGGTTATACACTTGCTATTATTCCAATTTACGTAACTTATATACATGAAATGTGAAGAATAAATTTAATATTTCCTTGTTGTATAATTTGAGGATGTGTGGAGATGATGATGATGACCCTCCCTTGAATGATGTTTGAATTCCTCTTTGTGTTCTTCCTTATTCTTTCCCTCTTGAACTTGATTCTTGTATGTTAATGGAGTTTTAGTCTCTTGGATGAATTTGGGTTTATGTGTAAAGAGTATGGGGAGGTTAGGGTTTTAAAAGTGAAGATTTATGAGCTAAAACAAGTGAAAAACGAGCATATATATATATTTAAAATAATACGACCAGTTCAACAAGCAAGGGACGCACAACCTAATCACGATCGTGGCTGGTGTTCCCAGCGGTCATGAACTCCTGGAGCCTCTTCCTTTCTCTTTCCATTTTTCCTTTATTTTATTTACCCCAAATTCATTTTTATTAATTATCAAACGCCAACTCATTTGAACGCACACTACTCTTAGCTTGCCTTAATCCTGGTCACCAAGTAACCACCAAAAAACCATGTTAATCATAAGCCAAAATTCATATTTCCATTAAACCATTAAGCTAATTATCCAAAAATGATTAATCTAAGTCCAATGTGTTATCCCATTATCCAAAAAATCCGAGTATTTGTCATGTAGTGAGGTGAAGCCTCCTAATGATAGTGAGATAATGAAATGTATAACGTACAGGCGTGACCTATGCGAATGTTGTCGGTTGGGAGCACAATGTGAAGTGTCTCCAAAGAGAATGCAAAACGATGTTACTGTGAAGAAAAGGCTATAGTGATTGAGCGCCGTAATGTGTAGTTAGTTTGTGTACGGAAAAGGATATCCAGAATTGTGCTACCTGATAGGCCTTATTTTCCGAATTCGGGACGAAATTCAGTTATTACGGGGGAAGTATGTAATACCCCGTATTTTTATAGCTTTTAAATTATGGGATTTATTTAATTTAATTGAGATAAATTAATTTAATTTTAATCCGGAATGTTGCTTTAAATATTTACTAGCGTGACGAGAGTTAGTAATTATTGGAAATTTTTTATCTGTTGAATATTACTGGATGAGTATAGTAATATATGAGATTTATTGTTATAATATTGTCACGTGTGAATAAAATGACAATTATGGAAATTTAAGTCGGAACGTGCTCGTGTCACGTCGGGACTAATTTTGTTAAATAAAAAGTGAATATTTTATAAGTTGCCCATATGGTCGTTTTGAGTGCGCCAACGCGTCCGGTAGGGTCGAGATAGTCAGAAATGTGTACCCGGGGGTTTAGTTTGGGTCTCAGGGTGTTTTTAGGCCTAATTGGTACCCCGGGAGGGCAATTTAGTCATTTCACCTTTTTGGGTAATTAAACCCACGAAATTGAGCAACCAATATCAGCCATCTAGGTTAGTCCTTTAGGGTTAGAATATCCATAAATCAAGTGACGGCCAATGGAGAAGAGAGGAGAGAGCTCCAAGGCAATTCAAGGCCAAAAAGTCACCGGTTTGCACCGCCGCCACCACCACCGCGTAGATCGCGAGACGAGGAACGCAACCATACCAAAATTAGCCGTGAATCAGAATACCAAAAATCCCAGGCAAGTGTTTAACTTGCGTATTTTCGTTAATGCAATCTTCATATTGGTTTAGGATTGATTAGAGATGATAAATATGGAAGAACACCCAATTTGCGTAAGGAAAATGCATGTAGAAATGATTTACATGAAATTCTGGAATCCTTGCCATGTAGAGGAATATAACCCACGAAATTTTGATGATATATTAGAAGGAAATTTTGGTAAAAACAGATTAGAACCTTGATTAAGAAAAACTCTAGGGTTCTTGATGATTAGATGGAATTTTGGGTTAATTATCCATGTTTAATGTTAGATATACACATGCTTTACATCAAAAACATCTGGTATAACGTTTTAATGATGGTAGTAAGATTTTTGGGACGTTTAGAATGGAAAAACATGATTTTGGATGAAGAAATTTGGTAGAACCCGTAACTGCATTTCTGCAGAATTTTTCGCAGACCTGCTTGATCGATCGATCGAGCCTAGAGCTTCGATCGATCGAAGGTTCGATCGACCGAGACCCAGACCTCGATCGATCGACCCCTCCTGGCAGACTCTTATTTCCCTTGTTTACTTAGTCGAATTGAATTTATCGTGAAATAATTCTTGGGTATCCTTAATGAAATGTTTTGGGAGATAGGAAAGACCAGTAGGACATTTGAATAAGTGTTGAGAAATTTTTGATAAGATGAGAATCTTATTTTTGGGATAATTATATATTGAACTATGAAACTACGTATATCAAGTGAGAGAATGCGACGAATAGCTACGATAGTGAATAGAGGTATACCTACTTAATTTTCCTACTTGGAAGGATAGAGTCAACGAATGTCACGTATTAAGTGAGAAAACCCTTCGAGTTAAGGTTAGAGATGAAACCTTATACGTAATACTAATAATGTGAAATGTAGAATAAATGGTATAATTATGGGTGACGAGAAGAACCTATATTAATATGATAAAGTGGTATATTTATATGATTGTGTGTACATATATTATATACTTGTGAAAATCATGCCCACGCTACTTGCTATCCCTGAGGTTACCGCTCTGGGAAAAGTCTTATCTCGATGGGACCTTTATGGGGGATATTGACTTGTACCCTAGAATATAGATATCCTTGGTACAGGCTATCGATGTGATAATTCAGACGGTCCTAAGAGACGCAGGCATGTGCCATCCTCTTAGAGACTTGGAATCTATGCTTCGCCTCAATATTGTTTGTGTATTTATGTTAATACAATTCGAGAGTGATTCCGATTGTATTCCCCTTAATATGAGTAATATGGGGTTCTGGATAGTAGAGTATGCACGCACCATAGTTTTATGAGGGGTGCTGTTATTTTATATATATTATACGAGTAGTTAATATATATATATATGAGAGTTTGAAATTTGAAACTGCCTACTGTGATTTGATAAGTAGGACTTGGTTGATGACTCAGATAGTGAATACTTGTTTCGTGAAAGTATAATATGTTACTGAGAAACTTTATAATTTAATAAAAGATAAAACGAGAATTGTGTTACTAATCGGGAAGTAACCTTTTTAAACAAAATATTGTTCGGTTTCGAAATCTTATGAGTAGGTTAAGATACGATAAATTATTGGAAAAGGTTAGTATGATAAAATTGTTAAGAAACTGTTGGTAAGGTTAGTGCGATAGGTGTGCACATTAGAAGAGAGGTGAGTATTTCTCAAGAGAGTGACGCACTAATATGTTGTTGCATTGGCCTGTATCAATTTAAATACTTACTAAACGTATTTTAAAAATCAAACAAACTTTCGGGCTCTGACCCGTTTCTTTTTCTCTCTCTCTCTTTTATATATATGTATATATTTCAGGTGCCCAGCCACAGGGGCGTCTTGCTTATGATCCCCCGAGAGGAACGTGCTGCAGCTTAGGTGGGAGTTGCAGGTCACTTGCGTAGACGGCTTCTTTTATTGACTCCACTTCTAGTATTCTCATTTATTGGGCATGTGTCGCCCTTTCCATTATTTCATTGTTGTTGGGACATTTATATTTCAGTTGTTTCCAGTATTGTTCTATGGGATTTATTCAGTTTGGATTTGTGACTTTAGTTTTCATATGTTGACATTCGATTGTCGAATGGATTATATTATTTTGGTTTACTGTGGTGTGATTCTTAATTTGTAGAAATGTTGTTTTTAAATAAATAAATCTTTTTCTTTAATTAAAATTTGGAAAGTATGTATGAAAATGGTTTTGACACTTAGCTTAATTATTTAGGGTGTTATATTGAAAAATTTATTTTTATCGACAGTGATGCTGAGAATGAACCAACTGTTTACCTTGATTTAATTTAATAAAGGAGTGATCGCCCGGTATTTAATTAGGCGGGGTGTCACAGGTGGTATCAGAGCATCAGGTTCTAGTGTCCTTAGGATCTTTACGGCTTATTATGCTTTCAACGTTGCTTTGTTTGTTATAGAGCCCTATGTTTAGGATTGTTGATTCCCTTGACGAGATTTCGTTCTCCTGCTATAATGTGTATACACTAGTGAATTCTAATTTCGTTCGGATGTGTGCGTGTGCCGAGCGATGACGGATGTCAGAAGAGGACCGTTAAGCGTACATTAGGAGGAAGGGCTCAGTTGATATTAGGAAATGTATTCGAGGATGACGACCGTAGTCGAGGTCACCTCCATTATGGCACGAGAAGAGACGACTAGAAAGGCGACTAAGGTGCAGCAATGAATTTTCAAATGCTGTTATAGTCAAATGAGGTGCGAGGGTAAACTTACCCAACATATTTCAAAAACGTGTAGAGACTGTCAGTGGGAAATTTTAGAAACGCTAAGATTGTATGTATTTACCAAAGTAGGTAAAGTATCCAAAGGCTTAGATATAAGACAGAGTGTGGCAAACTGAAAGTGAAAATTTAGAGAAAATTTTCTTGGCTTTCGGGACGAAATTATAATGGTTGGAGTCAATAACCAATTTTAGAAGTAGAATTGCTATGCCTATAGGAGAACCTTAGGTATAGTGCTGACCTTATGTTCCTTCCTTAACTGTTCAGGATTAGAAGCAAGTGTGGTTCTGAACTCATTGAGAGAGGGTATGTCAGAGGCCCATTCATAAATATGAATCTTAACCGTTAGCAAATTTTGTATTGGAAGAAGTAGATACTAGTGGAGGAAACGACTCCAAGTGGGAGACCAACTTGTAATAATAGTTGATAATACTCGAGGAGGAAATTCTAATGGACGACCGATTTAGAGGTTGACGTTGTCATATTTTGTCAAAATAGATGATAACGCTTCTTTGTGGGGGAAGTTAAAGAAATCGAAGAATTTAGTCGAGAATGAGACTGAATGCAACGATGGTGGTATAGCACCACAAAAGGATGTGGATACACATCAGGAAAACCATTTAAATGCTTCAGATCGTTAAATTCTTACCAAGTGATGGTAAATTCAGTAAGTACTATTATAGATAGTAACATGATCTTTATGGCCTGAAAAGTTAAGAGAACAATCGGGATGCTTAACAGGAATCGAGTTTACTAAAGTCCGAGAGGAGGACAAATCCTAACCTGGTTTGTAGGATAGGTGGTAAGTGGATTATGTACTGAGGTATTTCGTGCGGAGTGAGATCGCTCGCGATAATATGTTCCAAAGTGAGAAAAAGGGACAAGAATACGGTGCCTAGTAAAAGGCAACGATTAAAATAATTTTGTTATGGTTTGGGCAGACGTGTTATGTCCGAAAACCATATGCGCAGTCAAGACGATTGACAAGGTTGAAGTGTAAGTTGTATCCTAAGAGGATGAGGCGTGTTTATGTGACACGAAAGAGTCACTATATTTTGTTCATTGCTAGATTAGCATGTGAGACGAGCTTAATGCATATAATTAAATGTTACCATTATGTGAATATTTTTCCCTAGTGTAGCGGGATTTTTCTTTAGTACTATCCGCGGAAGATGAATGAGTATATCAACAGTGTTTTATAATTTATTGAGGTTACTCGTTGTAGTGATGCGATACACGAGTATGATATTATCTTGTTTAACACATTACAGAAATGGTTAGTACGATAGTGAGAATTTATTGCAAGGCTATCGGAGTGGTTGCATTAGTGCAACATGTTTTATGTTTGTTTTGGCGAGGCTTTACCTGTGAGAAGGTTGGACTCGCACTTATATTACCTATCCAAGAGACTTCGGAGGAGATAGTGGGCTCGAGATATTCGATGCCAATGTATGCATAGACTTTGTCAGTATAATATTGTATGTATCGAAATTTACCATTGATCGAAAAGATTTGACCCAATATTATGTTTAGCACTCCAGACTTAGTGATAGGAAGAGTACAGTGTTATATTTACCCTTTAGAGAGGTGGGAGATAAGATTTATACCTCTATTATTAGGGAAAGAAATTTCGAGAATTCCGAGTGTATGTATTCGAGGTTTATGAAATGCTATTACCACCAACCTATACTGAACAATTGTGCAATTTGGTGAAACGTTCTTTGTTAAGCATAATTACGGGAGAAATTGTAACTTTTCTGTCAAGGGACGGAATAAAGGGGTATACACTATGGACGGAGGACCTAACTGATTTCGATAACCGACAATGCTAGGTAGTAGTGTATCGGGGGGGTTTCTTGTTTGGATTTCGCTTTGCGAGACATCCCACGCATGAAACTTAGCGTAAGGTTGGAAATAGAGAGACGTTTGGTCACTATTCCATGAATTCGGTACCCTGGTTGAAATGGGATCAAGTAATTATATATGTAAGTTGGAAATGGAATTTTTTTTAAGGTCATTGGAGCCGGATTTTTGCGGTAGGAAAGCATTAAAAGTTATCCCCACGAGTTGAGGGGTGGAATGATGATAAGGAGAATTTAAGAATTTTGATTTCTAGGGTGATTGAGAGTACCCAAATGTCATAACCGCGTACAGAACAAAAGGTGAATAAAGAGTTGGAATCATTGTTAGCATGGATTATCTGGAAAGAACTTTATGTTATACAAAAGAGATGACCTGTAATTATTTTGATGAATAGAGCGTTAGTAGTTTATTTTGGTTGTTGTACCTATTTGGGAAAATTGTTGTACTTATCTGAGGAAGGTTGAGAATTATTATTCCTCTTTTATTGTCATGGAATTTAAATGCCCTATCCCTTCTATTCCGTTGAATTTAGTTAGTCCTACAGATGAGTAGCACGCCGTTCGCTCTCCCAGGGCGGTCGGAGTGTTGCAAGAATGTGGGTATCTTGGTTAACTACAGTTAAAATAGTCCGAGTCGAAAGGACGTGGTAATAGACGTGTGAAATATATGTTTGTGGGACTAGTATAACGAAGTGGAAGTGATAGAGTGGATTAAACATCACATGAGGGGCGATAATCCATACATAAGTGTGCAATTAGAATAGCATGCCCTAACTTGATTGGAAGGCTGTGGGAAGCCATTCAAGAATTGGTATTCCTTGAATATAGTAGAATTTAATTGTTATGAAGCATGCCCGAAGCGGAGTTGTTATTAGTCAAGTGTGAGAGAGACTCACACATATAAAGAGTAATGATGTTATTATAGTATAAGAGATCCAGAAGTGTGCTTCGTGGAGAGAAGAGCACGGGTGGAACTTTCGGCATACTACAAGGAAGGAAGGGGAGTATTACGTGTCACTTAATGTGAGACATTTCAAGGGAAGAATCGATGTTTAGCGAGGCGTAGTGAGTAGTCTCTACATGCACTGCCCATAGGTAAGGTTTGGTTGAAAGAGGAGAATCAACCAAATAATTTTGTGTTTATCGAAAATTCCTGAAATTGGAAGAGGTTGGCAAAATTGGTAAAGTTCTTGGATGGGTTGCCATCCTCAAAACAGATCAAGGGTTTATCCCGAACATGTGAATTAAGTCACCGAGAAGGAAGTGATTGATATTCCTTTGGGCTGGCTTACAATATTGACTAGTATGCCCCAGACTTCCTTTGAAAGGAAGGATCGCGCCAGTGCATGGTCCGGTGCAGTATAAATTTCTGAATCAGGATGAGATTGGTGAATCCCACCTTTGATATGGGATTTCAGGAACCAACGGAGATAAGATTTCGTTTCAAGTAGGATGTATCACCCTTAGCCAGGGAATAAGTGCATGGTGATTAAAGATTAGTGGAGCCACGTGAAGGACATTTTGAAATCTTGGTACGATGATTTCAAGAATGCTTTGTAGAAGCACTCGTACCTGTTTGTCGTGTATGAGGTACTTATTAAGGTTTTGTTATGGAAGAACCTCGACTATTATCCTTCCGTATGTTTAGAGGAGAGTAGATAATCAGAATTTTTGGATCGGTCGAGAAAATATCCGATAACTATGGTAGAATTCCACGACTGTTTTAGACGAGCAAGAGTGATCAAATGTTCGTAATATTTTCTCAGAATGGGAGTTTTGTATATGAAAAAAATCCTAGTATTTGTCATGTAGTGAGGTGCGGCCTCCTAATGATAGTGAGATAATGAAATGTATAACGTACAGGCGTGACCTATGCGAATGTTGTTGATTGGGAGCACAATGTGAAGTGTCTCCAAAGAGAATGCAAAACGATGTTACTGTGAAGAAAAGGCTATAGTGATTGAGCGCCGTAATGTGTAGTTAGTTTGTGTACGGAAAAGGATATCCAGAATTGTGCTACCTGATAGGCCTTATTTTCCGAATTTCGGGACGAAATTCAGTTATTAGGGGGGAAGTATATAATACCCCATATTTTTATAGCTTTTAAATTATGGGATTTATTTAATTTAATTGAGATAAATTAATTTAATTTTAATCCGGAATGTTGCTTTAAATATTTACTAGCGTGACGAGAGTTAGTAATTATTGGAAATTTGTTATCTGTTGAATATTACTGGATGAGTATAGTAATATATGAGATTTATTGTTACAATATTGTCACGTGTGAATAAAATGACAACTATGGAAATTTAAGTCGGAACGTGCTCGTGTCACGTCGGGACTAATTTTGTTAAATAAAAAGTGAATATTTTATAAGTTACCCGTATGGTCGTTTTGAGTGTGCTAACGCGTTCGGTAGGGTCGAGATAGTCAGAAAAGTGTACCCGGGGGTTTAGTTTGGGTCTCGTGGCATTTTTAGGCCTAATTGGTACCCCGGGAGGGCAATTTAGTCATTTCACCTTTTTGGGTAATTAAACCCACGAAATTGAGCAACCTATATCAGCTATCTAGGTTAATCCTTTAGGGTTAGAATATCCAGAAATCAAGTGACGTCCATTGGAGAAGAGAGGAGAGAGCTCCAAGGCAATTCAAGGCCAAAAAGTCACCGGTTTGCACCGCCGCCACCACCACCGCGTAGTTCGCGAGACGAGGAACGCAGCCATACCAAAATCAGCCGTGAATCAGAATACCAAAAATCCCAGGCAAGTGTTTAACTTGCGTATTTTCATTAATGCAATCTTCATATTGGTTTAGGATTGATTAGAGATGATAAATATGGAAGAACACCCAATTTGTGTTAGGAAAATGCATGTAGAAATGATTTATATGAAATTCTGGAATCCTTGCCATGTAGAGGAATATAACCCACGAAATTTTGATGATATATTAGAAGGAAATTTTGGTAAAAACAGATTAGAACCTTGATTAAGAAAAACTCTAGGGTTCTTGATGATTAGATGGAATTTTGGGTTAATTATCCATGTTTAATGTTAGATATACACATGCTTTACGTCGAAAACATCTGGTATAACGTTATAATGATGGTAGTAAGAATTTTGGGACGTTTAGAATGGAAAAACATGATTTTGGATGAAGAAATTTGGTAGAACCCGTAACTGCATTTCTGCAGAATTTTTCGCAGACCTGCTTGATCGATCGATCGAGCCTAGAGCTTCGATCGATCGAAGGTTTGATCGATCGAGACCCAGACCTCGATCGATCGACCCCTCCTGGAAGACTCTTATTTCCCTTGTTTACTTAGTCGAATTGAATTTATCGTGAAATAATTCTTGGGTATCCTTAATGAAATGTTTTGGGAGATAGGAAAGACCAGTAGGACATTTGAATAAGTGTTGAGAAATTTTTGATAAGATGAGAATCTTATTTTTGGGATAATTATATATTGAACTATGAAACTACGTATATCAAGTGAGAGAATGCGGCGAATAGCTACGATAGTGAATAGAGGTATACCTACTTAATTTTCCTACTTGGAAGGATAGAGTCAACGAATGTCACGTATTAAGTGAGAAAACCCTTCGAGTTAAGGTTAGAGATGAAACCTTATACGTAATACTAATAATGTGAAATGTAGAATAAATGGTATAATTATGGGTGACGAGAAGAACCTATATTAATATGATAAAGTGGTATATTTATATGATTGTGTGTACATATATTATATACTTGTGAAAATCATGCCCACGCTACTTGCTATCCCTGAGGTTACCGCGCTGGGACAAGTCTTATCTCGATGGGACCTTTATGGGGGATATTGACTTGTAAACTAGAATATAGATATCATTGGTACAGGATATCGATGTGATAGTTCAGACGGTCCTAAGAGACGCAGGCATGTGCCATCCTCTTAGAGACTTGGAATCTATGCTTCGCCTCAATATTGTTTGTGTATTTATGTTAATACAATTCGAGAGTGATTCCGATTGTATTCCCCTTAATATGAGTAATATGGGGTTCTGGATAGTAGAGTATGCACGCACCATAGTTTTATGAGGGGTGCTGTTATTTTATATATATTATACGAGTAGTTAATATATATATATATGAGAGTTTGAAATTTGAAACTGCCTACTGTGATTTGATAAGTAGGACTTGGTTGATGACTCAGATAGTGAATACTTGTTTCGTGAAAGTATAATATGTTACTGAGAAACTTTATAAGTTAATAAAAGCTAAAACGAGAATTGTGCTACTAATCGGGAAGTAACCTTTTTAAACAAAATATTGTTCGGTTTCGAAATCTTATGAGTAGGTTAAGATACGCTAAATTATTGGAAAAGGTTAGTATGATAAAATTGTTAAGAAATTGTTGGTAAGGTTAGTGCGATAGGTGTGCACATTAGAAGAGAGGTGAGTATTTCTCAAGAGAGTGGCGCACTAATATGATGTTGCATTGGCCTGTATCAATTTAAATACTTGCTAAACGTATTTTAAAAATCAAACACACTTTCGGGCTCTGACCCGTTTCTTTTTCTCTCTCTCTCTTGTATATATATGTATATATTTCAGGTGCCCAGCCACAGGGGCGTCTTGCTTAGGATCCCTTGAGAGGGACGTGCTGCAGCTTAGGTAGGAGTTGCAGGTCACTTGCGTAGACGGCTTCTTTTATTGACTCCACTTCTAGTATTCTCATTTATTGGGCATGTGTCGCCCTTTCCATTATTTCATTGTTGTTGGGACATTTATATTTCAGTTGTTTCCAGTATTGTTCTATGGGATTTATTCAGTTTGGATTTGTGACTTTAGTTTTCATATGTTGACATTCGATTGTCGAATGGGTTATATTATTTTGGTTTACTGTGGTGTGATTCTTAATTTGTAGAAATGTTGTTTTTAAATAAATAAATCTTTTTCTTTAATTAAAATTTGGAAAGTATGTATGAAAATGGTTTTGACACTTAGCTTAATTATTTAGGGTGTTAAATTGGAAAATTTATTTTTATCGACAGTGATGCTGAGAATGAACCAACTATTTACCTTGATTTAATTTAATAAAGGAGTGATCGCCTGGTATTTAATTAGGCGGGGTGTCACACTCAGAAGTTGCTTCTTGAATAGTAACAATTCTCTTGAAAGCTTTGGAACCTTTTGGACTAGCTGAAATATCTCCAAATTTGTTTCTCATAAATTTTACCCATAAACCATTATCGAATTTCCACTTCTAATAAAGCTTAAGACTTGAAGATTTTATTATATCTTCCATATTTCTTATACTGAGACCACCTTGCTCATTCGGAAGACAAACATTATCCCATTTTTTCCACTGATGATGCTTTTTTGATGAACAACCACCCCACCAAAATTTACTAAGTATAGATTTGATACTGTTTAACACAACTTTAGGAGGAGAAATGACTGCTAGAAGATGGAAAGGAATAGATGATAAAACATGTTTAATAATAGTGAGTCTACCTCCTTAATAAATAAGCTTTGAGGACCAATTGAAAATCTTGTTTCTCACATTGTTTAGAAGGGCAATAAAATGCTCAATTTTTTATCTTCCAGGACTGAGGGGGCATCGCAGATATTTAATTGGAAAGGACTTGTGATGAAGACCAGTAGTCTTTTCTATATCTTTAATTATACTCTTCTTGGTCTTCTTTGACATGTAGAAGTCACTTTTCTCCAAATTGACAAGCTGCCCTAATGCTCTTTCAAATTCTGAAAACTACCTTAAAGAGAGTTTTGAGAGATGTTTTACCTGCATTACTAAAAATAATAAGATCATCAGCAAATCCCAAATGACTGATAATAATACTTATAGGGGGATAAGAGAGAGGGATAGCCTTGTTATTTTTAAACAAAAGGTTCAATTTTCTATTGAGAACCTCTGTGGCTATTATAAAAAGACTAGGAGATAGAGGGTGTACTTGTCTTAGACCTCTGGTTGAATTGAAAAATTCCGCATTTTGACCATTCACAATAATGGAGAACCAATTATAAGGAATAAATCTCTAAATCAAGTCAATGAACACCTCACAAAACCCAAATTTTCTCAAAGTGGAGCACAAGAAAGACCAATGGACTCTATCATAAGCTTTCTCCATATTTAGCTTAAAGATAATATTACCTCAATGGACCTTTTTCCCTAGGGACTAGATTATTTCTTGAGCCAAGAGAATGTTATCTTGAATACATCTAACTTTGACAAAACCACTTTGACTGGGGGAAATAATTGAGGGAATAATAGTACCAAGCCTATCACAAATGATTTTTGATATAACTTTGTTGGAAAAGTTGCACAAGCGAATTGGCCTAAAGTTGGAATAATGGCTAGGGCTACTTACCTTAGGAATTAGCATGATATTTATACTAGACCAACTTCTAGTCATGTCTGCTCCATTAAATAAACTTTGCACTGCTTTAATAAAGTCATCCTTTATAATCCCCCAATACTTTGAATAAAACAAGCCTCCAAATCCATCTGGCCCAGGAGCACTGTCATCTTTGAGGTTTTTGACTGCCTTATAAATCTCCTTCTTCTGTTGGAATAGCAATAAGACTGTCATTTTCTTCATCTTTAATGGAATGAGGGATAAGGTTCATATATTCATCATTAATGTTGAGAAAATTAGCTTTCCAAAGCTTAGAAAAATGATTGATGAATTCCTTCTTTAGTGTCTTCTATCTGCCCCTCCTGGTTTGTGATGATTAATGACTAGAAGATTCCTCTTAACCTTAACTATTGTATTAAACAGTTTAATGTTAGAGTACCCATCCTTAAGCCATTTTAACTTGCACTTTTGAGCCGAATAACTTTCTTCCATACTGAGGGCATGATTTAGTTGAGCCTTACATTCTTGCAGACCACTTCTAGTTGAATTTGAAGGGTGACCCTCAAATTTTGCCTCTTTAATTAATAGGTGATCTTCCAAATCATTAACTTTTTGTAAGATATTCTTTACATGATTATCATTCCATTCTCTCAATTTTTCTTAACATTCTTCAATTTCTGTGCAAAACAGTTCATAGGAGAAGCGGTATCTCTTAAGTTACAAGCATCTCTAATCACCTGATCAATAGATTTATCCAAAGTCCACATATGGAGAAATTTTAAAGGCCTGGGACAGCCATCTAAAGCTTTTTTAATGGACAACAACAATGGACTATGATATGAACAATGTTTGTGCAGATGAGTAATAGATTGGTTAGGAAATTCAGTTAACCATTGAGTGTTCACTAAACCTCTATCCAATTTACTAAAGATAGTGCCTTCCACTCTATTATTAGTCCAGGTAAATCTGGAACCATTAAATCCCAAATCTATAAGATCACAATTGGCAATCATATCTCTGAAATCTTGAGTAACATTAAATTCAATTTCATTCCCATCAATCTTTTCTTCTTCATTTGCCACCACATTAAAATCTCCAATCACCATAAGAGTTTGGGAACTAAGATGGGTGGATATATCTTCAAGCATTTCCCAAGGGATTTTTCTCTTTTCTGCAGAACATTTAGCATACACAATGATAATGAATTGAGTTTTATTATAACTAGGCCATTGAACCTTCATTAACAAGAGCTGATCCTCATATCTGATTACTGTCGCTATAATTTTAGTATACCATATAAGCCATATTTTATTTAAGTTGTTATGAACACTGTTGGAGAAGCCCCATTTTCTTTGATATTTGATCATTTTACTAGAGTCAATTTTAGGTTCTAACAGAGCAATAGCTGGAAGGTAATATGATCTCTTAAGCCTCTTAACTCTTCGATTTATTGCTTTACTTGCTACACCTCTAATGTTCCAACATATGAAATTAATCATTAATTAGCAGAGGATCTAGAATTTTGAGTTTTTACCTTACCACTGGATCTTGTAACGGTTTTGAACAGAGGATCAAAGAGAACAATTGAGTGTTTTTTTGGTTTGAAACCTTTTTTTGCATTGACAAAAATTGGGATTTATTTGTGAACTTCATGCTCCTTTTTATTCCTTAACTCTTTAGCCTTCTGATATGAGTTCCATTTCTCATAAAAAGAAGATGAAAATATCTTTAATTCCTCTACCATTGGGACATTCTTCTTGCATTTCTCAGAGTCTGGTAGGAATTCTTTGTAAGGCTCGTTAGAGTATTCCTTTTTAAGAAATTGAGTGCATTTTGGAGAAACATAACAGTTGCCAAGATATATTTCTCCTACATCAGAAATATAATGATGTCTAATTATAAATTGATTAGCATCTTCTATTGGTTGCACCATCTGTGTGATTAAAGACATTTCAGACCCTTCTTGAAGAACTTCTTATATGAGGACATTATCTTGATCTTCTTTATCTTCTTCCATTTGTAGGTTTTCCTTCTGCTTCTCCACATAAATAGGCTTTGTAGTAATCTCCTTACTAGCCTTATTCAGCTTTGGCTTCAACTGTGAGGGATCTTTAAACACACATTTGATTTCTTCATGTACTTATTTCTTGCAAAAATCACAATAGGATGGTATCTTTTCATAAATAATTTGTTGCCAGAATCCATGAAAACCACGACCAATCCACACGCAATGGGTTCTCTCCTGTTAAAGATTAAGTTCTACACAGACCCTAGCAATGCTAGGCCTAGTGATAGATGCTGTAGATGAATCCATTTTGAGAAGCTTACCAACCAATTGATCTATGGAGTAAAGTGAGGACTTTGCAAAGAAATGTAGAGGAAGGTTTGGAAAATTCATCCATATTGGAAGAATGGGAGATTCTTCATTAGGACTAAAATCTTCTGTTCATTTAAACGTTCTTATAGGGAATTTACTAATATACGATTGATCTCTTAGCCATAATCTTCTTCGCAATTAAGCTGGATAAGAATATGCTTTGAATCAATCAATCCTGTGGTGAAAGAATCCTTTAATGAGAATGTTTGAAAAGATTTATGAATGACTTCTAATGTCGGTCTACCATGGGAAAATTTCCCAATGATTGAATTCTTGAATGGATCTGAAAGGGCTGCAATATCTTCTTCTGAGAAAAGCACTGCAGGTTCACCTTTGAATGAGGTGGGGTTTTTTAGATTTAGTTCTTTAGGAGCAGTATTGGCGACAACAAAGGACCTATTTTAAGGATTAGGATCAGGTGGCTTAGGAATGGGGGGGGGGGGCTTAAGAAGTTGGTGGCATGGCAGCCATGCAAACCCTAGAACGCATGAGGTCGCCCTAGAGAGAGAGAGAGAGTAACTAAACACCTATATATGTTTTGAGGGATTATATCTCTTCTAAATATTCATCACACTCTTTAGGTTCTCTGAATTAGACCTTGGCCCTCAAAATCAGGTCGCAATATACCCTATATAGGTCCTAGGAATTAGACCTTTGACTCTCAGAATTGGGCCGCAATCCTTGTGTTAGTCGTATACACTCTTTAGGTTCTTAGAATTCTAAATTGGCCCTCAAAATTAGGTTGCGATACCTATATTGGTCGTATACACTCTTTAGGTCCCAATAATTTGACCTTGGCCTTTGAAATTAAGCCACGATCCCCACATTGGCCCTCAAAATTAGGCCACTATCCCAGTATTGGTAGCATATACTCTTTAGGTCCTCAAAATTATACCGTGGCCCTCAGAATTAGGCCGCGATCCCCATACTACTCGCATACCTTCTTTAGGTCCTTATAATTAGACCTTAGTCTTTAGAATTAGGCCATAAACCAAACAAAATTTTTAGGTCCTCAGAACAAGACCCTAACTCTCATACTTAGTCAGCAATCCTCGTGCAAGGTCTAGGTCCTCAGAATCTGGTCACGACCTTTCATATACTTTAGGCACTCAAAATCAGACTTTGCCACTCATAATTAGATCATAACCCCTAACATGGTTATAACACACCTTGGGATTTTAGTAAATCCTTAATCCTTTTTGAAAACTACATCACATCCTCTTTTCCCTCAGTGGTCCAATCCCCATCAGAGGTTTAAAACAAAGGGTCTCAATAATAATAACTTCCATCAGGTGTTTATCTTTCGATGACCTTTCTATTATACTAAGCTCACCCATCTATTGGATCTATATAAACCCTATACTAAGATCCTTACACTCCTCTATAGGGTCCAAATAAAGTCCCTCCTATCCCGGACACCCCGTCCTCCTTTAAACCCTTGTCAAAGAACAATAATGCTCTCCACATGCCCATTTCTCATACTCAAGATTCCTTTCCTTAGGAAATTATAAAGCTATAAATAGTCATTTTAATGGCTCTGATCGTGCATAAATTAGACAATCAAACCAACTGTTTTGTACTATTTTTTTTACAAGACATGCCTATTGGTATATAGGGTTTACTTGGCTGGAAAGTTTGGCCATCCAACCTGATGATAACCTATTTCTTTAATATTTATAAGGCTCTTAGTCCCATCGGTTACCCTTAGGCAGAAGAAGAGGTCCTAAGGCTGATCTCTGTCATTAGAGAAACCACTTCTAGGCCCCCAAGACCTCCGCTATCCTTAAGAAAGGCCACATCCCTGTAGCAGACCTCAGTCACATCTTACTCATCTTAGAATAGCCAATCGTTCTAATATGACTCTCCAACTAAGTTTAGAGACCATAACCCCAGAGTCCCTTCATGACTAATGCCCGTAACATACCTCAGTTTGAAGAGATATGTTCTCCCAAGGTCACCTAACCCTCAATAAAAAGATATATTATTACAAAATGCCTCAAGATGAACTTGTGACAGTTTTATGGAAATCCAGAACCTCCTAGACCTCCGATAAATCTTCCATCACACCCTAATTTCTCAAGTGAAAGTTTTATCTTAAAATAATACTAAACCATAATTTAGTCATGCATACTAAGCTAACTAAGAAATTTATAAATTCTAAACTGTCTTACCATTGTAGTATAAAATGTTTATTCCTCTATTAACTTCTATGCATATCTATGGATACTCTATGATTCATTTCTTCTAATAAGTTCTGTCCTTGCCTGTATGTATCAATTGATTATTGAAGTTTTCATCATTGCCTATATGTACCTGTGCAAAATAACAGGAAATAAATGAATCAAAAAAGTTGTTGAGTAGGTTTTAACCACTTCTATAACAAGTTTATACACACACACACACACACACACACACACACACACACACACACACACACACATATATATATATAGGGAGGTTGGAGTGTATATAGAATTGATGTTCGTCAAATGAAGCACATGCAATGTGTTTTCATAAATATCCTGGATCTTATGAACAAAGCCAAGGATTTTTGAACTGGTAATCCCATACTTACCATCTCACTAAGGGGTATAGAAATAAGTAATCCATCAGTATAACCAAATAATATCAACCCAAAACTTTAATGAAAAGTAACCGTCTAGGCACAAAAAAGTGACACTCATACATATGTAACAATAATCCAGGATCTCAAACATCTGAGACCATAGGCCAAGCATAAAGTTTTGTGGGACAACATGGCAAACTATTCCCTATTTAATACTGTAAGAGGGTACTTTAGATTATATATGTGGAGGCGTAACCCCTATTGAGTATGGTAACCACGGGTTAAATTAGCCAACACCCTAGACTAATTATAGGAAACACACACACAAAACTCAATGAAGATGGACTCAGTTTAAACTCGCAAAGCCTCTCGTGTATGACTCAAGGAATAATAATGAACTTTAGAAGTGACTTAGCTAGAGGGAGAGGGAAAATAAGCACCCTAGGTACATCCTGGTAGGCAGGTAGCAACACACCAAACTCCCTCAAGAATCTCTGTCAAATATTAAAAGCTTCGCCATAAATGACAATGGTGAGTTAGTGAACTCTCTAGTTTGCAATGACTCTTTTTCTTAATTCTCCAAAAAGATCATGCTCTCCTCAAAGGTGGTTGGGGTCCTTAAATAGCCCCCCCACACCACCCCTGAGGCAATTCAGTCATTAAAGAGTATGAAAGACATCCCTCATACTTTATGTCACAACATTAAATGCCTGATGCACTAGTTGTCTCCACGTCATAAACATTAAATGCCAAGACATGCCTTTTGCCTATCCACTGTGTGTCAGGGGGTTGTTGTCGCAGAGGTGGTTCACCAACTACCTGACAGCCCCAAATACCACAGCGGTTTACTCAAGTGTATGTCTGACAACGTTTAGATGGCTAGTGACATCACCCATAGTAGATGTGACATTAAGTATAGGGTTGTTTGGTCCATAACTTAATGCCCGATAGAACTCCAAGCTGCTCCGCTTGAGGTTCCACGGTCGGGGTCCTTCGGTGTTTTACCAGGTGTATCTAAGGTGGTCAGGACAAGCCCCAACGGTGCCTTACTTCTCAATCCTCCAAACCAGGTCCCTCTAAAGTTCCCACAGTGAGGTCATTCGATAGAGCATGAAAGCTCTCCCAGGCCCTGCCAAGCCTGGTCTCTCGCGAGTACCGTTTGACCTCATACAAACCCTTCCATTATTATCGTTACGTCATTACAATCGTTAAAGCTTACAGAAATCAATAATGAAAGTACGATGTGATTAAAACCACAAGCTATAATATGAGTTGCCACGCTGAGCTGCCTCACCAAGGTGTCACGCTTGAGTTGCCATGCTGAGCTGCAAGCCCCCTCTACATTTGCCCCCTCGTGGAGAGATTTATTGGGACAAGAAATGTCTGCACGAAATGGCTCATCTTGATGGATTTTTCTTTGTGTAACCGTTGGAACATCTTCTTCGTTGTGGCTCCGTTGGGTAAGTCTGACAAGGAGATTGGCGCCAAAACTCAAACTTGCTGAGCAAGGCAACGCTTCCTGTTCTCTATGCATCATTTCATTAGTGACGTGCGCTGTCTTTTCAACTGTCACAGCACTCCCCGAAGTGCCACGTGTTTTTGTGAAATGATTACAGGCGGCCGTGCACGTGCGAGGGTGGGAAAATCTAAACGCCAAACTCGAAAGTCTCAACAGCCATTTTTCCAAAATACTTTGAACCTTAACCACGTGGGCCTAAAGGGTCTGCTTCTACTTCTTCTTTCCTACTTCATTGTTACCTTCTTTCCTCAGACTATCGCTTCTGTCCTTATAAAGAGAGAGAGAGAGGTAGATACGCCATTGTTGCAGAGAGTTATAATCACTACTTGTGATCGTTCGTCTCCAGTGTTGCCTTCAATCCCTTTTTTCTCAAAACCTTCTTTGTTACGGCTTCAAGCACCATTTCTGCCATGGCGTCTTCAAGCGACCCCACCATTTCTGCCACCAGTGTTCCGTCTGCCACCACCACTGCTGCCTCCGCCCGGGGTGCTGCTCGCCAAGAGCAGCTGAGATTTTACCGTCGCTCTCCCGTTTTTGGGGAGGGTGATGGCTTTGCTGTTGCCTGTAAGGCTGTTTGCTTTTCCTCCAAGTTTGACGCCCTGTTGCTGGGTGATGAAGACGAAGAGGTGTCTAAGTGGGGATTTTTGCCCCCAGAAGGAACTCTGAGATTTCGCTTAGAGCGAGGGGACTTTCCATGGTCCCACATTGATTTCGAAGCACCCGGGGGATCCCCCGCCCACTTTGCTGCCTGGAACTCGCACATGCAGAGTTCCTATGCTGATATTCTTACCAAGATTGGACTGCAACGGGCTAAATGGTTTGGTGAGTTCACCATTTCAAAGAACAATGCTGCCCTTCCTGTCTTGATCTCTCGATGGAACGTGGATACTCATACGTTCATTGCTGCCTGGGGTGAGTTTACCATAACTCTGGAGGATGTGTGTGAGCTCTTGGGCCTCGATGCAACAGGCCATGAGCCCTACACCGATGAAGCTCTTGATGCTCAAGAGACTGCGGATCGTTCTGAGTTGGATCGCATATGCCGAAGCTGCATCGGCTCTTCCAACAAAGCTACTTTTTCTCCCCTGATCAACTATTTCTTCCAGAGTTCCAGCGAAGGCAGCTCTTCATCAACTGCCCCTGGTCAAGGTACTTCGTTGGAGCTTGCCGCTTACATTCTTGTGATTTTGTCCCGTTTCTTTTTGACGGGCAAGCCTAATGATCAGCCCCGAAGAGACCTCATCAACCTGTCCCTTCGCCTAGCTCGAGGCATAAAGCTTCCCCTGGCTGCAATTGCCCTGGGATCCTTGTACACCTGGTTAGACAGGACTTTATTCGACATGGAACGCTCTATTGGTCGTTATAACCTAGCCAATTTCGCCAATAGCGTGCTTCTGACTAGCTTTCTTTACTTCCGCTTTCCTGCCGTAGCGGCCAAGTCCAACCGACCTCCTTCGGCTGAATCAATTCTGCCTCCTCGGTCCTTTATTTACCATAAGAGGCAAAGCCGAAAGGAGTTGATTTCAGTGATTGACCGTTTTGAGAGCTTCGTTATGAGGCCTTATCAAGAAGAGGCCTTTTTTCACACTTGTAAGTTTTTTCATCCTGATGCCCGAATGATACGGGATCCCTCTCCTGACATCGAGGACCCCTCGCTGGCCGTAGTTCTTCTTCTTTCTCCTGGATATCTGCCCTCATACACCGAGTGGGGATACTCGAGCGAGCATTACAACCCCAACCGATGCAGCCGTCAGTTTGGGTTTGACCAGGGGGTGCCACGTCCAGTTTTCCAATCGTCAAACCCCAAAGTCTCCTTTGCCGAGGCATGTTCGTTGTTTTCTTCAACTGCTGCGTGGGGGATATCCTCAGCAATGGCTGGGCGTGTCACCATTCCTAGTATTACTAGGCGTGGGGATGTGACCCCTCTTTTTGCCACCAAATATTGGCCAAGACAACTAGCTGAAATTGCTAAGTTCATCGAGCAAGAGCCAGTGTACCCTCCTGTTTGCTCATTTTCTGCCCTAGAGTTGGGGCTAAAGGGCAACTCTGTGCTTGGGATAGAGTTCCCTCTAAGTTCAACCCACAAAGCACCTCCCAAGGAGCTTCCCCCACTTTGTGCCATGGTCCCAGTTGCCACGCCTAAGTCAAAAACTGCTGCTGCAAAGAAGGCTGCCCCCTCTGCTGCAGCTACTACCGATGAGGGGGCTTCTCAACCTCTTGCTAAGAAAGCAAGAACGGCCAAGAGTGGGACATCAAAATCAAAGTCGAAGTCCCAGAAGCCCCAAACTCCCGTGGCAGCTCTTCCTATAGCATCCGTTCCTCCTCCCATGCCTGCTGAGATGGCTGAGCGTGTGAGGAAGGAGGCCCAGGCAGAACTGGACCGAATACATGCTGAGTATCAACGGCATGCGGTCGTTGCCCCTTCCCCCGCTGCTTTCCCCACGGTGGTGGTGGATCCTTCAGAGCCAACGGCCAAAAAGAGGAAGAGTTCCCGGGTTCCTCAAGGCGTCAGCATTAGTGCAGCTAGCTCGAGAAAGAAGACTCTGGGCACCAAGTCCCAGAAGAAACGGACTCCTGAAGTACGCCTGACCCCTGAGGTGCAATCAACCTCTGCCCCCTCAATTGCTGCCACTCCTCCCACTTCGCCCGTGGTTGTGCCCTCTCGTTCTCCTTCTGAATCGGAGGTATGCATTGCTGACTTAATTATTATCCCCTTTTTGCTTGAGGATGACTGTCTTTGCTTGTGTGTATGCTTATCCCTCGCCCCCTTTCTTTGACAACTGTTTTGCAGGGGGTTGAAATAGAAAAACCAGACTCGTCCAGTCCTCCCGTGAGCCCTTTTGTGGGGGGACGCTTCGGTGTATCTCATACCGATGTGACTCCTCCCCGTTCCCCCATGACAGGGCTTACGTATTCTCGTCGTTTAGTCAGCCAACGTGCGAGGGATGTCATTGCGGGAGGTGATGCCGTTGACCCTGCGAGTGCTTCCTCGCCTGAAGCGATGACCCTGCCCGAAGTGGCATCTCCCGAGATAACACCTTTGGTCCCTTCAGATTTACAGGCCTCATCCGAGGTTCCTCTGCCCCTTGTACTTACTGAGGAGAGTGAACCCGAGGTATGATGTGATCTGTAATTTGTTTGTTGTAGTTCTTTCAGTCATATTCTTTCCTTATTTGGCTTACTGAATTGTGATGTGTTTTGGGTACCCCAGGTTGAAGTGTCTTCGTTGTTGGAAAGTATTCTTCTTCGAACGATGTTGATGAGACCCCCGACTGTCATTCCTTTGTTTAGCACCATAACTGAGGTAAGCAACACGTCGAGCTATTTCTTCATATTTTCTGTGCCCATTCTTCTTTTCTAACACTTGGCTTTGTGCACAGTTTTCTCCCGATCTTGCATCAACTCCTGTAGTGAGGGCCCAGGTTGGTGTGTTTACACCCCTTCCTGATGTGGCTCTGTTTGAGGGCTCCGTGTCCTCTCGTGATGAACCCCATATGCTTGCCCTTGTGCCCTACACGGGTGATCAAGTTTGGACAAGCGTGGAGGCTTCTGCGTCCAGGGATCCCGTTATGGCATCTGGGTTAATAATTGCTCCCCCAACGGTTCCTGTCCCTGAGGCTGCCTCGAATGCTCCCATTGTGACTGAGGTATATCTTTCCTCCTATCTTTTGTTAAGATTTTCATAATCTCCATCCTATAATGTTGACTTAACAACGAAAGCGCTTGTTAAGATTTTTCACAAAACTCCACCTTATAACGGTGACTTAACAACGAAAACACTTGTTAAGATTTTTTTTCCATAAAACTCCACCTTATAACGGTGACTTAACAATGAAAACACTTGTTAAGATTTTTCATAAACTCCACCTTATAACGGTGACTTAACAACGAAAACGCTTGTTAAGATTTTTCATAAACTCCACCTTATAACGGTGACTTAACAACGAAAACGCTTGTTAAGATTTTTCATAAACATCACCTTATAACGGTGACTTAACAACGAAAACGCTTGTTAAGATTTTTTTTCGCAAACTCCACCTTATAACGGTGACTTAACAACGAAAATACTTGTTAAGATTTTTCATAAACTCCACCTTATAACGGTGACTTAACAACGAAAACGCTTGTTAAGATTTTTCATAAACTCCACCTTATAACGGTGACTTAACAACGAAAACGCTTGTTAAGTTTTTTTTCAATAAACTCCACCTTATTTGGGCTTTTCTTTTCAGGTTGCTCGGGGAGATTCGCCCCCAGTCCTCTCACCTGTAGGCTCGCCCTTCCGAGAACCTGATGCTTCGGAAAATTCTATTCATGATGATCAAGGTTCTACGACTGGTGCTGCAGTTGAGAGCGAATCTGGGTGTGAGGTCCCTCTTCCCGACCTAGCTCCTCACTCGTTCTGTCTCATGGTGCTTCGGCAATCTCCTCAAATGCCCGTCAACCATCGGCTGGTGATTGAACAATTGGTGGATCACCATCCTGAGACCTTCACACCGGATTGCCTGCGCTCAAATATTCATGTGATGAGTCACAGGCTGCAAGGCATGGCGATCGTTGTTGCTGAAATTGCTAGTACCCCCACTGCCAGTGTTACCAGATCCCTTCTCAACCAATTTCTAGGTTTTCTGAAGGAGTTGGGGCGTGATGGTTTCCGTTTTGACTGGCTTATCACGCATCTGAAGACTTTGAAGAACCAGCAACTGATCGGCCAGAGGGAAGTGTTGATAAGGTACCAGGAGGACCAACGGGCTGAGGAGGTTAAGTTAGCCGAGCTGGCACCTCTTTTGGAATCGGCCGATGAAGAAGTAACGAAAGCCGAAGAAGCTCTGCGTTTGGCTAAGCTAAAACGGGAAAAGCTCCTTATTGAACGCGCCCAGGTGCAAACCAGGCTAGAGGTTGCTGTCAACGCTCAAAATTCGTTTGCATCAGCTTCTTCGAGCCTCCCCGGGGATTTTTTCTCTTCCCCGGATCTGTGGTTTCTCCTAGCATAGTAAAACTCCTGTACATATTTTCTTTCTTTCATTCATGTAATTCCTGGGCAGTAGTTCCCTATTTTGCTTGTAATGCTCTCTTCTTTAGTGAATGGAAGAATGTACGTTGTTTAATTTATCTCTGAGTTATGCTTGCTTTCATATCAATGTCTATATTTCATATCATCAGTAAAACTTGTATATTCATAATAAGAAGACCCAATACATCGATGGTACAAACAAACTGTCTACACATGATATACTTTCAGCCATTTATTGTTAATTTTGAATGGCCTATCTTCCTCCAACTTAGAAATTAGGCAATAACCTGAATCATGAGCTTCGTTCACGATGAAAGGCCCCTCCCAATTGGCTGCGAACTTTGGCAGAGGAAGTCCCCTAATGTGTTTCACTGCTGCCTTCAAAACGAGATCTCCCTCCACGAACCTCCTTGGTCTTACCATGTTGTCATATGCCCTAGAGAGCTGCTTTGTATACATTTGAAAATGTTGCATCGCGTTGTCTCTGTGTTCATCCAATGCCTCCAACTGCACATGCCTGTTCTGAGGGAGCATGCTGCTTCGCAAGGCGTATCGAGCCGAGGGAACTTCCAACTCTACTGGAAGAATTGCCTCAGCCCCATAGACAAGGGAGAACGGAGTGTACCCTGTGGGCTTCCTCTTCGTCGTTCGATAGGCCCACAACACTGTTGGTATCTTGTCATCCCACGATCCTGGAAAGTCCTCCATCGTTTTAGCCAAGATATTAACCAGAGTTTTGTTAGTTGCTTCAGCCTGACCATTCCCCTTCGGGTATGCTACCGTTGAAGTGTGATGAACAATGGAGTACTTGTCTGTGAGCATCGTTACTTCTGAGTTGACGAAGGGAGTCCCATTATCTGAGAGAATAACCTTTGGGATCCCAAAACGGCAAATGATATACTCTCTGATGAAGTTACTCACTACTCCAGCCGTGGCCCTTCTAAGTGGTATTGCTTCAGCCCATTTTGTAAAGCACTCCGTTGCTACCAGTATCCATATCTTACCCCTCGACGAAGGATGTATCGCCCCCACGAGGTCGAACGCCCAAGTGTGGAAAGGATAAGGCGTTGCCAGAGAGTGTAAGTCCACCGATGGGGCATGGATCATATTTCCATGAAGCTGGCAAGCCTTGCATTTTCGGACAAATTCGGCGGAGTCTTTCTCCATCGTTGGCCAATAATACCCCAACGTCATCAGCTGATCATATAACTTGGCCCCTCCCATGTGAGCTGGGTCATGGGCTTGTTTGAGGACCTCAGTTGCCTCTTCTTTTGTAATGCAACGCAACGGCCTGTTGAAGTACCCCCTTCGATAAAGCTGCCCCTCTTGGATATAGAACCTCGGGGCCCTTCGCCTTAGCCCCATCGCATCCAATTTCTCCGTTGGGACAATTCCATCCTGAATAAAGTCGATATAGGGCCGCCTCCAGTCTGTTTGGGCTTCAATGAAATGGCACTCAGCTGCTTCGAAAAATAGCTGACACTTATCACAATTCCGTTGTAGTTCTGCCGCATCCTGTTTCATTTTAGGCCAAAAATATCCCTCTCTTTGAATTCTCCTATAAAGAGGTATCTCAGTTGTTTCGCAGTGCTCCTCATGTGTTTTCTTCAACCTCCGCTCTGCTTCCTCTGGCCCAATGCATCTCGATAACCATCCCCCTGCATTTCTGAAGTAAAGATTTCCCTGGTTTGTAAAGTATTGGGCCAACTCTCTGAGTCCCATAGCTCCTTCGCCAGACTCCAGTTGCTTCCTGACCTCTCGTCTCCAACCCGCGTCTCCCTCCGTCGGTAGTATTGACTGTATCACCGAAGGAGCTGTTCTTCGTTGGATCGTAACAATAGTCGTATCGCTCCTCATGACCATCTTTTGAGCAATAGTGGCATAAGCGTCTGGATGTCGGTTCATTGTTCTGGGATGTCTTCTGATTTTGGCCCGATGGAACTGGCTGAGGAGCCTTTGAATGATCGTTCTGTATGGTGCCAAATTCATGTGTTTCAACGCATATTCTCCATTAACTTGCTGAATTACTAAGTTCGAATCACCCTTGATGCAGAGTGAACGAATTCCCCTTCGAAGAGCCTCCAGCAACCCTAGCACCAACGCTTCGTATTCTGCTTCGTTATTGGAGCAAGGGAAATCTAGTTTGTAGGAAAGGCAAATTTCCTCCGTTCCTTTTGAAAGGATGACCCCTGCCCCTCCTTTTTTTTCAGCCGAAGACCCGTCGAACTGCATCGTCCATTCCTCATCGGTTGTGTCCAGATAGTTGGCTTGTAAGTCGTCTCCCGGAATGTCTTCTTTAGGTGGTTCAAACGTTCCTGATGGAAAGATTGCCAACAGATCAGCATACGCCTGGCTCTTGATAGCACGAGGAACCACACACTTTAAATCATATTCGGAGAGAATAAGGAACCACCTAGCTGCCCTGCCAATCAAGATAGTTCTAGCCAACAAGTACTTAATAGGATCACATCTAGTTACAATATGAATTGTAAAAGACAGCATATAATGTCTAAGTTTTTGTGCTACAAAGACTAAGGCCAAACAATGCCTTTCTAGGCTGCTATATCTAATCTCCGGCCCATGTATGATTCTACTGAGGTAATACACTGGCCGTTCTTGCCCGTCGATCTCCTGTGCCAGCAAAGCTCCAACGGACCTTGTAGTGGAGGTGAGGTATAGCTGCAACGGTGCTCCTGCCTGTGGAGGAACCATGATTTGTGGTGACACGAGCAGTTTCTTCAACTCATCGAGGGACTCCTGGTGATCCTTTTCCCACCTGAACTTTGTGTTCTTTCGCAGTAGTTGCATCAACGGGTGTGTTACCTCGGCCAATCCTGGTACAAATCTTCTAAGGTAGGAGACTTTACCGAGGAAACTTTTCAGCTCCTTCGCCGTTCTTGGGTACGGCATTTCTAAGATCGCGCGTTGTTTATCCTGGTCCATCTGCACCCCTTGTCGATCAACCACAAAGCCTAGAAACTTCCCACATGTTACTCCGAAGACGCACTTCAATGGGTTCATCCTTAGTTTATACTTCCTACATCGAGTAAACACCTTCTTTAAGTCATTTAGGTGGGACTCCTCCTTCTTCGATTTGATGACCAAATCATCCACATAGAATTCTACAAATTTGTGGAGGAAATCGTGAAAAATGGCCATCATTGTTCTTTGATAAGTGGCTCCCGCGTTCTTAAGTCCAAACGGCATTACTTTGTACATGAAATTGCCCAACGGGGTTCTGAATGCCGTTTTCTCTGCGTCCACGGGGTCCATCTTGATCTGATTGTACCCAACGTACCCATCCATGAAGCTATACATCTCATGTCCAGCCGTGGCATCTATCAAGCTATCGATGGAAGGTAGAGGGAACTCATCTTTGGGGCAAGCCCTGTTCAAATCTCTAAAATCCACACAGATCCTTATTTGATTCTTGTCCTTCTTCCCTACTGGCACAATGCTAGATAGCCACAGGGGATGTTGTATTGGTTTGATGAATCCTGCTGCCAATAAACGCTGAACCTCTTCCTTGATCTTCAAATCCAACTCAGGTTTATAAGTTCTTGTTGCCTGTTTTACCGGGATGGCTGAAGGTGTCACGTTTAACTTGTGGCAGCTCACTTCCTCATCTAGCCCTTCCATTTCGGTATACTTCCACGCAAAGACATCTATGAACTCCCGGATTAGCCCAACCAGGGCTTCTTGCTTCGCCTTACCGAGATCCTTCGCGATGAAGATGGGCCTTGGGTCTTCCCCTTCTTCTGCCAGGTTCAACCGCTCCAACACTTGTGCCTGGGGCTTTGGTTGATTTGCCATGTAGTCTGGTTCTTCGGCGACCTCCTCCACGAACTCCTGTATGTTGGAGTTGTCTATCACCATACACTGTCCCTGTTGATCTATCAAGAAACACTCATATAACGGGTCAGCCCCATCCTCGGTCTCTTCGGCCGCCCGCTCACATCGTTATAAACGGTATACCACCTTCCCCTCCTCAGTGATCACCTTCTTGCATTGCCTGTTGGTAGCTGTTGCCAAGGCCTTCCTCTTCCTTTCTCTCGAAGCCTCAGCGATTATTCCTCCTGAGAAGCGACTCAGCACGCTTTGCCGTTGGACCTCATGCTCCACAGGATCCATTCTAAGCTTTACTTTGTTTTTGAGCTGCTTCGTAGTACCTTGGGGTCGAGGGATCACCTGATGGGTTTCTTCGGCCCCCACCCCTTCATTATTCGCGGCTTCTTTGCCTTGCTCGTTCAGAGGCCCCATTCTATCTCTGATCGAGGGAACCCATGCCCCCTCCATTCTTCTTGTTAGGACTCGAGCATCTTCCTCCAACTCCGTATAAAAGGCCGCATCCACAAAGTGAGCTTCCTCGATGGCGAAGGGCCTTTTTGTAGCCCTAATGGTCACTTCTGTTCCTTTAACATTCGCCTTGGCGCATTGATGATATGTTGAAGGAACTAAACCTTGATTGTGCATCCATACTCTTCCTATTAGTAAATGATAGGAAGTTGCACTTTCTATTACATGGAACTTGATGTGGGAACTCAGATTTCCCATTACAATTCCCACATTCACATACCCAATGGATTTGGAAGATTGGTTGTCATACCCTGAGATTACCAGAGGCATGAGGACCAACCTTTCTTCTGGGATATCAGCTGCGTGGAAGGAGTTGATCGGCATAATGTTGATGGAAGCACCCCCATCCATAAGCGTTCTTGCAAAACTAACCCCGTTGATACTGGCCGTCACATACAAGGGCCTGTTATGAGGGAACCTTACAGCTCTATCTGCATCGCTGAAGGTCACCTCTGATAGGAACTTTTTTACCAGCCTCGCCATGGGTCCTCTCCATTTCAGCGAGGGAACCGCGTCCTTTTTCGCGATGTCAAGGATCGCCCGAGTTATCTCCAGTCTGCTCTCCTTTGGTATCCCCACTTGATCGAAGAACCAAGCGAACTTTGGGGATTTTGAAACTGCGCTGTATTCTATGATTGGACCTGTTTCCTCGCCCTCAACGCTATAGGCGTCTTCTGCGTCCCTAGCACTTGCTTCATCATACGCCAGAACTACGTTGGCCATTCCTCTAGTGCAATACTCAAGTGCTTTATCGAACTCCCTCGTTGCCCCTCTCCCCTCTCGCTCTACCTCTTCATCATAGGCCGTCACAACATTGGCCCCGTGCGCCGGGAGCGGGTTATTGTTAACGTTTTGTGGGGGAATTTGCAGCGTTCCCGCCTTCACGTACTTGTCTATGATTCTTCGCAGCGTGAAGCAGCTTTCTGTTGGATGCTGGACCTTTCGATGCACCTGACAATATTTGGGATTGGCCCTAGTTGCCACGTCGGGCTCCTCTATCGGGACACCTTTTGGCTCGTAAACCGTTCCGCCTTGGACCATTGCGTTATAGCAACTCATAGCCTCCTCCACCGTACAAGGCAACGGTGGCGGGTCTTCCCTATCCCTTCCGAACTTTCTTTTGTTGTCCTTCCTCTGAGCCTTGCCCCCATCTTCTCTCTCGACATATCCTACCCGTGGGGCCTGTGTCCTTCCCCCGAGGGGTTGTAATGTCTGTCTGAACATCATGGGGGCTACTACCGGGCTAGGTCGCACCACCAACGATATATTTCTTGCAGATTTTAAGAAAGCTGAAAAAGTTCCCTCGCGTGTCTCATTGATCAAGTGACAGATATACTCAGGAAGTAATCCCTCAGCACAAATTTGTAGTAACCTGGCCTCCTTAGCTTCTTCCCTCACGTCAAGGGACCTTTCTCTAAATCTTCGGATATAGGCCACTACCTCCTCTCCTGGCCTTTGCCTCTCCCTGCCAAGTTGGGTTAGGGTGAACTCATCTTCTGCCAAGAAGAACTTTCGGACAAACGACACGTGCATCTCCTCCCACGTGGAGACACTATTGGGAGGCAGGTGAGAGTACCAAGTGTAGGCCTTATCAGTCAAGGATTTGGAAAACTCCCTCAGCCTAAGCTTTTTGTCATTGCAATGCGCCCCCAGGTGCTCGACGAAACGCTTGATGTGCTCCTTCGGGTTCCCCCCCTTCCCTGAATATTTTTCAAAGGTAGGGGGAATATAGTCCTTCGGGTAGGGTTCGTCATTGTACTCCTGGGGGTAAGGTGTCCGGAAGTCGTCGTAGACTGCTGCCACCTCGCCCACAGCCTGCGAGGAAGACTGCATGAACTTCAGCATCTCCTTCTGCATCTCTTTTCTCATCTCTTCCAAGGGCGAGGCCACTGGGGCCACCTGCAACGGAGCAGATGGTTGAGCGCTTGTTGCAACTGGAGCGAACGTTATCGGTTGCGCCATTGAAACGCCTGAGCCGCCCATAGTGGGATTCACAACAGAGGGTACACTTGCTGGTACCGCTCCCGTAACGCCTGCCCCTGGTGGGGCCCCTGGGGCCACTCCTGGTGTCACGAAGGCACTAGTCTCCAATCCTCCCAGCATAGTGGAAGCTACTGGGGTTTGCAAAAACTCGTAAAATTTGCTCATGAGGAGCGCCATCTGGGTAGGTCCCAGCCCTACGCTCGTGGAGGGTTGTGCAGCCCCTGGGACGCCTATCGTTATTGGAGCCAGCGGTATCTCTCCCCGAGGAGCCCCATCTCTTAAGGCCTCCTGTTCCCTTGCAGCTTGTTCTTCATTATGCTGTATGTCATCAAAATTGAGTCTTCTAGTAGCGTTATCCTGCGCCATACTCCTTCTCTAGGAGGATGCCTCCCCAGCGGAGTCGCCAAATGTAAGAGGGTACTTTAGATTATATATGTGGAGGCGTAACCCCTATTGAGTATGGTAACCACGGGTTAAATTAGCCAACACCCTAGACTAATTATAGGAAACACACACACAAAACTCAATGAAGATGGACTCAGTTTAAACTCGCAAAGCCTCTCGTGTATGACTCAAGGAATAATAATGAACTTTAGAAGTGACTTAGCTAGAGGGAGAGGGAAAATAAGCACCCTAGGTACATCCTGGTAGGCAGGTAGCAACACACCAAACTCCCTCAAGAATCTCTGTCAAATATTAAAAGCTTCGCCATAAATGACAATGGTGAGTTAGTGAACTCTCTAGTTTGCAATGACTCTTTTTCTTAATTCTCCAAAAAGATCATGCTCTCCTCAAAGGTGGTTGGGGTCCTTAAATAGCCCCCCCACACCACCCCTGAGGCAATTCAGTCATTAAAGAGTATGAAAGACATCCCTCATACTTTATGTCACAACATTAAATGCCTGATGCACTAGTTGTCTCCACGTCATAAACATTAAATGCCAAGACATGCCTTTTGCCTATCCACTGTGTGTCAGGGGGTTGTTGTCGCAGAGGTGGTTCACCAACTACCTGACAGCCCCAAATACCACAGCGGTTTACTCAAGTGTATGTCTGACAACGTTTAGATGGCTAGTGACATCACCCATAGTAGATGTGACATTAAGTATAGGGTTGTTTGGTCCATAACTTAATGCCCGATAGAACTCCAAGCTGCTCCGCTTGAGGTTCCACGGTCGGGGTCCTTCGGTGTTTTACCAGGTGTATCTAAGGTGGTCAGGACAAGCCCCAACGGTGCCTTACTTCTCAATCCTCCAAACCAGGTCCCTCTAAAGTTCCCACAGTGAGGTCATTCGATAGAGCATGAAAGCTCTCCCAGGCCCTGCCAAGCCTGGTCTCTCGCGAGTACCGTTTGACCTCATACAAACCCTTCCATTATTATCGTTACGTCATTACAATCGTTAAAGCTTACAGAAATCAATAATGAAAGTACGATGTGATTAAAACCACAAGCTATAATATGAGTTGCCACGCTGAGCTGCCTCACCAAGGTGTCACGCTTGAGTTGCCATGCTGAGCTGCAAGCCCCCTCTACAAATACTAATGTTTGTAATGTAATAATTTTCACATAAGTGTAGTGGTGAACTGATTCAATAGGAACACGAGATCAAGGATTAGGTGAGAGGGGCTAAATTGATACATATTCAAATAGCAGTGGTATTTAAAAACATATGTAGTAGTGTAGTATTATAAAATGTACATACTAAGAGTATGTGGGAGCTATCACATGGTGATATCAATAGCTGTAGAAGAAGTACGCTGAATGTAATAGTGAAAAGGTACAACCTACATGTGAATTGATTACAATAGGCTTATCTTGATTGATTCTATGTTGCTTTGTCATATTCGGATATGAATTTTAATGCAAGTGTTACTACGAATAATCTAAAATAAATGTCTATACGTAACTTGGTTGGTAATTAAATTGGACTGACGTAGATATTCAGATAACGGACTCATGTTTAGGTACGTATATGATTCGGGTTACATTCTTTGTTGAACTGGTATAGGAATAATTTCTGTGAGAAAATCTCTATACTAATCTAAAATGCTATACAAGCATTGAAGTCCCTAAACTGAGGTTCATCCACGTCATATCTCATTAATTAGAACATTCAATAAAATCTACGAAACCAAAGGGCAACAGTGGTAATGATTGACCTTTCATTTGCTTTTGTAGTGGTATATTACACAACATAATTGTGAAATTAAAGTATGTGTGAGTGGTAACGTGATGTAGCCAGAGATAGAGATGATTTGGGCAACCCGTGGTTTGATGCCTTCGTCTCTCTTTTGATCAATCCCTCTTTTTTAGGATTGATTTTGACTGGATTGAGGTGTCTAATGATAGGGTGGCGATTGATTTCAGTCATAAAATCATGTACCCAAAACTCCCATTTTCTTCAAATCCGTGCCCACCTCCATTATACATCACTTATTGAACACCCCATGTTCTCTCTCACTTTATTATCCCATGCAGCCCTGTGAGAATTAAACTATTCCCGATATTTTTTCACTCAAATATCGAAGCCCAATCTCTCCCATTACAACACCATGATCAAAGATTACCCAAAGAGAAAATATCCAGTTAAGGGGTTTCACTTGTACCGTGGCATGCTAAGACTAGGTATAAGTCCAAACCCCATATCCTCATCGTTCGTTACGAAGTCTTGTATTAAGATTTATTTTTTATTTAGAGGGTTGCAGATTCATGCTACGATTTTGAAACATGGGTATCCTACTGATAGACTTTTGTTTACTACTTTAATGGATTTTTATTCATCTTGTGAGAAATATGACGAGGCCTGCAAGGTGTTTGATGAGATAACCCATAGAGATACTGTCGAGTGGAATGTATTTATTTCTTGGTATATTTGAGAATGCCTACGTGTGATAAACATTCGAATAGATGCACAAATTCCAATTACAAACTTATTTAATTAACGTCAATTTATGAATAAAATCAATCCAACCCTTAAATTCAAATAGCAACGTGCGTGCAGTGTCAAACCATAAATAAAATATGCGACACAAAATTCAAGAAAAATCCCCTTAGGGCAAAACCTTTTTATTTCACTATATAATTGTAAATCACAACTTACACAGTTATAATGAAATGAAGTTTGACACTCAAGTACCTGTAGGCGTCGATTGATGTCATCAGCAATAAGTCAACACTCAACAAACCCTGCATGAACCACAGTCCAGTCTTCAACCCAGGAACACCGCAGAAGTCCCTAATGACATACAGTCATAGAACTTCGTAGTGACTCACTCCACAATAGCACGCAACTCTCGGTTGTAGAGATATCCCCATAAAGTATTAACAATAGCAAACTATATTTTGGGTTCCACAAAACAACTCACACAAAAGTAATTGGGATTGTGAATTGCAAAAACAAAAGTTATGAACCCTCAAATGGTTGGAGAATAGTATAAAAATGTATTATGTGAAAACCAGTATTTCTCCATACAAAAATCAGAAGCCTGACACCCATATTTATATTAAAAATCAAGGTGGTGACGTGTTAGTAAAAACCTCTGTCGTTCGAATGAAGCGCGACGTCGTTCGAGCGAATCTCCATCTCGTTCGAACGACAGTCACTGATCCACTTAAAAACTTTTAAAGTTTTAAATAACTTGGAATCCTCAAATCTTAAAACTGTTCACGGGATCCGGAGATATTTATCCAAGACTTTTATGAAAAAAAGTTTTTAAAAAATTAAAACCTTTTATAAAAATTCCAAAAATCATTTTACTTTTATAAAAAATATCCTAACACTTTTAATGTGAAATGTAAATGAAACTTAATTTTTTTTACCAAATTCATCCTTGTTGGGCTTGAATGTTGAAGTCTTCTTGAAGTTCGGATTTGTCTCTTGTAGATGTAAGCTTCTCAATCCTTCGACGACTTGTAGCGGTATATGACATAATTAATTGTGATGGACAATGTCCTTATAAATCTCCCCCTATGTCTGTGCCGGTACAAGATAAAAATATCCGAATTATCAAATCAAAATGCGTATACAAAACTAATACCCTCCCATAAACCCAAAAGTGAAAAGCTATCAACTAAACAAGTCTTGAAACTTTTCTTCAAAAATCTTTAACTTCAAATCTACAAATCTTTAAGGTTTTCTCATTAGGGTGTGCAACATAATGATCTTCAATTGTACCTATACACATGAGACAAAGAAAAAATCTCATGACGTATCGAGTTTGAGAATAATAAACATAAAACATGTAATCATAATCAAATATCCCCCATACTTAAACTCCCCCATAATATCACAATAACATAATTCATTCTCCCCCTTTTTATTTGTTCGTAATGGGCAAGGAAAAGAATAAATCACATAAAGAAAATCGGGGTGTCACGGTAAACCAAGCAAACAAACTATTTTTGACTTTTTCAATTTTTTATACAAAAAGCAAAAATGATTTTACAAAAATCACACACCATGAATTTACACTAAGACAACCAAATCATTGAAATGGAATGAATGGGTGTGAACAGATTCGATAGGAAAATAAACTCAATCATATCATATGAGCAAGATGCACAAGTGCACTCCTAACGAATGAACAAATAAAATAGTCCTTAGGTGTAGAATTTGTTGAATTTAGATGATATTGTCTTAATCATATCAACAAATCAAAGTATAAATGATTTCTACACCAATAACGTCCAAAACTATGTAATGCTTTTTCATGACTTTCAAGGACGTGCAAACCGTTGAAAATTTCATCCGAACTCCCTCATTAAAAGATAATGCTTTTCATTTTGCTTATAAGGTGATGAAACTAAAATCTATTGACCCATTTTGGCATATATTTCTTTTTATTGCCATTAAAATTTTTTCGAGCTCTTTTAAACCTCATCAGACCCTGGATAATTTTCAATTCCTCACTTTTCTATGTCCATTTAAACTGTGGCTTAACCCCAAAGGATAAATGAGTACCTTTCGTAGCCCTTCCCTATTTTTCAAAACAAAATCACACAATCTCACAAACGATTTATATCATGCACTACTTTTTGTCAAGTTTTATCACCTTTGGTTCGTTATATAGATAGAATTCAGATGAAAACACTCAACCAACACGTGACAGACAAGAACAAAAATCAAATAAATCCGTACATGTGTGCAATGAAGGACAAATATAGTCAATCATGTAGGTAGTAACACTATATCATCTCAAAGACTCCAAACTTTGTAAAGCACGTGAATGACAAAACATATTGTCTTTAAAACACTATCAAATAGTCACATGGATATGGCATGAAGTCGTGACTTGGTCATCCTCAATGTCAATTCATATAAAGTGCAAAAAAAGTACAAAACTCTTTTTGTATTTTTCAAAATTTTTCTAAATCGAAAATCTTTTTGTATTTTTCGAATAATGTCTAGAAATAACCCGGCAGTACCAAAAAAGCATAACAAGATGAACCAGAGGACTGCAAATAGAAATTTCCCGAAACCCCAATAGGTCATTCAAATGATATTACTTGTCGTTTGAACGACATATGATCTCGCGGGAAGCCTTTACGCGACATATGTTCTCTTTAGAACGAGATAAGAAAATATTCCCAGTTTATTCAGAATGTCATGAAGTTTTGTCCATTGAGAATTTTTGTAAAAACAGTTCCTCTAATGGCAAACAGATCCAAAACAATGCTAAAATAGTACCAAAATTAAGAAAAGCAAACTAAAATGATAACAAAGTATAAAACAAATGGTATATACAATCAATAGGCATAAAATAACATCATGCAAATCAACTTATGCTAGCAAACATGTCTAGATCTCATCCAGTAGGTGCGGTGGAGTTTTCCAAATACGGTGATATCTTTTGAAACAACTCCATCAAGTCATGAGAAGTCTTGACCAAAAACTTTACTTGCTCTCGAATATGTGCAAACTCTCTATCATTATGTGAAATCAAAGTATCATGGTTGGGTGAATGTGTGCGAACATGTGTAGGAGCAAAGCGTGACACGTTACCCAACTTAAATCAAAATTCCCTAAGGTGTCCCCTCTTTTTGCAATGGGAACAGACATAAACCGACCTAGGTATACCTCTCTCAAAATGTCTCCTACGTGCTCTCCTAATAGGTTCGGGGCGCCTAGGTGGGTTGGGTCGAGAGTCATGTGTATCTAACTCTAAAGTAGGAACCGAATCGAGTGCAACAAAAGAAGTAGACGCACCATCATGAATTATTTCTAAACTCTCACAACTCCCCAAAACAGGATTAAGAACCATCTTTCCCACTTTCTTAGATGCGTTCTCCAAAGTGACTTTAGCCTCCAGGGCGTACTTAAAATCTATCTCTAATTGTGACACGCAGTCTATAAGCTCACTCTTTTCTCTATTCAAAGCAATCGACTGCTCACTCAAAGAAACCTTCACTTTCTCGAGTTGACTTGTTTTTTCCTCAAACTCCTTCAAAGTCTCAATCTCTCTCTCCAAATCTTTCACCTTCAGACCCAACTTGTTATTCAATTTTTTAGTCTTTAAGGTCTCGGCATACAACTCTCGAAACGCAATCTGGATCTCACTCTCATCATCACTAGCGCACTCACTAGAAACACTCAAAACCTCCTCGGGGGTATCACGTGCACAAGTGTCCTCATCGTCGTGGGACAAAGTGGGTGTGCTCTTGTGATTGGACAAAAAGGCAACACACATACCATGTCCTAAACCTTTACTGGACTCATCGTCTCCATCTCCCTCTTCTCCCTCACTATCACTAAGGGTGGATGGCATGGAAATTTTCTTCCCCTCTCTCCTAAGCCTAGTGGGAAACTCAAATGACTTTTTCCCTTTCCCCTTACAATCAAAACATTTTAAATTTTCAAACTTTTCAAACTTTTCTTCGCCCTCTTTCTCTTTCTCTTTCTCACCGATTTCTTTGGCCTTGTCTTTCTTTTTATTTTTCTTTGAAAATCTTTTATTGGAAGAATTTTATTTCGAAAATTGGAGAATTTTTTTAAAATAATTTGCAAGTAGGCCAGGTCAAACTCAGACTCGTCCTTAGACTCAGACTCACAAAAAGTCACTTTCTTTTTCTTAGATTGAGCTTTAAGCGCTATCCCTCTATCCTTAGATTTGACAATGTTGAAAAACATGTCAATTTCGTACGCCTGGAGGTCTCCTACCCACTCATCTAATTTCAGACGATTCAAATTTCCTAAGGTATTTAAAATAGTCACTTTAGGGATAAAACGTTTAGGCAGCGATCTTAGAAATATTTTTAACCACTCATGTGTCAGGTATAGGCTCACATATGTTAAAACTCGTGTTGAAAATATCAGACAAACGTGGATTAAACTCGTCAAAACACTCAGTTTCTAACATATTGGTTGTCTCAAATTGAGTGGTCAAATTTTAAATTTTAGACTCTCTGACAGCGTTAGTGCCCTCGTGGGTGAGTTGCAAAATATCCCACGCTTCTTTAGATGTGGTGCACGTCATAATACGTCAGAACTCGTCAGGGGTAACGTGTCCGGAAATTACACTAATCTCACATGAATTCTTTCATCGATTGCTTTTAAATGGGATTTCACTCGGGATTTTCAGTAAGAATAATTAGACCCGTAAAAAATTGGCAACCGACTATATAAGTTTTCGTTTGGAAACATTGCGATAAACTTTCAAAAATCAGATTTTTCAAAAATCAATATTACACAATTTTTGCAAAAAATTGGAATACGTGATAAATTAGCGTAACCTTCTCTGATACCAATTTGAGAATTCCTAGGTGTGATAAATATTCAAATAGATGCAAAAATTCCAATTACAAAGTTATTTAATTAGCGTCAATTTATGAATCTAATAAATTCATCCCTTAAACTAGAATAGCAACGTGCATGCAGTGTCAAACCATAAATAAAATATGCGACACAAAATTCAGGAAAAATCCCCTCAGGGAAAAACCTTTTTATTTCACTATATAATTGTAAATCGCAACTTACACGGTTATAATGAAATGCAGTTTGACAATAAAATACCTGTAGACGTCGGTCGATGTCGTCAACAATAAGTCCACACTCAACAAACCCTGTATGAACCACAGTCCAGTCTTCAACCCAGGAACACCGCAGAAGTCCCTAATGATATACAGTCATAAAACTTCGTAGTGACGCACTCCTTAATAGCACGCAACTCTCGGTTGTAGAAATATCCCCACAAAGTATTAACAATAGCAAACTATATTTTGGGTTCCACAAAACAACTCACACAAAAGCAATTGGGATTGTGAATTGCAAAAACAAACGTTATGAACCCTCAAATGGTTCGAAAATAGTATAAAAACGTATTCTGTGAAAGCCAGTATTTCTCCACACGAAAATAAAAATCCTGACACCCTTATTTATAATAAAAATCAAGGCGGTGACGTGTCAGTAAAAATCTCTATCGTTCGAACGAAGTGCGACGTCGTTCGAGCGAATCTCCATCTCGTTCGAACGAGATGTGACGTCGTTTGAACGACAGTCACTGATCAATTTAAAAACTTTTAAATTTTTAAATAACTTGGAATCCACAAATCTTAAAACTGTTCACGGGATTAGGAGATATTTATCCAAGACTTTTATGAATTTTTTTTAAAAAAATAAAAACCTTTTATAAAAATTACAACAATCATTTTACTTTTATAAAAAATATCCCAACACTTTTAATGTGAAATGTAAATGAAACTTAAACACATCTGACCAAATTCATCCATGTTGGGCTTGAATGTTGAAGTCTTCTTAAAGTTCGGATTCGTCTCTTATAGATGTGAGCTTCTCAATACTTCGATGACTTGTAGCGGTATATGACATAATTAATTGTGACGGACAATGTCGTTGCAATATTCGTAATGGTCGTACAAAAGAAGATTTGGGTGTATTTGATACTATGGAAAATCTAGCATATGGGTGTGAGCCTGACGATGTTACATGCTTGCTTCTACTTCAGGTTTACGCCAAACTCGGTGCGCTAGAATTCGGAGAGAGGGTTTATGGTTATATTAAAGAGCATGGATATGGTGATTGAGGTGTCTAATGATAGCTTGAAGACTAATATTGGGTTGTTTGGTTGTTCGAAGTTTAATTTTTGCTTTTTGTTTCGTTTGGGCTTCGGGTATTGGGTTTTTTGTTGTTATTATCGGGTTTGTTCAAGTTGTGGGTTGCGAGCCTATGAGCATGTCACATATGTCGAATTTGGTCAAATGTCACAAAGCTGGACAAGTTTTTTAATTGTTTTGATTATTGAGATTAACATGTGTATTATTTGATAAAAGGTCATAAACAAACCTCTCCTTATTATTAATCTTCAGAAGTCTTTCTATTATTTTTAAAGGAATATATTATTTATAAGTTTGAATGTGATATTTTGAAATAGGAAATGTATTTTTTTTTTAATTTCATTTAAAATAATCAAGAGTCTGATAATTTTGACACAAACATAACATGACATAATTTTATGCCAAAAAATTCTCACACGAACCTGACACGATTAAAATATATTTTCTTAATTTCGAATATATTTCGCACATTGCGTCTCCCCCGCGCATCGCGCGGGTTTCCACCTAGTATAATAAAATAATATTTTAATGGGTATTTGGGTCCTTTAATTGACACAATAGCCTAAATTTGATGTTGTAAGAAATCGTATCAAATTAAAAATATTTATATACCAAAAATATTTTATTAGCCACTACGAATCCCATGGTACGTTCTGTGTATTTTTCTGAATTGCGGTTTAAAAGATATGATTTTTCAAAGATTAAAAAGGTGGCATTTCAAAGTGTATATTTATAGTCACCATTTGGTTTTAGAAGGACACAAATTTTTCTTTCTTGACAAATTATACACATAACTAATTTTATTTCGAACAATAATACATTATTTTAGTCTCGGCTTCATTTATTTTTTCGCGATATATATATATATATATATATATATATATATTTCCATAACTTCACATACCTTCACTGTTTGAAGACAAAAATACACACACACACACACACACACACACACACCTCACGCCATATATATATATATATATATATATATATATACACACACACACAAACACTCCATACCCGTCTCACGTCCTCATAGTATACATACGCACTGGTTGAAAATAAACACATACTTATACTTATGTATATACATATATAACTCACACACAGTATGCTATATAATATTTCCTTTATATCCAGTTACATACACATAACATACATATATAAACATATGTATGTATGTACGTATAGCCGAGAGAAGAAGAGAAAGAAACAATAGGAACCATACCTGATCGAGTTAACAGTGGAGATGGTGAGTTTTGGGTTTCTTTGTTTTAACCGAAACTAGGTTTGTTTTTGAGGAAGCTAACAAATGAGTTTTTGTTTTAAAAAAAACATATTATGTACTTTTAGGACTTAAAATAATATTGATTATGGATATAGGACAAAAAACATTTCTTTTCCATTTTTAGTCCCTAATTTCAAATTAAAGGGACACGTGGCATGCTGTGATTGGTTGACGTTTTATGAATATGGGTTCGTGCCAGCGGCTCTATTAAAAAATAAGGACTCAAACTATAAATAAAATGTTTGTTGTCCTATTTCCAAAATACCTATCACAATAGGTCCTAAATTTACAAAGCCCCTTAAAAAAACCCAATTGTGTTTTTATACCAGTAAAAGTTGGATTAAGGTTTAACTTTTCCTCCTCCTCCTCCTTCTTCTTCTTCTTCTTCTTCTTCTTCTTCTTCTTCTTCTTCTTCTTCTTCTTCTTCTTCCTTTAATCTGAAACAGGTGGGAAAATAGGGGAGGGCGATGGGGGTAGATATTTTTATTTATTTTTACTTTTTGATTTTTTAAACCGTAATATGTATAAAAAAGGAAAGATATTTTGATATTTTTCTTGTTTTCAATTTCCACCTCCCTAAGGTTTTAAAGTTTTAAGAATCTAACTTTTATACCCATGTGTTTAAGTTTTCTTTTTAACAACAACTAATAATTGGATCTTATTTTTTTGTTTAAATGCAAATTAGCATGTTAAAATTTACTTTAAATATGTATAATATTTTACATGTGTAGAATTTATATATATACAAAATGTCTACCCGGTAATTAGTTTGGTTACAAATTATTATTTTATTTATCAATTTGGTTTTAATAAAATAAAAATGTCATTTCGATAAATAAACATCTCAATTTTACATTTTTAATATAAATAAAAATGTGGGTTATTACAATCTACCTACCCTAAAAAAAATTATCCTCGAAATTCCTATATTCTTAGAGTTTTTAATTCTCGTGGTACTACCTCGTCTATCGTATAGAATATATCTGAAATGGTACTCATAATTTTCGGGGTCCGTAGGTTTATTATGCGGCTATGACGACTTTATCAATGTTGTTCTTTTCGTGGGTTGCAAGGTATATAACACAATCATATAACGAATACTAACGTAACTTGAATTGATGAAACAAGGATTTTAGGTAATTAATTGGCATTTTTACAAGCTTTACATGTATCGTGTCTCGTCATAGAGGGTTGGGTAATGAGAATTTTCGTATAGTTAGGTTGTACGAAGTGCGTTTCATATACAAATATCCTCATACTAGAACGAGGGTGACATTCATATGTTTGAAGCATTGATCTCATAATAACGACGTTTTACATTTGTTTGCACAATAGGTAAGTAGAAGTATAAGTTCGTTTAAGGAAGGCATGTCGACAATTTACACTTGAATTGTTAAGGATTGCATTTTTTCATTAGATTAACACGAGAGTTATGACAACTAAATTGTAATTTACAGTTTTTACAAAATACTTAAGGTTCTTGTACAAGGAAATCCTTTTTCTATTTAAAACTATCAAGTTTATTATTGAAATTTCAATTTATACTCTTGCGGTATAATGCTTGTTTTTTTTCCTTATCGGTATTTTTATAGATAGAGAACAATCCGGGGGAATACTAGATGGGTTTTTAATGATTTTGAAGTCATGTATTGGTGTAATTAGAAAAAATATACAATAACTGTTTACTGATAACTCCAAAAAGAGGTTTATGTAATACCCCGTATTTTTATGCATATTTATTTTATTATGAAATTATGGAAATTGGGATTAATTAATTTAAAGAGAGAAAATTTAATTTATAATTAATTCGATTTTAAGGGCAATAATTACTAGCGTGACGAAAGTTAGTAGTTATAAAAAATAATTATGTCAAATTATAATTATACTGAACATTACGTAGTGAGTAACGTAATATTATTTTGGAAATACGAATATGACCGGGGACGAGATACATGATAGTTAAAATATAATTATTTAGGACGCGCATATGAGTCGCGTCAATTTTCTATTTTGGGGGGTTAAAAAGGCAAATTATTTTTAAATAACTCGTATGGCTGTTTTGAGTGCGCCAGTGTGTCCGGAAGGGCCGAAATAGTTAAAAAACATTATTCGGGTGTTTTAATTGGAGTCCGGGGCATTTTAGCCCAAAACGACACCCCAGAGGGGTATTTTGGTCTTTGAGATTTTAGCGTAATTAAATGGATGAAAATAAAGTTTATTTAGAAACAAATAGGGTTAGTGGCCTTTCAGTTTCACCTTACGTGAGAAACAGAGAGAAAGAGAGGAGGAACCTAGGAGTAAGGAGAACCACAGGAGAGAAAGGGGCAAACTCAAGAGATTTAACACAAAAATTGCGTCAAAGTGTAGATCACGACGTGAGGATCAACCACATACCAAATTCAACCCAAGAATCAGAAGCCCATCCCAAGGCAAGTGTTTATCTTACTCCTCTTTTAGCAAATATTGTTCTTATTGATTTAGATTAGATGAAATAAACTTGTTGCAATGAAAACTTAAGGCTTAATTAGTCTAATTTGTCACTAAACCTCATGAATTGGAGGTGGGTATGCATGTAGAGGATGTTCCCATCTTAGACCTATTAAGTTTGGTAATTATATATTGGAAATCATGAAATTAATTGGGAGTTTTGAAAGTTTAAACAAATTTTGGGTTCATATTTAAGAGATTTATTAGGATTTGAAGAAATTGTTGAATTCCATTTGAGTATATAAGGATTTGACCTTTAATTTGTATTAGAAAGTATCTTAGGGTAATTTAGAATAGTTTAGGAACATCAAATTAGAGTTGGGTTGAGTTTTGGATTGTTATTGAAGAATGAAAGTTGGAAAAATTGAAATTTGGAGAAGAAGAGGGGTCTGCCCGGATTTCTCGTTCGAAGTATGCCCAGGTCGTTTGAATGACCTCGTTCGAATGATACTTCCAACGACCCTTCTAATGAAATGATGGATTTCGTTCGAAGTGAGAACTTTGTTGGAATGAACTCCTTCGAACGAGATTCCCTTGACTTCTAATGAGATTTCAGAATGGATTTTTAGGATCCATTCGAGTTAAAAGTTATCCCAGGGTTATCCAAGTGAGAGTAATGACCTACGTGAGTAACGGATGACTTAAATTCTGAATTATTAGTGTGTTGGGATTGTAAAAGTTCTCAGGATATAGGAATTTTATAGAACCTAGGAGGGAATGTAGGTTCGAGAGAGGAAATATATGCTTGAATCACAGTGAGTGGTAGAATCAATACTACTACTCATGTACTATGAAAATCAAGTTGCGTGAATGCCTAATGAGTTATATAAGTTGTGTGCGTGATTATTACCTGAGATATTATGTGTATGACTTATCTAGCTACTGGCTATTGAACGGAGGTCAGCACGTTGTGGACGACCATATCTTGTGTGCCTTCGGGGGATTTTTAGCCGTATCACTAGAGCATGGAACCTAAGTACGGGCTATCTGTGATAACGATAGTGGTGGGGGTACGTAGGTATGTGCATAGCCCATCGGCTTGGAACTATGTTCGCCTCCAATATGTGTATATATTTTATTGGATCCTGAGAGATTGAACCTATTGTCCTTCGTGCGTGAGAATTGCAATGGGATTAGATAGTCGAGTATGCCTAGAACCAGGGGCTCTTAACCATGGGTGAAGTATTTATATATATATATATATATATTTATATGTATACATATTGAGATTTTGCATATGTATATGGACCCCCTATTCTGTGTTTCATATTGTCCACTTTATTATAGTATATACTGATTGGGTCACCAGTTGAGAATTAAAAATGTTATAAGATTGAGTTAAAGCATATTTAAACCTATTCCTAAATAATATCAATATATTGTCTTCGGGTTATTTAGACCTTTTATCTGGCATTGTGGTTATAATTCGTATAGTCAGGCAAAGTATCATGACAAGTATGGGTAGTTAGGCTCATTGGGCGTGCACATTAGATGATAGGTGAGTATCTCAAGTGAGTACACTAAGTTAACATGAATAATATTTGTGCTAATTAACCAATTTAATCACTTGCTATATTTAAACTGTTTTCTACTAGGGCTCTGACCCGTTTTTCTACAAAACTCCTTTCTTGTTCCTTTATTTTAGTTGCTCAGCCATAGGGACACTAAGCTTAGGAGATTCCATTCAGTTGTCGAGATGTAAATGCTATGGAAGCTACATGACATTGCCAGTAGACGCTTCATAGTTTATTCTTTTTTATCTATCAGTTATTTGCTTCAGTTGGACATGTCGTCCCTTCCTATTTCACATTCAGAGATTTAGGTGTTTTTATTCTATTCAAAGACTTTTTATTCATGGCTTTGGATTATTTTATGAGATTTTGACGGGAAGTGTTTACTCCAGTTCTCTATTTTAATTCAGGTAGTTCTTTCCTTATGTTTTTGAGATGAATGGTATTAGTTAATTATTTCCTTACTTGATGATGGTTAATCACAAGATAAAATTTTGACATCAACCTTTTTAAATATTAGGTGGTTAGTTTTAATTAAATAAAATTGATGATTTTCAACAGTGATGCATTATCTAAGCCAACTGGATATTATGGATTTAATTAATAAAGGACTGATCACCCGGTATTTAATTAGGCGGGGTGTTACAAGTGGTATCAGAGCATCAGGTTCTAGTGTCCTTAGGATCTGTACGGGTTATTATGTTTCCGCATAACGTCCCTTGATATAGAGACCTATATTTTAGGATTGTTGTACTCTTTATGCATTTTACGTTCTTCAGCTATTTTGAGATAATAACTGTAGACTTATGAAACCTTTCTCTCCTTTCAGATGCCTCCTCGATGTGCACAGAGATTTCCCAGGGATGTTTAACTCGAGCCTCAACCTGCACCATCTAAGGGTATGATGAATTCCACTGAAGTTGCCGCCATTGTAGCTCAGGCAGTAAATGCCGCATTGGCAGTTGTGCAGTAGGCACCACCTTAGGCACCGGTGGTGGCTCCAGTTCAGGCCCAGGTCTTCCCGTCTGCTTGGGAACGTGTTAGGGATGACTTTTAGAAGGCGCATCCTTCGGAGTTTACATGGAGATCCGATGTAGTGGTAGCGAGCCAATGGAAAAAGGACATCCAAAGACATTTGAGGATGCATGAGTTCACAGAGGTGCAGAGTTAGATACTGGCCATGTTCAAGTTAGTGGGAGCAACACAGCGGTGGTGGGAGTCTATTACCACCGCCGAGGAGAGAGACACGCTCATAATTCGAGACCTTTGGGTGCGGTTCGACCGTAAATATTTTCCCTAGGCCGTCCAGACAGAGATGAGAAAAAAGTTGGTTAACTTGAGGTAGGAGGGAAAAACCTTGGCGGAATATGAGGCAGAGTTCATCAACCTTCCAAACTTTGTACCGGATGAGATCCTGATTGAGGAGAAGAAGATTCAACATTTTATGGATGGGTTGACATGGAGGATCCGCCAGATTTTGATAGGAAATATCTATTTGGCCACCTATTCGGACGTGGTTAATGCAACACTACTCCACTGCCAGGACCACCCTTTTTTTCTAACAGAGGTTAAGCGAGTAGGAGAGTCCAACCAGCAGGGCAGGACATAAGGAAATGGTTCTAGTGGGGCACAAATAGTTCAGGGTCAGCATAGACACAATAATCAGGGTTCCTTACAGGGGGATCCTAAGAGGTTCAGGTCAGGAGGTTTTAGACATGGGCAGGTAGGCCTTAGACATGGCCAACAGGGTCAGCACGGCCATCAATGTCATCAGGGCCAGTAGGGACAACATGGCCAAGGGAGGGGTGGTAACGTCCATGAGGGCTGGGGACTGCAGGGACAGAGGGGAGGAACATTCCTAGGGATATGTTTTACTTGTGGCTACACTAACCACAAGCATCATGACTGCCCTCAGAAGGGTAGAGGCTAGCAGCAGCAGGGTACTCACCAGGAGCCCCAGAGATCGTTCTTTCCCTAGCTCTCCCAGTACCCCCACATATGCCAGCACTTCCACCTATTCCAGCCGTCCCAATTCAACAGGGGAAACTTCAGTACTGACGAGTCTACAATATTCACCAGGCCGCAGTCCCGCAGGACCCACCCACGATTGAGGGTATGTTTTTTTATCCAGGGGACTTTAAGGCACATATTATTTGACATGGGGGCCACACACTATTTATTGCCATGGGGTTTTCACGTACTACGGGATTATTTTATATAGCAGAGAGTACGGTTACTTGTGTGGATTCACCGTTGAGTAGAGGGTTCATGATTTCTTTTATTTGTCGGGGAGTGGGTATAGAGATTGGGAGGTTTATCTTCCCCACTTATATACTTGTATTGGATATTTCCGAGTATGATGCAATTATAGGTATGGATTGGCTTATCAGGTATAGGGCCATGATCGATTATTTTAGTAGGAGTTTAGTTTTTTCCATATCCGATCAGGAGATGTTACTGGTGGCGATGCCTTGCCCCGAGGGAGGATCGTCCACACATTTATACTACATAAAGGAGGAGACCTATAGCGAGGTGGTGGTACTACTTGACTCGATTCCCGTTGTTCGAGAGTTCATCGATGTGTTTCCAGATATTTTGAGGTTACCACCGAGTAGAGAGATAGACTTCATCATTAATTTAGCACCGAGAACTCGATAGATAGCCCGCGCACCTTACCGTATGGCTTTAGTAGAGATAAGGGAGTTACGTGACCAGAATGAGCATTTATTAGGGCAGGGGTTTATTCGTAGGAGTACTTCGCCGTGGGGTGATCCCGTACTATTCGTTAAGAAGAGGGATAGATCGTTGAGGTTATTTGTCGATTACCGGGAGTTAAATAGAGTCACGATATGGAACACATATCCATTGCCTTGAATCAATGACTTATTCAACTAGTTGAGAGGAGCTACCTTCTTCTCGAAGATTGACTTGAGATCAGGATACCATCAGTTGCGTATTAGGGAGCAAGATGTATCGAAGACGGCTTTCTTGACAAGATATGGTTCCTATGAGTTTAGGGTTATGCCTTTTGGGCTAACACATGCCCCAACCGTATTTATGGACTTGATGAATATGGTGTTCTGAGAGTTCCTGTATCGGTTTGTTATCGTCTTTATCAATGACATTCTGGTTTACCCGAGGAAGAGAATACTAAGCACTTGAGGCAGGTTTTGCAGACACCGTGTCAGCATGAGTTGTACGCAAAATATGAGAAATGTGATTTTTGGCTGAAGGAGGTCCAGTTTGTGGGACATATAATCTCTAATAGAGGGATATCCGTGGATCCAGGGAAAGTGTCAGCGGTGAGGGAATGGGGATAACTCACGGCACCGACCAAGAAATGCAGTTTCTTAGGCCTAACTAGATACTACAGGAGGATCATTCGAGAGTTTTTGAAGATAGCGGGTCCATTAACACACCTGACTCGCAAAGGGGTGCCGTTTATCTGGAGTGACGCCTGTCAGTTTGCCTTTGATGAGTTGAAAGACAAATTAACCTCAGCACAAGTGTTAGCTTTGCCCAAGCGGGGAGTGGAGTATCTAGTCTACACTAATGTGTCCTTATTAGGACTTGGGGTTGTACTTGAAGCCCTTATACTTTTGACTCATTTGAGTCTAGACTGTATAAGAGCTCATCTAGTTTGGAAATAGTGACAAAATTGTGTCCATCCTAGAAACCAAAGAGCCTCAGAGATTGGTTTGCTTCTTCTCTTATTCATCTTGTAATGATCCTGAGACTATAGCCATCACTCACACACTTAGAACTTAATCTTTGCATATCATATTGCACCTTTATGTGTATTAATGTGATGAGTGTGTTTTAATCCCTCAATTTTATTTTTATTAATTTTTTGGGAATTATAAACATCTTTTAAATAAGGTTTTATTAAATTAAAACTTGATTTAAAAGTCTTGGGGTTAATATCTAAATATGTATTATTGTGATTTTTGGCCTTAAGTTACTTTGGGTAGAAACCGAAAGCGCCAGAGACTCCAGGGTTGGCTTTGTAATTAGTTTGGGAGGCGCGTTTGCATTCGTTCTATGGCCAACACTTGCTGCTCTCTGATTGGCCAGAGTTGTGTTTCTTTACAGAGACAAAACTTCGCATGTTTTCAGCCCTTGGATCAACCCTTATCAATGGCCTGCATGTCGCCTGAGTGAATCCCCGTGTAAACCTTTAAGCCAATCACAGCCTGTTTAATCCACCGCCTGTTGTGAGCCCTTGGATTGAAGTCAAAGAAGCTTGACTCAATCTCAGCCGTTGTTTTTGAACGATAGTCTGGAACCTTCTCCTCTTCCTATTTAAAGGCCTCTCATCTCAGCCTTCGAAAGCTTTTGCCATTTTGAAAAGTCTCAGAGAATAGAGAGAGAGAGAGAGAAGAGAGAGAAGAGAGAGAGAGAAACCAGAGAGCCAAGTTAGAAACCTTATCTTCGTCAAATCTTCTTCAACCTAAACCACTTACCTCTCCAAAAACACCATAACCAAATAAACACCATCCTTAGTGTTTCTTGAGTTTATGAGAGTTCGAGTTGAGTGATTTCTGGGTTGCTGTAACCTTTTGTTCATAAAATCTTATTTCCAACTTAGACACTTACTCAGATCTTGTTTCTGTTTCAGTAGAAATCATAGATCTGAAGATTTTCATGTCACAACACACTTAGTTGCATTTTATTTCTCATCTTGAGAAGTTCGTTGTTGATTGTTTTCTGTTAAAACATTTTCTTACTTCAGAATCAACAATAGATGTTTTTCTGTTTCTGTTTTTACAAAACTTAACCTGACCTAGTTGGATTCGCACTTGGAGGGTTTTCAATCTCCTAAATATTTTCAAAATAGATTGAAAAAGGTCTTGACCGATTTCTTAAGCAAGATCTCCGTGGAATCTGGGTTATATTGAAAGGTTAAAAAGGTTCTTGGTTTTGTAAGAAAGAAAAATAACAAACTCACTGCATATAGACTTTATATGTAATTTTTTTAGGACTGTTTGTATATATAAGTGTGTGTGAGTTCATGCATGTGATATAGAACACTATTCACAAACATCTTCACACTACAAACACTGAAAGTGTTGGCTGTAAGATTTGGTGAACATAATTCGACGTATACTGCTGAAACAAAGGAAGAGTTGACAACCTGAGAAGACTACATCAACAATCAAGATCTGCAGAAAAGTTAAAGGACGCCAGAGGGTATAATCCTGAACTTGTATAGACTTGTTATTGTGTGCATGTTAGTTAAATATATTGTAACTCACATATTTGTTTTAGTGATAGTTTCTTGTTTTACTCCGTAGAGGGAGTCGTGGATGTTTCCTCAAGGTTGAGGTTTTACCACGTTAAAAATCCTGAGTATTAATATTTCTACATCTTCTCATCCCATTCTGATGTGTGCTGAGTTTAAAACATTTTAAACTGTTTACTAAAACTTGTTATCAAATCTTGATCATATCTCGTACATAATTTTTGTTAACACATCTTGTGTTCAAAATCTTTTTGATTTAAGTAAAGAGTTTCTTCAACAAACTTTCGGAGTTGCTTAAATAGTTTATTTTCAATAAACGGCTTTGGCAACGCTATTTCAATTGGTATCAGAGCATTTGGTGAACTTTTTCAAAAAGATCCCGAGTTTTGAAACTGTTTTCTCAAAATCAATCATGGATGAGAAAAATGAAAGATATGGTAACCTGACCAGACCTCCAGTCTTTGATGGAACCAATTTTTCTTACTGGAAAGTAAGGATGATTGCTTTCATTTAAGGAACTCTGGGAGATGATGTCTGGGACATTATTGAAAATGGATACTTTTATCCTACTAAACCAGCCACTGAAGGAAGCACTGAGAGGGTTAAGAAAATATTAAGTGAGTTTACTCAAGAAGAGAAACAAGTTTCTCGCAATAATAATAAAGGAAAGAATGCTATATTTATGTCTATAAATGAACATGAGTTCAAGAGAATCTCATCTTGTACCACTTCTAAGGAAGCATGGGATACCCTGATTACTGCCCATGAAGGAGACTCTAGGGTTAAGGCTGCTAAAACTCAGATGTTAATTCAACAATATAATTCTTTAATCATGTCTGAATCTGAGTCTTTTGATGACTTCTATATGAACCTGACTGATATTGTCACTAAACTGCATGCTAATGGTATAACTTATGATAGACAAGAAATTGTGTCTAAAATTCTGAGATCATTACCACAGAAATTTGACAATAAAAGATATGCTATTGAGGAAATGTGTGATATAAATCTCACTCCTGAATTACTCAGTAGTAAATTAAGAACTGTGGAAATGGAATTGGAGTTTAAGAAACAATTGACCCACACTCATAGGAAACATACCAATTCCAATCTTAGCTTTACTTCTAAGATGACTAAGCCTGAGTTAAACACTCCTAGTAATGATTCTGATGAGGACTGTGACTTAGAAAGTCTAGATAATCAGATTGCCCTAATGTCAAAACAATTTAAGAAAATTGTTAAATTTAGAAACAGTATTGCAAATAGACAGGGCAAGTCTAATTATTCAACTCCTTCAAATCACAAACCTCATGAGAAACCTCATGAAAAACAGAACAAGGACAACACAAGACCTCAAAGAGACCTCAAGAAGACTGAATGCTATAGATGTGGTAAACTAGGACACATTGCTCAAGACTGTAGAGTTAATTTAAATACCCAAAACAAACACTCTAGAGCCAACTTCTGCAAAACATGGGATGACTCAAGTCACTCTGAAAATGAGGAACCTGAGACATCTGATGGTTTTGATCCTTATTTATCCTTCTTTGCCAAAATCATATATAATGATGATATGCCTGTGCTTGATAGTGAGGATGAGCCAGTAAATCTAGTTCTGTTGCGTTGAATCATACTTTAACTGGTTTAGATGCTTTACTTACTGAGAACTTTAATACTTCTTCCTCGGGGTGTGTGAGTCAAAGGGGAATCGATACTGCTGATGTCAATGGGTGCGTGAGTTTAAGAAATGAAACCTTAGGGGTCACTTCACACACCTCACTTAGTGACTCAGACAATGAAGATCTCCCAGACATTCACACTCTATATGCCAAAACTCTTAAGAAAAGCACTAGACTAGAAAAGATTGTGAAAGATCTTACCAAAAAGTTAGAGGATCTAAGTCTGATGGTAAAACTAAATGCTGAAGAGTATACTACTCAATGCATGACTCATGAAAGTGATATCAAAGTGTTTGATGAAAAATTGAAAACTTTGACTGAAGCTAATGAAATTCTGGAGAAAAAATACAAAGGGACATTATTAGAATTGGAACAAACCAAAGAAAAGACAGCAACTGTGTTCAAAAAATTTACAAAATTTGAAAACAACTCTAAATGTTTTGAGGAATTCGTTGCTGACTCTAAAACCAATTCTGATGATCGAACTGGTATATGGTTTTGCCCCAATTTGAAGACACAAACAAAACATGTTGAACCTATCAAATTTGTGTCAGGAGGCAAAAGACCTATTGAAACATGTCCAGACTTTCATTCACTTAAAACTGAGTTTGATCATCAAAACACTAACACTGGAGATGCAAGTTGCTCTAAGCATGAAAGTTTACCAAAGGGAAAATATGTCTGCCCCCCAATTAGGAAAAGTGAACCTACTTTCAAACCTGTGCTACCTAGGAATAAAATTCAGCTTCAAAATCTCTCAAAAACTTTGTTTAGAGACTTTCCTAAGGTAAACCCCATTCTGAGCAATATTTATTGCTCCTATTGTGATATATACGGACATTCTTTCGATGATTGCTATGATAGGAGACTGATTAAGCCTATCTACAATACTTCCATGTATCAAAACTTTAACTATTCTTGGAGGAGTCGTAACAACTATGTCCTTCCCAGGCCACCAGACAAAAAACTCCAACTATAGGAATAGAAAGACTAAACCTAAAAGGACATTCACTAGAAGGAATCCCAGAAACTTTTCTAAATCAAATGATCAGGTGTTTACATATACTCAAAATCATGCGCAAAATGTTTTTCAACAAAAATCTAATGCTCGCAAATTTTACCAAGTGAGAGCAAACAAGCGCAAACAGAAAACCAGAGCAATTTGGGTTAGAAAAGATGATCTAGTACCCCAGATGAAGTGTAATATTGTTATTTTTGCCTTAAAAGCTGAACTTACATCTTCTGGTTGGTGTTTGGATTCTGGATGTTCCAAGCATATGACAGGTGATGATACAAAACTTTTAAATAAAACCATCTTTGATGGAGGAAAAGTTGTTTTTGGTGATGGAGTATCATCCCAGATCATAGGCAAAGGAACTCTTAAAGAAAAAGGACTTCATGTTCTTGAAAATGTTCTCTTAGTTAAAGGTCTTAAGGCTAATTTACTTAGCATTTTGCAATTTTGTGACTCAAACTATACTGTTACCTTTTCAAAGAACAATTGCAAGATTTTAAATGAAAAGGGAGAATGCTTAATTACAGGATTCAGGACTCCTGACAATTGTTATACTGTCATGTCTAGTTCTGAAATCTGTAATGTTGCCAGAATGGATGACAATGAGATATGGCATAACAGAATGGGTCACATTAATTACGAAAATTTAAGTAAATTGTCCTCTCAACAAATAGTTAGAGGAATACCAAAAATTAAACCCATTCATAACATTGTCTGTGGTCCCTGTCAAGAAGGAAAAATTATTAAAGCACCTCATAAAAGGGTTAAAGATATTCTTACCTCTAATCCCTTAGAACTCATCCATATGGACCTAATGGGTCCTTCTCAAACTGTTAGTCTTTGTGGACACAGTTATATCTTAGTTATGGTAGATGACTTCACCAGATTCACTTGGGTAGCTTTCTTAAAACATAAATCCGATACTTTTCAAACTTTTTTAAAGATTCTTTTATGGATTGAGAATGAGAAAGACACTCAAGTGAATAGGATTCGAAGTGATAGAGGTGGTGAATTCAAAGATACTGGTATTATAGAATATTATGACTATAATGGTTACAAACATGAGTTCAGTGCTCCTAAGACCCCTCAACAAAATGGTATAGCTGAAAGAAAGAATCGAACTCTTCAAGAGATGGCACGTGTCATGCTCCATTCCAAGAACTTACCTAAGTATTTTTGGGTAGAATCTATTCGTACAGCTTGCCATCTTATTAATAGGGTCTATCTTAGAAAGAATTCCAAACAAACTTCTTATGAACTTTGGTACAATAAAAAGCCTAATCTTAAGTACCTTATAACCTTTGGTAGTACCTGTTATGTGTGCAAAGATAGAGAACACTTATCTAAATTTGAGAGTAGGGGAGATAAAGCCATATTCTTAGGATAGTCACCTAACAGTAGAGCTTATCGGGTATATAATCTTCGCACTAAAACCTTAATGGAATCCATAAATGTAATTGTTAGTGACACTACTGTAGAAAGCAAGACTAGTGAATTAACTATAGAAGAAGAATCGTCAAATATTTTAGAAAATGACTCTTCTGAAATAGATAATTCATTACCTATTGAGTCACCTGAAGTACCTAATTGGGTTTCTAAAGATCATCCCATAAACAACATAGTTGGTAACCCTAGTGAGCCAGTACATACAAGATCCCAACTTCGAAATTATGCTCTTTATGCATGCTTTGTTTCTCTTGTGGAACCAAAGAATGTAAATGAGGCATCGAATGACTCTCACTGGATCTCTGCTATGCAGGATGAACTTTTACAATTTGTCATTCATGATGTATGGTATCTTGTTCCACGTCCCGATCACAAAAAGGTTATTGGTACTCGTTGGATTTTCAAAAATAAAACTGATGAAAATGGGATGATAATTAGAAATAAAGCTAGACTAGTTGCTCAAGGTTATTCCCAAATAGAAGGAATTGATTTTAACGAGACGTTTGCTCCTGTTACTCGTTTAGAATCAGTTCGTCTGCTTCTTGCTATAGCTTGTTACATGCATTTTACGTTATATCAAATGGATGTTAAATCTGCGTTCCTTAATGGAATTCTTGCCGAGGAAACCTATGTAGAACAACCTAAAGGGTTCATTAACCCTAATTATCCTAATCATGTATTTCGGTTGAAAAAGGCTTTATATGGTCTTAAGCAAGCTCCTAGAGCTTGGTATGAGCGCCTGTCCAGTTTTCTGCTGGATAAAGGTTTCAAAAGAGGTGGAAATGACCAAACCTTATTTGTCAAACATTTTGGCAAACACATTACTATCGCTCAGATCTATGTAGACGATATCATATTTGGATCTACTTCTACCTCAGAAGTAAAATCTTTTGCTGAAATTATGAGTAAGGAATTTCAGATGTCCCTTATGGGGGAGTTACAGTTCTTCCTAGGTCTCCAAGTCAAACAACAACCAGATGGATTGTTTCTTTCGCAGACTAAGTACGCATTAGAGATAGTTAAGAAATTTGGCCTCGAGAGTGCTAAAAGTGCTAAAACGCCTATGAGTACTACAGAAAAATTGTCTAAAGATGAAAATGGCAAATCTGTAGATCCTACTTTATATCGTAGTATGATTGGTACATTACTCTATCTGACTGCCTCGCGTCCTGATATCATGTATGCTGTGTGTGTTTGTGCGCGCTATCAAAACAACCCCAAAGAGATCCATTTAAACTCTGTTAAACGGATAATTAAATATGTTAAAGGCACTCTAAATTTAGGAATTTGGTACACGAATGACACACTGAGCACTATTATTGTGTACACAGATGCTGATTGGGCTGGTTGTACTGATGATAGTAAAAGCACTTCGGGCGCATGTTGTTATATTGGTAATAACTTGGTAGGATGGAGTAGTAAAAAACAGAACTGCACATCTCTCTCGACTGCTGAATCTTAATACATAGCCGCTGGTAGCTGTTGTGCCCAATTATTGTGGCTTAAACAAATGCTAAGTGATTATGGTATTCTAGAACCCACACTTCATCTCTATTGTGATAATCAAAGCGCGATTAATATTTCTAAGAACCCAGTTCAACACTCGCGAACTAAGCACATTAAAATAAGACATCACTTTATTCGTGAATTAGTTGAAACCAAGGAATTAGAAATTAATTATCTTCCAACTGATCTACAACTTGCAGATTTGTTTACCAAACCTCTTGATTATAATAGATTCATTTCTTTACGAAAATCTATTGGTATGGTTTGTGTTGAGTAAATACCTGTTATATTTTTCCAAGTTCCTTCCCTTTGTCCATTTGAGACAAAATGGGGGAGAAATTTGAGTCTATCTTTGCATATACTAAACAACTTGATCTTAGTAATTCTTTGCAGGTATTCTTCTTGTACAGTCATTCTCTATTGTAATAATAGGATGTTAAACTGTATATAGTTGAGTTATGTAATTTTTGCTTTCTAGGATTTGGGTAGATAGAACTTTTATAGGAATAGGTTTTTCTTATTTGTTGTCGCCCTACGAGTTCTAGATGACTCAAAGGAGATTTTGTCTCATATTTCCAAAGGGGGAGATTGAAGCCCTTATATTTTTGACTCATTTGAGTCTAGACTGTATAAGAGCTCATCTAGTTTGGAAATAGTGACAAAATTGTGTCCATCCTAGAAACCAAAGAGCCTCAGAGATTGGTTTGCTTCTTCTCTTATTCATCTTGTAATGATCCTGAGACTATATCCATCACTCACACACTTAGAACTTAATCTTTGCATATCATATTGCACCTTTATGTGTATTAATGTGGTGAGTGTGTTTTAATCCCTCAATTTGATTTTTATTAATTTTTTGGGAATTATAAACATCTTTTAAATAAGGTTTTATTAAATTAAAACTTGATTTAAAAGTCTTGGGGCTAATATCTAAATATGTATTGTTGTGATTTTTGGCCTTAAGTTACTTTGGGTAGAAACCGAAAGCACCAGAGACTCCAGGGTTGGCTTTGTAATTAGTTTGGGACGCGCGTTTGCATTCGTTCTATGGCCAACACTTGCTGCTCTCTGATTGGCCAGAGTTGTGTTTCTTTACAGAGACAAAACTTCGCATGTTTTCAGCCCTTGGATCAACCCTTATCAATGGCATGCATGTCGCCTGAGTGAATCCCCGTGTAAACCTTTAAGCCAATCACAGCCTGTTTAATCCACCGCCTGTTGTGAGCCCTTGGATTGAAGTCAAAGAAGCTTGACTCAATCTCAGCCGTTGTTTTTGAACGATAGTCTGGAACCTTCTCCTCTTCCTATTTAAAGGCCTCTCATCTCAGCCTTCGAAAGCTTTTGCCATTTTGAAAAGTCTCAGAGAATAGAGAGAGAGAAGAGAGAGAAGAGAGAGAGAGAAACCAGAGAGCCAAGTTAGAAACCCTAACTTCGTCAAATCTTCTTCAACCTAAACCACTTACCTCTCCAAAAACACCATAACCAAATAAACACCATCCTTAGTGTTTCTTGAGTTTATGAGAGTTCGAGTTGAGTGATTTCTGGGTTGCTGTAACCTTTTGTTCATAAAATCTTATTTCCAACTTAGACACTTACTCAGATCTTGTTTCTGTTTCAATAGAAATCATAGATCTGAAGATTTTCATGTCACAAGACAATTAGTTGCATTTTATTTCTCATCTTGAGAAGTTCGTTGTTGATTGTTTTCTGTTAAAACATTTTCTTACTTCAGAATCAACAATAGATGTTTTTCTGTTTCTGTTTTTACAAAACTTAACCTGACCTAGTTGGATTCGCACTTGGAGGGTTTTCAATCTCCTAAATATTTTCAAAATAGATTGAAAAAGGTCTTGACCGATTTCTTAAGCAAGATCTCCGTGGAATCTGGGTTATATTGAAAGGTCAAAAAGGTTCTTGGTTTTGTAAGAAAGAAAAATAACAAACTCACTGCATATAGACTTTATATGTAATTTGTTTAGGACTGTTTGTATATATAAGTGTGTGTGAGTTCATGCATGTGATATAGAACACTATTCATAAACATCTTCACACTACAAACACTGAAAGTGTTGGCTATAAGATTTGGTGAACATAAGTCGACGTATACTGCTGAAACAAAGGAAGAGTTGACACCCTGAGAGGACTACATCAACAATCAAGATCTGCAGAAAAGTCGCCAGAGGGTATAATCCTGAACTTGTATAGACTTGTTATTGTGTGCATGTTAGTTAAATAGATTGTAACTCACATATTTGTTTTAGTGATAGTTTCTTGTTTTACTCCGTAGAGGGAGTCGTGGATGTTTCCTCAAGGTTGAGGTTTTACCACGTTAAAAATCCTGAGTATTAATATTTCTACATCTTCTCATCCCATTCTGATGTGTGCTGAGTTTAAAACATTTTAAACTGTTTACTAAAACTTGTTATCAAATCTTGATCATATCTCGTACATAATTTTTGTTAACACATCTTGAGTTCAAAATCTTTTTGATTTAAGTAAAGAGTTTCTTCAACAAACTTTCGGAGTTGCTTAAATAGTTTATTTTCAATAAACGGCTTTGGCAACGCTATTTCAGTACTTTGACAGGAGGATCAGGATATAGCTTATGCCTCCTGTAAGCTTAAGCCTCACGAGAGGAATTACCCCATCCACGATTTGGAGTTTGTGGCGATCGTGTTTGCGCTTCGTATTTTGAGACATTATTTCTTGGGGGAGAAATTTTGCTTGTTCACAGATTATAAGTCATTACAGTACCTCTTCACACAGAAGGAGCTGAATATGTGTCAACGCCAATGTCTCGAGTTTGTGAAGGATTATCATTTTCATATCCAATACCACCCGAGGAAGGCTAATGTGATAGCAGACGCATTGAGCTGTAGGCCGGTAGGGGAGGTGGCCGAGGTGTGGAAAACAAAATGGAAGAAATTAGGACACTAGGATGCAGTGGATAGATAATTCATGTCTGTGATGACAGTTACGCCCTAGATTATTATGAGAGTAGTAAAGGCTCATGTAGCTATTCCATTCTGCCAGAGTCATATAGTGCAACTTTTGGCAGAGGGGGCCGAGTCTTATACCGCGGGTTCAGATGGGGATCTACGTTTTAATGGAAGGTTAGTTATTCCTGAGGGAGAAGACTTATGACAAGAGGTGATGTCAGAGTCGCACGGTTCATGATTTATGGTACATCTTGGTAGGGATAAGATGTACGAGGATATGCAAAGGCAATACTGATGGAGCGGGATAAATAAGGATATTGCCGAGTTCATCTCAAAATGTGCCACTTATCAGCTGATAAAGGTGGACCATCAGAGACCGGAGGGACTCCTACAGCCATTAGAGGTTCCTATATGGAAATGGGAGAGCATTTCCATGGACTTCATCACGGGATTACCTACATCGCAGAGGGATCACGATTCGATATGGGTGATAGTGGATCGGCTGACCAAGGTATCCCACTTTCTGCCAGCCCGAACGGATTATGCCACTGGATAGTATGCCCAGATATTCATAGCAAAGATAGTAAGACTTCATGGGGTGCCTCTCAATATTGTGTCTGACAGAGATAAAGTGTTTGTGTCTCGATTTTGGGATAGTTTTCAGGAGGCGATGGGTAAGGAGTTGCGACTGAGAATAGCCTATCACCCGCAGACGGATGGACATATCGAGTAGATAAATCAGATGTTAGAGGAAATGTTACGTATGTGCATCGTTGATTTTGGCGGAGGCTGGGAGTAGTATCTTCCACTGGTGGAGTTTTCTTATAATAACTCCTAGTAGTTTACTATCTGTATGGCTCCATTTGAAGCACCATACGACAAACCTTTTCATTCCCCATCATGTTGGTTGGAGGTAGGGGACAACAAGTTATTTGGTCCGGAGGTGATTCAGGATACTTCGATGAAGATAGAGTTGATACGGAACCATATTCGGGTTGCTCAGGATTGATAAAAGAGCTACGCCGATGCCAAACGGTATTTTTGGGAGTTCAATGTGGGGGGCCAGGTATTATTTCATGTGTCTCCTATGAAAGGAGTTATGAGTTTTGGGAAGAAGGGAAAGTTGGCACCTAGGTACGTAGGGCCATTCCCTATTATCGAGAGGACAGTTGCTTATAGACTTGGGTTACCGGAGCACTTACATAGAGTCCATGATGTGTTCCATATCTTTTTGCTGAGGAGATATCTTCGAGATGATTTGGCCCATGCTCACGTCGCATTGGAGGAGATCGACTTACTGCCTGATAGCTCTTACGAGGAAAGGTCGGTTGCTATCATAGACCGTAGCGAGAGGAAGTTAAGGTCGAAGATAGTACCACTAGTCCATGTTCAGTAGCGGCACCATAATGTTGAGGAATCTACCTGGGAATGCGAGGATGACATGCGTGAACGTTATCCAGAGTTATTCTTGCCAGGTAGATTTTCATTTCAGAATTTCGGGATGAAATTCGATTATTAGGGGGGAAGTATGTAATACCCCGTATTTTTACGCATATTTATTTTATTATGAAATTATGGAAATTGGGATTAATTCATTTAAAGGGAGAAAATTTAATTTATAATTAATCCGATTTTAAGGGTAATAATTACTAGCGTGATGACAGTTGGTAGTTATCGAAAATAATTATGTCAAATTATAATTATGTCATTGCGTAGTGAGTAACGTAATATTATTTCAGAAATAAGAATTTGGTCGGGGACTAGATACACAACAATTAAAATATAATTATTTGGGACGCGCGTATGAGTCACATCAATTTTCTATTTTGGGGGTTAAAAATTAAATTATTTTTAAATAACTCGTATGGCTGTTTTGAGTGCGCCAGTGTGTCCGAAAGGGTCAAAATAATTAGAAAACATTACTCGGGTGTTTTAATTGGAGCCTGGGGCATTTTAGCCAAAAATGACACCCCAGAGGGGTATTTTGGTCTTTTGGAATTTTAGAGTAATTAAATGGATGAAAATAAAGTTTATTTAGAAACAAATAGGGCCAGTGGCCTGTCAGTTTCACCTTACGTGAGAAAGAGAGAGAAAGAGAGGAAGAACCTAAGAGGAAGGAGAACCACATGAGAGAAAGGGCCAAACTAAATAGATTTCACACAAAAGTTGCGTCAAAGTGTAGATCGCGACGAGAGGATCAACCACATACCAAATTTAACCTAAGAATCAGAAGTCCATCCCAAGGCAAGTGTTTATCTTGCTCATCTTTCGAAAATATTGTTCTTGTTGATTTAGATTAGATGATATAAACTAGTTGCAATGAAAACTTAGGTTTAATTAGTCTAATTTGTCAAGAAACCTCAAGAATTGGAGATGGGGTTGCATGTAGAGGATGTTCCCATCTTAAACCTGTTAAGTTTGGTAATTATATGTTGGAAATCACGAAATTAATTGGGAGTTTTGAAAGTTTAAACAAATTCTGGGTTCATATTTAAGAGATTCATTAGGAATTGAAGAAATTGTTGAATTCCATTTGAGTATATAAGGATTTGACCTTTAATTTATATTACAAAGTATCTTAGGGTAATTTTGAATAGTTTAGAACATTAAATTAGAGTTGGGTTGAGTTTTCTTTTGTTATTGAAGATTGAAAGTTGGAAAAATTGAATTTTGAGAAGAACAGGGGTCTGCCCGGATTTCTCGTTAGAAGTATGCCCAGGTCATTCGAAGTGAGAACTATGTTTGAACGAACTCATTCGAACGAACTCGTTCAAACGATATTCCCTTGACTTCTAATGAGATTTCAGAATGGATTTTTAGGGTCTGTTCGAGTTAAAAGTTGTCCTAGGGTTATCCAAGTGAGAGTAATGACCTACGTGGGTAATGGGTGACTTATATTCCGAATTATTAGTGTGTTGGTATTGTAATAGTTCTCAGGATATAGGAAGTTTATAGAACCTAGGAGGGAATGTAGGTTCGAGAGAGGAAATATATGATCGAATCACAGTGAGTGGTAAAATGAATAATACTATTAATGTATTATGGAAATCAGGTTGCATGAACGCCTAATGAGTTATATAAGTTGTGTGCATGCTTATTACTTGAGATGTTATGTGTATGAAATACCTAGTCGAACGGAGGTTAGCGCATTGTGGACGACGATTTCTTGTGTGCCTTCGGGGGATTTTTAGTCGTATCACTAGAGCATGGAACTTAGGTACGGGCTATCTGTGATAACGGTAGTGGTGACGATCGTATAGGTGCGTAGGTATGTGTATATCCCATCGGCTTGGAACTATAATCGCCTTCAACATGTGTATATGTTTTATTGGTTCCTGAGAAATTGAACCTGTTGTCCTTCATGCGTGAGCATTGCAATGGGATTAGATAGCCGAGTATGCCTAGCACCAGGGGTTCTTAACCATGGGTGCTGGATTGATATATATATTTACATGTATACATATTGAGATTTTACATATGTATAAGGAATTACTATTCTGTGTTTCATATTGGCCTCTTTATTATAGTATATACTTATTGGGTCACCCGTTGAGAATTAAAAATGTTATGGGAATAAGTTAAAGCATCTTTAAACCTCTTCCTAAATAATATAAATATATTATCTTCGGGTTATTTAGACATTTTATCTGGCATAGTGGCTATACTACGTATAGTCATGCAGAGTATCATGACTGGTATGGTAGTTAGGCACGCATATTAGATGAGAGGTGAGTATCTTAAGTGAGTATGCTAAGTTAACATGAATAATATTTGTGCTAATTAACCAATTTAAGCACTTGATATATTTAAATTGTTTTTTACTCGGCCCCTAACCCATTGTTCTGCAAAACTCCTTTCTTATTCCTTTATTTTAGGTGCTCAACCACAGGGACACCAAGCTTAGGAGATTTCATTCAGTTGCCGAGCTGTAGCTGCTATGGAAGTTACAGGACATTTCTAGTAGACGCTTCATAGTCTATTCTTCTTTATCTATCAGTTATTTGCTTCAGTTGGACTTGTCGTTCCTTCTTATTTTACATTAAGAGATTTAGATGTTTTATTTTGTTAGAAGACTTTTATTTCATGGCTTTGGATTATTGTATGGGATTTTGACTGGAAGTGTTTACTCCAGTTCTCTATTTTAATTCATCTAGTTCTTTCCTTATGTTTTTGGTATGAGTGGTATTAGTTAAACATTTTCTTACTTGATGATGGTTAATAACAAGATAAAATTTTGACATCAATCTTTTTAAATATTAGGTGCTTAGTTTTAATTAAATAAAATTGATGATTTTAGATAATGATGCATTATCTGAACCAATTGGACATTCTAGATTTAATTAATAAAGGACTGATCACCCGGTATTTAATTAGGCGGGGTGTTACAGGTTTATTAAGAAAATTTGAATTCTAACTGTATCTAGTATCCTGATGTTGGGTTTACTTAGCTTCCTATATACTGGAATAATGCACCTATAAGGCTTGACTTTCAATTGGGCCAATGTTGTAGGATAAAAGGTAACGTATGATAGTTTTAGGTATTCTCTAAGCTTTTTGGTTCGATTTGGTTCCTAGGTTTTCATGGTTTTATGAAGGATCACAATAGGTATGGTGTCTAGTGTTGTAGAATTCATCTCATGGAATATACCATAGACATACAATCCATAAATTGGTGGTCCTGTGACTTCGCGGTCGATTGCTACGTGTAACTTTGGACGCGCACGAGGTGTTTCAAATATTTATTATTGGCAAAACAACAAAAAAAATCACAAATTTCTAATTGGGAACGTTGCTAATAAACTAATATACATACAAACTTAAAAATATTACATGTCTTAATAATTCACTGACCAAAAAAAAAAATTGGGCAGAGTTTCCCCTGTTTTCTGGACATTCCAAACCCTGTTAATATAAAACCTGCTAATTATAAAGCCCGCACTGCCATAAAATTTAACAACCAAACAATAAAAGTCCGCACGGTCATAAAACTAAACAATAATACTATAAAAGTCCGCACGATCATAACACATAAAAATATATAATCCAGAATGTCAACAACATCATATAAATAATCTTTATTTTGTAAACCATTGCCTTCTTCATGTGTTCCATGTGCAAAAAAGCAAACGATACAATGTTATCCGGCAAAAAATAGGATATAAAAAAATGATAACAGAACCAAGTAGTTTTAGAAAATTGAATTTAAACTGAAAAATTGCATATAAGAGTTATAATTGCCATGTTTTAAAACCTAAGTCCCGATATATGAAAATTATCCACATACTCTGAAACTGGGAGTCTCGTGACCGCGCAATCAGTTCATAGGAGTTACATTGGTCCTGTGCGAGGTGTTGGGGCCTCTAACGGGACCGTTCGGGGGTGTTTCGGGGTTTCGCCTTCTAATGCCACCTTTTAAGCCTAAGTCTTGATATTTTCAAATTATCATCATATTCTCAAATCGGGAGTTCCGTGATCGCGCGGTCAGTTCCTACGGGTTACATTGGTCCCGTACGAGGTATTGGTGCCTACGGGATCGTTCGGGGGTTGTTTCGGATTTAGTCCATCTAAGGCCATGTTGCTAAGCCTAAATCCTGGTATTTTAAAATTATCCTCGTATTCTCAAACCGGGGGTCCCGTGATCGCTCGGTCAGTTCCTACGAGTTACAGTGGTTCCGTGTGTGGTGTTGGTGCCTCTTACGGGTCCGTTCAGAGGTTGTATCGGGGTTTCTACCTCTAATACCATTTTTTAAGCCTAAGTCTAGATATTTCAAATTATCATCGTATTCTCAAGCCAAGGGTCTTGTGATCACGCAGTCAGTTCCTATGAGTTACATTGGTCTCGTGCGAGGTGTTGGTGCCTCTCACGAGATCGTTTGGTTGCTGTTTCAAGTATTTGCACTTTAAAGCCATGTTTTTAAGCCCAAGTCCAGATATTTTCAAATTATCTTCGTATTCTCAAACTGGGGGTCCCGTGATCACGCGATTAGTTCATTCGAGTTACATTGGTCCCGTATGAGGTGTTGGTGCCTCTCATGGGACCGTTCGGGGGCTGTTTCGGATTTTGGCCATCTAAGGCCATGTTTTTAAGCCTAAGTCCTGATATTTTCAAATTATCCCCGTATTCTCAAACCGGGGGTCCCGTGATAGCGCGGTCAGTTCCTATGAGTTACATTGGTCATGTGTGAGGTGTTAGTGCCTCTCACGAGACCGTTCGGGGGTTGTTTCGGGGTTTTGCCCTCTAATGGCATTTTTTAGGCCTAAGTATAGATATTTTCAAATTACAATCATATTCTCAAATTGGGGATCCCGTGATCGCGCGCTCAGTTTCTATGACTTACATTGGTCCCATGCGAGGTGTTGGTGCCTCTCGCGGGACCGTTCGGGGCTATTTTGGATTTTGGCCATCTAAGGCCATGTTTTTAATCCTAAGTCCTGATATTTTAAAATTATGCTCGTATTCTCAAATCGGGGGTCCCGTGATTGTGCGGTTAGTTCCTAGTAGTGACATTGGTCCCGTGAGAGGTGTTGGTGCCTCTCATGGGGTCGTTTGGGTGCTGATTTGGGTGTTCGCACGCTAAAGCCAAGTTTTTAAGCCTAAGTCCTGTTATATTTTCAAATTATCCTCATATTCTCTAATCGGGGGTCCCATGATTGAGCGGACAGTTCCTACGAGCTACATTGGTCCCGTGCGAGGAGTTGATACCGCTTATGGGGCCGTTCGGGGGTTGTTTCGAGGTTTCGCCCTCTTATGCCATGTTTTAAGCCTATGTATAGATATTTTCAAATTATTATCGTATTCTCAAACCGAAGGCCCGTCATCTCATCGTCAGTTCCTATGAGTTACATTGGTCCCGTACGAGGTGTTGGTGCCTCTCATGGGACCGTTCGGGGGTTGTTTCGGATTTTGGCCATCTAAGGTCATGTTTTTAAGCCTAAGTACGGATATTTTCAAATTATCCCTGTATTCTCAAACCATGGGTCCCGTGATCTCACGATCAGTTCTTATGAGTTATATTGGTCCCCTGCAAGGTGTTGGTGCCTCTCATGGGACCATTCGGGGGTTGTTTCGAGGTTTTGTCCTCTAATGCCATTTCTTAAGCCTAAGGCTAGATATTTTAAAATTATATTCGTATTCTCAAACCGGGGGTCCCGTGATCATGCAGTCAGTTTCTATGAGTTATATTGATCCCGTACGAGGTGTTGGTGCCTCTTACGAGGTCATCCTGGTGCTGTTTCAGGTGTTCACACTCTAAGGACATGTTTTTAAGCCTAAGTCCTGATATATACAAATTATCGTCGTATTCTCAAATCGAGGTCCTGTGATCCCGCAGTCAGTCGCTACGAGTTACATTTGTCCCGTGCGAGGTGTTGGTGCCTATCACGGATACATTTGGGGGTTGTTTTGGAGGTTTCGCCCTCTATTGCTATTTTTTAAGCTAAAGTCTAGATATATTCAAATTATCATCGTATTCTCAAATCTAGGGTCCCGTGATCACGCGGTCAGTTCCTACGAGTTATATTGGTCCCGTACGAGGTGTTGGTGCCTCTCACGTGGTCGCTCGGGTAATTTTTTAGGTGTTCGCACTCTAATGCCATTCTTATATATGAAAATTATCATCGTATTCTCAAACCGGGTGTCCGGTGATGACGCGATTAGTTGCTACGAGTTACATTGGTCCCGTGCGAGGTGTTGGTGCATCTCACGAGGCCGTTCGGGGGTTGTTTCGGGGTTTCGCCCTCTAATGCCCTTTTTTAAGCCTAAGTCTAAATCTTTTCAAATTATCATCGTATTTTGAAACCGAGGGTTCCGTGATTGCGCAGTCAGTTTCTACGAGTTATATTGGTCCCATGCGAGGTGTTGGTGCCTCTTACGGGGTCGTTCGGGTGCTGTTTCGGGTGTTCTCATCTAAGGCCATGTTTTTAAGCCTAAGTCCTGATATATGCAAATTATCATCATATTCTCCAGTCGGGGGTCCTGTGATCCCGCGGTTAGTTACTACGAGTAACATTGGTCCCCTATGAGGTGTTGGTGCCTCTCACGAGGCCATTCGGGGGTTGCTTCGTGGTTTCGCCCTCTAATGCCATTTTTTAAGCCTAAGTCTAGATATTTCAAAATTATTATCATATTCTCAAACCGTGGGTCCCGTGATCGCGCTATCAGTTCCAACGAGTTACATTGGTCTCGTGCGAGGTGTTAGTGCCTCTTATGGGGTCGTTCGGTGCTGTTTTAGGGGTTCATACTTTAAAGCCATGCTTTTAAGCCTAAGTCCTGATATATGTAAATTATCAATCGGGGGTCCCTCGATCGTGTGGCTAGTTGCTAGTAGGTACATTGGTCCCGTGCGAGGTGTTGGTGCCTTTTACGGGGCCATTCAGAGGTTATTTCGGGGTTTCGCCTTCTAATGCCATTTTTTAAGCCTGTCTAGTTTTTTTAAAATTATCATCTTATTCTTAAATCGAGGGTCTCGTGATCGTGCGGTCACTTTTTATGAGTTATATTGGTCCCGTGCGAGGTGTTGGTGCCTTTCAGGGGACCGTTTGGGGGCTATTTTGGATTTTAGCCATCCAAGGCCATGTTTTTAAGCCTAAGTACTTATATTTTCAAATTATCCCCATATTCCCAAATCAGGGGTCCCATGATCGCGCGGTCAGTTCCTAAGAGTTACATTAGTCACGTGTGAGGTGTTGGTGCCTCTCACGGGACTGTTCGGGGGTTGTTTTGGGGTTTTGCCCTGTAATGCCATTTTTCAGGCCTAAGTCTAGATATTTTCAAATTATCATCATATTCTGAAACCGGGGGTCCCGTGATTGCGTGCTCAATTCCTATGAGTTACATTAGTCCCGTGCGAGGTGTTGGGGCCTCTCACGGGACCGTTCGGGCATGGTATTGGGGTTTCGCTCTCTAATGCCACTTTTTAAGCCTAAGTCTAGATATTTTCAAATTATCCTCGTATTCTCAAATTGGGGGTCCTGTGATCATGCGGTCAGTTCCTACGAGTTATATTGGTCCCATACGAGGTGTTAGTGCCTCTCACGAGACCGTTCGGGTGCTGTTTTTGATTTTTGCCCTCTAATGCCCAATTTTTAAGCCTAAGTCCTCATATTTTCAAAATATCATCGTATTCTCAAACTGGGGGTCCCGTGATCGCGCGGTCAGTTCCTATGAGTTACATTGGTCCCGTGCGAGGTGTTAGTGCATCTCACGGGACCGTTCGGGAGTTGTTTCGGGGTTTCGCTCTCTAATGCCATTTTTTAAGCCTAGGTCCTGATATATGCAAATTAACCTCGTATTCTCAAACCCGGGTCCCGTGATCACGCGGTCAGTTCCTACGAGTTACATTGGTCCCGTGCGAGGTATTGGTGCCTCTCACGGGGCCGTTCGGGGATTATTTTGAGGTTTTGCCCTAATTCTTGATATTTTTAAATTATCGTCGTATTCTCAAATCGGGAGTCCCATGATCATACGATCAGTTCCTACGAGTTGCATTCATCTCGTACGAGGTGTTGGTGGCTCTCACAGGACCGTTCGGGGACTGTTTTGGATTTTGTCCATCTATGACTATGTTTTAAAGCCTAAGTCCTGATATTTTCAATTATCCTCGTATTCTGAAATTGGGGGTACCGTAATCGCGCAGTCAGTTCCTACCAGTTACATTAGTCCCGTGTGAGGTGTTGGTGCCTCTCACGCGACCGTTCGAGGGTTGTTTCGAGATTTTGCCCTATAATGCCATTTTTTAAGCTTGAGTCTAGATATTTTCAAATTATCTTCGTATTCTCAAGCCGGTGGTCCTGTGATTGCGTGGTCAGTTCCTACAAGTTTTACATGGGTCCCGTGCGAGGTGCTGGTCCCTCTCACGGGGTCGTTCGTGTGCTGTTTAGAGTGTTTGCACTCTAAAGCCTTGTTTTAAACCTAAGTGCTGATATTTTCAAATTACCCTCCTATTCTTAAACTAGGGGTCCCGTGATCACGCGATTAGTTCATTAGAGTTACATTGGTCCCGTACGAGATGTTGGTGCCTCTCACAGGACTGTTCGGGGGCTGTTTCAGATTTTGGCCATCTAAGGCCATGTTTTTAAGCCTAAGTCCTGATATTTTCAAATTATGCCTGTATTCTCAAATAGGGGTCCCGTGATCACGCAGTCAGTTTCTACGAGTTACATTGGTCCCCTGCGAGGTGTTGGTGCCTCTCACGGGGCCGTTTGTGGATTGTTTTGAGATTTCTCCCTCTAATGTGATTTTTTAGGCCTAACTCTAGATATTTTCAAATTATCGTCGTATTCTCAAATCGGGGGTCCCATGATCATGCGATTAGTTCCAACGAGTTACATTGGTCCCATACGAGGTGTTGGTGCCTCTTGCGGGACCATTCGGGGCTATTTTAGATTTTGGCCATCTAAGGCCATGTTTTTAAGCCTAAGTCCTGATATTTTCAAATTATCCTCATATTCTCAAACCGGGGGTACTGTGATCGCGCAGTCAGTTCCTACGGGTAACATTGGTCTCGTGTGAGGTGTTGGTGCCTCTCATGGGACTGTTCGGTGGTTGTTTTGGGATTTTGCCCTCTAATGCCATTTTTTAAGCCTAAGTCTAGATATTTTCAAATTATTGTCGTATTCTCAAGTTTGGGGTTCCCGTGATCGCACGATCAGTTCCTACGAGTTAAATTGGTCCCGTGCGAGGTATTATTGCCTTTCACGGGGTCGTTTGGGTGCTGTTTTGAGTGTTCGCATTCTAAACATATGTTTTTCAATGTAAGTCCTGATATATATGCAGATTATTGTCGTATTCTTAAACCGAGGGTCCCTGGATCGCGTGGTCAGTTCTTGCGAGTTACATTGGTCCCGTACGAGGTATTGGTGCCTCTCACGGGGCCGTTCGGGGGTTGTTTTGAGGTTTCTGCCGTTTTTAAGCCTATGTATAGATATTTTCAAATTATCATCGTATTTTCAAACCGAGGGTCCTGTGATCGCGCGGTCAGTCCAATGAGTTACATTGGTTCCGTACGTGGTGTTGGTGCCTCTCACAGTTCGGGTGCTGTTTCGGATGTTCTCACTCTAAAGATATGTTTTTAAGCATAAGTCCTATTATATGAAAATTATCATCGTATTCTAAAATTGGGGGTCCCGTGATCGCGCAGTTTGGTTTCTACGAGTTACATTGGTCCCGCACAAGGTGTTGGTGACTCTCACGGGGTCGTTCGGGTGCTGTTCCAGTTGTTCGCACCCTAATGACATATTTTTAAGCATAAGTCTTATATAAGCCAATTATTGTCGTACAATTATTGTCGTATTCTAAAACCAGGGGTCCCATGATCGTGCGGTCAGTTGCTAAGAGTTACATTGGTCCCGTGCGTGGTGTTGGGGCCTCTCAAGGGGCCATTTAGGGTTTCACCCTCTAATGCCATTTTTTAAGCCAAAGTCTATATATTTTAAAATTATCGCCGTATTCTCAAATTTGGGTCCCCGTGATCTCGCGGTCAGTTTCTACGAGTTACATTGGTCTCGTGCGAGGTGTTGGTGCCTCTCACGGGGTCGTTCGGGTGCTGTTTTGGGTGTTCGCACTCTAAGGCCACGTTTTTAAACCTAAGTTTTGATAGATGCAAATTATCATCGTATTCTCAAATCGGGTGTCGTATGATCGTGTGGTCAGTTGCTATGAGTTACATTGGCCCGTGCGAGGTGTTGGTGCCTCTCAAGGGGCCATTCAGGGATAGTTTCGGGGTTTCACCCTCTAATGCCATTTTTAAGCGTAAGTCTAGATATTTTCAAATTATCATCGTATTCTCAAGCCAGGGGTCCCGTGATCACGCGATCAGTTCCTACGAGTTACATTGGTCCCGTATGAGGTGTTGGTGCCTCTCACGGGGTTATTCGGGTGCTATTTCGGGTGTTCGCACTGTAATGCCATGTTTTTAAGCATAAGTCTTGGTATATGAAAATTATCATCGGTCCCGTGATCGCTCTACATGATACATTGGTTCTGTGGGAGGTGTTGGTGCCTCTCACGAGGCCGTTCAGGGGCTATTTCGAAGGTTCGCCATCTAATGCCTTTTTTAAGCCTAAGTCGAGATATTTTCAAATTATCATCGTATTCTCAAACTGGGGGTCCCGTGATCATGCGGTCAATTCCTACGAGTTACATTGGTCCTGTGCGAGGTGTTGGTGTCTGTCACGGGACTGTTCGGGGGAGGTTTCGAGCTTTCGCACTTTAAATCCATGTTTTTAAGCCTAAGTCCTGATATTTGCAAATTATCATTGTATTCTCAAACCGGGGGTCCCGTGATTGCGTGATCAGTTTCTACGAGTTATGTTGGTCCAGTACAAGGTGTTGGGGCCTCTTATGGGTCCGTTCGGGGGCCATCTTGAGGTTTCGCCCTGTAAAGCTATTTTTTAATCATAAGTCTAGATATTTTAAAATTATCATCGTATTATTAAACCGGGGTTCTCGTGATCGCGCGATCAGTTCCTACGAGTTATATTGGTCCCGTGCGAGGTGTTGGTGCCTCTCACATGACCGTTCGGGGGCTGTTTTGGATTTTTACCCTATAATGCCATGTTTTTAAGCCTAAGTCTTGATATTTTTAAATTATCATCATATTCTCAAATCGGGGGTCCCGTAATCGCGCGATCAGTTTCTACGAGTCATATTAGTCCCGTGCGAGGTGTTGGTGCTTCTCCTGGGGTCGTTCAAGTGTTATTTCGGGTGATCGTACGCTAAAGATAAGTTTTTAAGCCTAAGTCCTGTTATATTTTCAAATTATCCTCGTATTCTCAAATCGGGGGTCCCATGATTGAGCGGCCATTTTCTACGAGTTACATTGGTCTCGTGCGAGGTGTTGGTACTGCTTATGAGGCCGTTCGAGGGTTATTCCACGATTTCTCCCTCTTATGCCATTTTTTAAGCCTATGTCTAGATATTTTCAAATTATCATCGTATTCTCAATCCGGGGCTCCCGTGATCTCCTGGTCAGTTCCTACGAGTTATACTGGTCCCGTAGTAGCTGTTGGTGCCTCTCACGTGACTATTCGGGGGTTATTTCGGATTTTGGCCATTTGAGGCCATGTTTTTAAGCCTAAGTACTAATATTTTCAAATTATCCCTGTATTCTCAAACTGGGGGATCCGTGATCTCACGGTCAGTTCCTATAAGTTACATTGGTCTCCTACTAGGTGTTGGTGCCTCTCACGGGACCGTTCGGGGGTTGTTTTGAGGTTTCGTCCTCTAATGCCTTTTTTAAGCATAAGACTAGATATTTTTAAACTATTGTCGTATTCTGAAATGGGGGTCCCGTGATCGCGCGGTCAGTTTCTATGAGTTATATTGGTCCCATGCGAGGTGTTGGTGCCTCTTATGGGGTTGTTCGAGTGTTGTTTCGGGTGTTCGCACTCTAAGGCCATGTTTTTAAACTTAAGTCCTGATATATGAAAATTATCATCGTATTCTCAAACCGGGGTCCTGTGATCTCGTGGTCAGTTGCTACGACTTACATTGGTCCCGTGCGAGGTGGTGGTGCCTCTCACATGGTCGTTCGGGTACTATTTCGGGTGTTCGCACTCTAATGCCATGTTTTTTAGAATAAGTCCTTATATATGCAAATTATCATCGTCTTCTCAAATCGGGGGTTCCGTGATCGCGCGGTTAGTTTCTACGAGTTACATTGGTCCCGTGTGAGGTGTTGGTGTATCTCATGGGGCCATTCGGGGGTTGTTTCGAGGTTTCACCCTCTAATGCCATTTTAAATCCTAAGTCTAGACCTTTTCAAATTATCATTGTATTCTCAAATCGGGGGTCCTGCGATCGTGCAGTTAGTTTTTACGAGTTATATTGGTCCCGTACGAAGTGTTGGTGCCTCTAACAGGATCGTTCGGGTGCTGTTTCGGGTGTTCGCACTCTAAGCCTATGTTTTTAAGCCTAAGTCATGATATATGAAAATTATCATCGTATTATCAAACCGGGGGTCCTGTGATCCCTCGATTAGTTGCTACGAGTTACATTGGTCCCCTATGAGGTGTTGGTGCCTCTCACGGGGCCGTTCAGGGGTTATTTCGTGATTTCTCCCTCTAATGCCATTTTTAAGCCTAAGTCTAGATATTTTTAAATTATCATCATATTCTCAAATCATAGGTCCCGTGATCGTCTGGTCAGTTCCTATAAGTTACATTGGTCCCGTTTGAGGTGTTAGTGCCTTTTACGGGGTCATTCGGGTGCTGTTTCGAGGGTTCATACTTTAAAGCCATTTTTTAAGCCTAAGTCCTGATATATGCAAATTATCATCGTATTACCAAACCGGGGGTCCCGTGATCTTGTGGTCAGTTGCTACTAGTTACATTGGTCCCGTACGAGGTGTTGGTGCCTCTCACGGGGCCGTTCGGGGGTTGTTTCGAGGTTTCGCCCTCTAATGCCATTTTTAAGCCTAAGTCTAGTTATTTTAAAATTATCACCGTATTCTCAAATCGAGGGTCCCATGATCACGCTGTCAGTTCCTACGAGTTACATTGGTCCAATGCGAGGTGTTGGTGCCTTTCACGGGACCGTTCGGGGGCTGTTTCGAGTGTTCGCACTCTAATTCCATGTTTTAAGCCTATGTCCTGATATATGAAAATTATCACCAAATTCTCAAACTGGGGGTGCCGTGATCACGCGGTCGGTTGCTAAAAGTTACATTGGTCCCCTACGAGGTGTTGGTGCCTTTTACGGGGCTGTTCGAGGGTTGTTTTGAGGTTTCGCCCTCTAATGCTATTTTTTAAGCCTAAGTATAAATATTTTCAAATTATCATTATATTTTCAAATCGGGGGTCCCGTGATCGCGCGGTCAGTTCCTACGGGTTACGTTGGTCCCGTGCGAGGTGTTGGTGCCTCTCACGGGACCGTTCGGGGGCTATTTGGGATTTTGGCCATCTAAAGCCATATTTTTAAGCCAAAGTACTGATATTTTCAAATTAACCCCATATTCTCAAATCGGGGATCCCGTGATCGCGTGGTCAGTTTCTACGAGTTACATTGATCACGTGTGAGGTGTTGGTGCCTCTCACGGGACCGTTCGGGGGTTGTTTCGGGGTTTCACCCTCTAATGCCATTTTTTAGGCCTAAGTCTAGATATTTTCAAATTATCATCGTATTCTCAAATCGGAGGTCCCGTGATCGCACGCTTAGTTCGTATGAGTTACATTGGTCCCGTGCGAGGTGTTGGGGCCTCTCACAAGACCGTTCGGGGGTGGTTTTGGGGTTTTGCCCTCTAATGCCATTTTTTAAGCCTAAGTCTAGATATTTTCAAATTATCATCGTATTCTCAAATCGGGGGTCCCCTGATCGCGTGGTCAGTTCCTACGAGTTACATTGGTCCCGTACAAGGTGTTGGTGCCTCTCACGGGACCATTCGGGGGATGTTTCAGATTTTTTTCCTCTAATGCCATGTTCTTAAGCTTAAATCCTCATATTTTCAAAATATCATCGTATTCTCAAACTGGGGGTCCCGTGATCGCACGGTCAATTCCTACGAGTTACATTGGTCTCGTGCGAGGTGTTGGTGCCTCTCAAGGGACCGTTCGGGAGTTATTTCGGGGTTTCTACCTCAAATGCCATTTTTTAAGCATAAGTCCTGATATATGAAAATTAACTTCATGTTCTCAAACTGGGCTCTCGTGATCACGCGATCAGTTACTACGAGTTACATTGGTCCCGTGCGAGGTATTGGTGCCTCTCACGAGGCCGTTTGGGGATTATTTTGAGGTTTCGCCCTCTAATGTGATTTTTTAAGCCTAATTCTTGATATTTTCAAATTTTCATCGTATTCTAAAATTGGGAGTCCCATGATTATGCGGTCAGTTCCTACGAGTTACATTGGTCCCGTACGAGGTGTTGGTGGCTCTCACAAGACCGTTCGGGAGCTGTTTCGGATTTTGTCCATCTATGGCCATGTTTTTAAGCCTAAGTCCTGATATTTTCAAATTACCCTCGTATTCTCAAATTGGGGGTACCGTGATCGCGCGATCAGTTCATACGTGTTACATTGGCCCATGTGAGGTGTTGGTGCCTCTCACGGGACCTTTCGGGGGTTGTTTTGGGATTTTGCCCTCTAATGCCATTTTTTAAGCCTAAGTATAGATATTTTAAAATTATCATCGTATTCTCAATTCGTGCGTCCCGTGATCGCGTGGTCAGTTCCTACGAGTTACATTGGTCCCGTACGAGGTGTTGGTGCCTCTCACGGGGTCATTCATGTGCTGTTTCGAGTGTTTTCACTCTAAAGCCATGCTTTTAAGCCTAAGTCCCGATATTTTTAAATTATCCTCGTATTTTTAAACTAGGGGTCTCGTGATCACTGGGTTAGTTCATTCGACTTACATTGGTCTCGTAGGAGGTGTTGGTGCCTCTCAAGGGACTGTTCGGGGGCTGTTTCGAATTTTGGCCATCTAAAGCCATGTTTTTAAGCTTAAGTCCTGATAATGCGTTCAGTTCCTACGAGTTACATTAGTAACGTGCAAGGTGTTGGTGCCTCTCACGGGGACGTTCGGGGATTATTTCGAGGTTTCGCCCTCTAATGTGATTTTTTATGCCAAAGTCTAGATATTTTCAAATTATCATCATATTCTCAAATTGGGGGTCCCATGATCGTTCAGTCAGTTCCTACGAGTTACATTGGTCACGTACGAGGTGCTGGTGGCTCTCGCGGGACCGTTCGGGGCTATTTTGGATTTTGGCCATCTAAGGCCATGTTTTTAAGCCTAAGTCCTGATATTTTTAAATTATTCTCATATTCTCCAACCGGGTGTATCGAGATCACGCGATCAGTTCCTACGAGTAACATTGGTCCCCTGTGAGGTGTTGGTGCCTCTCACATGACAATTCGAGGGTTGTTTTGAGATTTTTCCCCTCTAATGCCATTTTATAAGCTTAAGTCATGATATTTTCAAATTATCGTCATATTCTTAAGCTGGGGGTCCCGTGATCGTACGATCAGTTCCTACGAGTTAGATTGGTCCCGTGCGAGGTGTTGGTGCCTCTCACGGGGTCGTTCGGGTGTTCGCATTCTGAAGCCTTATTTTAAAGCCTAAGTCCTGAAATATGCAAATTATCTTCGTATTCTCAAATCGGGGGTCCCTTGATCGCGCGGTCAGTTCCTGCGAGTTACATTAGTCCCTTGCGAGGTGTTGGTGCCTCTCCCGGGGATATCCGGGGGTTGTTTTGAGGTTTCGGCCTCTAATGCCATTTTTTAAGCCTATGTCTAGATATTTTCAAGATATTGTCGTATAATCAAACCGAGGGTCCCGTGATCGCACGGTCAGTTCCAACAAGTTACATTGGTCCCGTACGAGGTGTTGGGGCCTCTCACAGTTCGGGTGTTGTTTCGAGTGTTCACACTCTAAAGGCATGTTTTTAAAAATAAGTCCTATTATATGAAAATTATCGCCGTATTCTGAAATCGGGGGTCCCGTGATCGTGCGTTCTGTTTCTATGAGTTACATTGGTCTTGTACGAGGTGTTGGTGTCTCTCACGGGGTCGTTCGGGTGTTGTTCCGGGTGTTCGCACTGTAATGCCATGTTTTTATGCATATGTCTTTATATAATATAATTATCGCCGTATTCTAAAACTTGGGTCCCGTGATCGCGCGGTCAGTTGCTAAGAGTTACATTGGTCCCGTGCGAGGTGTTGGGGCCTCTTAAGGGGCCGTTCGGGGGTTATTTCGGGGTTTCGCCCTCTAATACGATTTTTTAAGCCTAAGTCTATATATATTTTAAAATTATCATCATATTCTCAAACCGGGGGCCCCGTGATCGCGCGATCAGTTTCTACGAGTTATATTAGTCCCGTGCGAGGTGTTGGTGCCTCTCACGGGGTCGTTTGGGTGCAGTTTTGGGTGTTCGCACTCTAAGGCCATATTTTTAAGCCTAAGTCCAGATAGATGCAAATTATCATCGAATTCTCAAACCGAGGGTCACTTGATCGCGTGGTCAGTTACTACGAGTTACATTGGCCCGTGCGAGGTGTTGGTGCCTCTCAAGGGACCATTCGGGGGGTAGTTTTGGGGTTTCACCCTCTAATGCCATTTTGTAAGCCTAAGTCTAGATATTTTCAAATTATCATCGTATTCTCAAGCCAGGGGTCCCGTGATCGTGCAGTCAGTTCCTACGAGTTACATTGGTCCCGTACGAGGTGTTGGTGCCTCTCATGGGGTTATTCGGGTGTATTTTGGGTGTTCTCACTGTAATGCCATGTTTTTAAGCGTAAGTCCTGATATATGCAAATTATCATCGTATTCTCAAATCGGGGGTCCCGTTATTGCGCGGTCAGTTTCTACGAGTTACATTGGTCCCGTGCGAGGTGTTGGTGCCTCTCATGAGGCCATTCGGGGGATGTTTTGAGGGTTCTCCCTCTAATGCCATTTTTTAATCCAAAGTCGAGATATTTTCAACTTATCGTCGTATTCTAAAATTGGGGGTCCCATTATTGCTCGGTCAGTTCCTACGAGTTACATTGGTCCTATACGAGGTGTTGGTGCCTCGCACGGGACCATTCGGGGGCTATTTCGGATTTTTGCACTCTAATGCCATGTTCTTAAGCCTAAGTCCTCATATTTACAAATTATCGTCGTATTCTCAAATTGGGGGTTCCGTGATCGCACGGTCAGTTGTTACGAGTTACATTGGTCCTGTGTGAGGTGTTGGTGCCTCTCACGGGACCGTTCGGGAGTTATTTTGGGGTTTCGCCCTCTAATGCCATTTTTTAAGCCTAAGTCCTGATATATGCAAATTAACCTCATATTCTCAAACCGGGGTCCGGTGATCACGCGGTCAGTTCCTACGAGTTACATTGGTCCCATGCGAGGTATTGGTGCCTCTTAAGGGGCCGTTCGGGGATTATTTTGAGGTTTTGACCTCTAATGTGATTTTTAAAGCCTAGTTCTTGATATTTTCAAATTATCATCGTATTCTCAAATCGGGGGTCCCATGATCATGCAGTCAGTTCCTGCGAGTTACATTGGTCCCGTATAAGGTGTTGGTGGCACTCACGGGATCGTTCAGGGGCTATTTCGGATTTTGTCCATCTATGTCCATGTTTTGAAGCCTAAGTCCTGATATTTTTAAATTATCCTTGTATTCTCAAACCAGGGGTACCGTGATCGCACGATCAGTTCCAACAAGTTACATTGGCCGTGTGAGGTGTTGGTACCCCTCACGGGACCGTTCAGGGTTATTTTGGGATTTTGCCCTCTAATGCAAGTTTTTAAGCCTAAGTCTAGATATTTTCAAATTATCATCGTATTCTCAAGCCAGGGGTCCTGTGATCGCGTGGTCAGTTCCTACGAGTTACATTAGTTCCCTACAAGGTGTTGGTGCCTCTCACGGGACCGTTCGGGGGATGTTTCAGATTTTTTCCCTCTAATGCCATGTTATTAAGCCTGAGTAAAGATATTTTTAAATTATCCTCGTATTATCAAACTAGGGGTCCCATGATCACGCGGTTAGTTCATTCGAGTTACATTGGTCCCGTACGAGGTGTTGGTGCCTTTCACGGGACCGTTCAGGGGTTGTTTCGGATTTTGGCTATATAAGGCCATGCTTTTAAGCCTAAGTCCTGATATTTTCAAATTATCCCCGTATTCTCAAATCGGGGTCCTGTGATCACGCGATCAGTTCCTACGAGTTACATTAGTCCCGTGCAAGGTGTTGGTGCCTCTCACGGGGACATTCTGGGATTGTTTCGAGGTTTCGCCCTCTAATGTGATTTTTTAAGCCTAAGTCTAGATATTTTGAAATTATCATCGTACACTCAAATCGGGGGTCCCATGATTGTGCGGTGAGTTCTTATGAGTTACATTGATCCCGTACGAGGTGTTGGTGCCTCTCGTGGGACCGTTCAGGGCTATTTTGGAGTTTGTCCATCTAATGCCATGTTTTTAAGCCTAAGTCCTGATATTTTTAACTTATCCTCGTATTCTCAAACCGGGGGTACCGTGATCACGCGATCAGTTCCTACGAGTAAGATTGGTCCCCTGTGAGGTGTTGGCGCCTCTCAGGGGGCCGTTCGGGGGTTGTTTTGGGATTTTTCCCTCTAATGCCATTTTGTAAGCCTAAGTCTTAATCTTTTCAAATTATCATTGTATTCTCAAGCTGGGGGTCCCATGATCGCACGATCAGTTCCTATGAGTTAGATTGGTCCTGTGCGAGGCGTTGGTGCCTCTCACGGGGTCGTTCGGGTGTTGTTCGGGTGTTTGCATTCTAAAGCCTTGTTTTTAAGCCTAAGTTCTTATTCTCAAATCGGGGGTCCCTGGATAGCGTGGTCAGTTCCTGCGAGTTACATTGGTCCCGTGCGAGGTGTTGGTGCCTCTCACAGGGCTGTCCAGGGGTTGTTTCAAGGTTTCGGCCTCTAATGCCATTTTTTAAGCCTATGTCTAGATATTTCAAATTATCATCGTATTCTCGAACTGAGGGTCCCGTGATCGCGCGGTCAATTCCAATAATTTACAATGGTCCCGTACGAGGTGTTGGTGCCTCTCACAGTTCGGGTTCTGTTTCGAGTGTTCGCACTCTAAAGACAGGTTTTTAAGCATAAGTCCTATTATATGAAAATTATCGCCATATTCTAAAATCGGGGGTCCCGTGAACGCGCGGTCTATTTCTACGAGTTACATTGGTCCTGTAGGAGGTGTTGGTGCCTCTCACGGGGTCGTTCGGGTGTTGTTCCGTATGTACGCAATATAATGCCATATTTTTAAGCATATGTCCTTTTATAAGCCAATTATCGTCATATTCTAAAACTTGGGTCCCGTGATCACGCGGTCAGCTGCTAAGAGTTACATTGGTCCCGTGCGAGGTGTTAGGGCCTCTCAAGGGGCTGTTCGGGGTTCCGCCCTCTAATGCCATTTTTTAAGCCTAAGTATATATATTTTAAAATTGTTATCATATTCTCAACCTGGGGGATCCGTGATTGCGCGATCAGTTTCTACGAGTTACATTGGTCCCGTGCGAGGTGTTGGTGCCTCTCATGGGGTCGTTTGGTGCTGTTTTAGGTGTTCGCACTCTAAGGCCATATTTTTAAGCCTAAGTCCTGATAGATGCAAATTATCATCGTATTCTAAAATTGGGGGTCGCATGATCGCGTGGTCAGTTGCTATGAGTTACATTGGCCCGTGCGAGGTGTTGGTGCCTCTCAAGGAGCCGTTCGGGGGTAGTTTTGGGGTTTCTCCCTCCATGCCATTTTTTAAGCCTAAGTCTAGATATTTTCAAATTATCTTCGTATTCTCAAGCCAGGGGTCCTGTGATCGTGCGATCAGTTCCTACGAGTTACATTGGTCCGTACAAGGTGTTGGTGCCTCTCACGGGGGTTTTCAGGTTCTGTTTCAGGTGTTCACACTGTAATGCCATGTTTTAATGCGTAAGTCATAATATAAGCAAATTATCGTAGTATTCTCAAATCGGGGGTCCCGTGATATCGCGATCAGTTTATACAAATTACATTGGTCCCATGCGAGGTGTTGGTGCCTCTCACGAGGCCGTTCGGGGGCTATTTTGAGGGTTCACCCTCTAATGCCATTTTTTAAGCCTAAGTCGAGATATTTTCAAATTATCATCGTAATCTCAAATCGGGGGTGCCGTGATCACACGGTCAGTTCCTATGAGTTACATCGGTCCTGTGCAAGGTGTTGGTGCCTCTCACGGGACTATTCGGGGGATGTTTTGGGTGTTCGCACTCTGAAGCCATTTTTTAAAGCCTAAATCCTGATATATGCAAATTATCATCGTATTCTTAAATCGGGGGTCCCGTGATTGCGCGATCAGATGCTACGAGTTGCATAGGTACCGTATGAGGTGTTGATGCCTCTTACGGGGCCGTTTGGGGGTCATTTCGAGGTTTCGCCCTCTAAAACTATTTTTTAATCCTAAGTCTAGATATTTTCAAATTATCGTCGTATTCTCAAATCGAGGGTCCCGTAATCACGCGGTCAGTTCCTACGAGTTACATTGGTCCCGTGCGAGGTGTTGGTGCCTCTCACGGGACTGTTCGGGGGCTGTTTTGGATTTTTGACCTCTAATGCCATGTTTTTAAGCCTAAGCCTTGATATTTCAAATTATTGTTATATTCTCAAATTGGGGGTCCCGTGATCGCGCGGTCAGTTCCTATGAGTTACAATGGTCCCGTGCGAGGTGTTGGTGCCTCTCACGGGACCGTTCAGAGTTGTTTCGGTGTTTCGCCCTCTAATGCCATTTTTAAACCTAACTCCTGATATATGCAAATTATCCTCGTATTCTCAAATAGGGATCTCATCATCGCGCGGTCCGTTCCTAGGAGTTACATTGGTCCCATTCGAGGTGTTTGTGCCTCTCACGGGGATGTTCGGGGATTGTTTCGAGGTTTGGCCCTCTAATGCCATTTTTTAAACCTAAGTCTAGATATTTTAAAATTATCCTCGTATTCTCAAACCTTGGGTCCCGTAATCGCGCGATGAGTTTCTACGAGTTACATTGGTCCCGTTCGAGGTGTTGGTGCTTCTCACGGGACTGTTCAGTGGCTGTTTCGAATTTTGGCCATCAAAGGCCATGTTTTTAAGCCTAAGTCCTGATATTTTCAAATTATTCTTGTATTCTCAAACCGGGGGTCCCGCGATCAGTTCCTATGAGTTACTTTGGTCCCGTATGAGGTGTTGGTGCCTCTCACGTGACCGTTCGGGGTTTATTTTCAGGATTTTTTCCTCTATTGCCATTTTTTAATCCAAAGTCTAGATATTTTCAAATTATCTTCGTATTCTCAAACCTGGGGTCCCGTGATTACGCGATCAGTTCCTACGAGTTACGTTGTTCCCGTACGAGGTGTTGGTGCCTCTCACGGGCTCGTTCGAGTGTTGTTTTGGGTGGTCGCACTCTAAATCCATATTTTTAAGCCCAAGTCATAATAAATGCAAATTATCATTGTATTGTCAAATCAGGGGTCCCCTAATCATGCGGTCAATTCTTACGTGTTACATTGGTCCCGTGCGAGGTGTTGGTGCCTCTCACGGGGACGTTCGGGGGTTGTTTCGAGGTTTCACCCCTAATGCCATTTTTTAAGCCTATGTCTAGATATTTTCAAATTATCATCGTATTCTCAAATTGCGGGTCCCGTGATCGCATGCTTAGTTCCTACGAGTTACATTGGTCCCGTACAAGGTGTTGGTGCCTCCCACAGGACCGTTCGGGGATTGTTTCGAGCTTTCACCCTCTAATGCCATTTTTTAAGCCTATGTCTAGATATTTTCAAATTATCATCATATTCTCAAACCGGGGGTCCCATGATCGCGCGGTCAGTTCTTATTTATTTCATTGGTCCCGTACGAGGTGTTGGTGCCTCTCATGGGATCGTTCGGGGGTTGTTTCAGATTTTGGCCATCTAAGGCCATTTTTTAAGCCTAAGTCTAGGTATTTTCAAATTATAGTCGTATTCTCAGATCGGGGGTCCCGTGATAGTGTGGTCCGTTCCTATGAGTTACATTGGTCCCGTACGAAGTGTTGGTGCCTCTCACGCGATAATTCGGGGGTTGTTTTGGGGTTTCGGCCTCTAATGAAATTTTTTAAGCCTAAGTCTATATATTTTCAAATTATCGTTGTATTATCAAATTGCGGGTCCCATGATCGCGCGATTAGTTCTTACGAGTTACATTGGTCCCGTACGAGGTGTTGGTGCCTCTCACAGGACCGTTTGGGGGCTATTTCGGATTTTGGATATCTAAGGCCATGTTTTTAAGCCTAAGTCTAGATATTTTCAAATTATCATCGTATTCTCAAACCGAGGGCCCCGTGATCACGCAGCCCATTCCTATGAGTTACATTGGTCCCGTTGAGGTGTTGGTGCCTCTCACGAGACCGTTCGGGGGTTGTTTTAGGATTTTTCCCTCTAATGCCACTTTTAAGCCTAAGTTCTGATATTTTCAAATTATTCTCGTATTCTCAAATCGGGGGTCCCCAATTGTGCGATCAGTTCCTACGAGTTACATTGGTCCAGTGTGAGGTTTTGGTGCATCTCACGGGACCGTTCGGGAGTTGTTTCGGTGTTTCGCCCTCTAATGCCATTTTTAAGCCTAAGTCTAGATATTTTCAAATTATCATAGTATTCTCAAGCCAGGGGTCCCGTGATCGCGCAGTCTGTTCCTACGAGTTACATTAGTTCCTGACGAGATGCTAGTGCCTCTCACGGGGTCGTTCGGGTGCTGTTTCGGGTGTTCGCTCTCTAAAGCCATGTTTTTAAGCCTATTTCCTGATATATGCAGATTATCGTCGTATTCTCAAACCGGGGTTCCCATGATCACGCGATCAGTTCCTACGAGTTACATTGATCCTGTGCGAGGTGTTGATGCCTCTCATGGGGCCGTTCGGGGGTTGTTTTGAGGTTTCTCCCGCTAATGCCATTTTTTAAGCCTATGCCAAGATATTTTAAAAATATTGTCGTATTCTCAAATTGGGGGTCCCGTGATAGCGCGTTCAGTTCTTACGAGTTACATTGGTCCCGTAAGAGGTGTTGATGCCTCTTACGGGGCCGTTCGGGGGGTGTTTCGAGGTTTCGCCCTCTAATACCATTTTTTAAGCCGAAGACTAGATATTTTCAAATTATCATCATATTCTCAAATCGGGGGTCCCGTGATCGCGCGGTCAGTTCCTACGAGTTACACTGGTCCCATGCGAGGTTTTGGTGCCTCTCACGGGACCGTTCGGGGACTGTTCCGGGTGTTCACACTCTAAAGCCATATTTTTAATCCCAAGTCTTGATATATGCACATTATCGTCGTATTCTGAAATCGGGGTCCCCTGTGATCGCGTGGTCAGTCCCTATGAGTTACATTGGTCCCGTGCGAGGTGTCTGCGCCTCTCACAGGGTCGTTCGGGGGTTGTTTCTAGGTTTCACCCTCTAATGCCATTTTTTAAGCCTAAGTCTAGATATTTTCAAATTATCGTCTTATTCTCAAACCAGGGGTCCCATGATCGCACGGTCAATTCCTACGAGTTACATTGATCCCGTACGAGGTGTTGGTGCCTCTCACGGGACCGTTCGGGGGTTATTTCGGATTTTGGCCATCTAAGACCATATTTTTATGTATAAGTCCTTATATTTTCAAATTATCCTCGTATTTGGGGGTCCCATGATTGCGCGGTCAGTTCCTACGAGTTACATTTGTCCCGTGCGAGGTGTTGTTGCCTCTCACGGGACCGTTCGGGTGTTGTTTCGGGGTTTCTCCCTCTAATGCCCTTTTTTAAGCCTAAGTTCTGATATATGCAAATTATCCTCATACTCTCAAACCAGGTGTCTCGTGATCGCACGGTCAGTTCCTATGAGTTACGTTGGTCCCATGCGAGGCGTTGGTACCTCTCACCGGATCGTTCGGGGGTTGTTTTGGGGTTTCGCCCTCTTATTCCATTTTTACGCCTAATTATAGATATATTCAAACTATCGTCGTATTCTCAAACCGGGGTTGTGCTATTGTGTCAAAAAATTGAAACCCTATTGAACAATTTGCATATAGATATATAATATAAACATGAAACATACATAAGTACAGGTTATAAGGAATGAAAGAAAAATAGATATATAGACAAACCTTGTGTCCCCTTTCAATATAATTCATGGCAACCGGCTCTTTGGTAACCCTTGTGGAACTGAACTCAACATTTACCTTGCGCCGACGACAAAGCACCCGATGGCGAAAAGATGTGCATTGTACTCAAAACATTTAAAAACATATCGAATGGCATGAATAAGAATATTAGGGAATTGTGCATTAACATGGAGGAAAAAGGTTTTTTATAGGTGCCAAAGACATACTATATCCCATGCATCTTCTTGAAATGGTTTTCCATAATCAATTACTTTAAGTTTTGCCAGTTCAGATTTCCTCTCAGTTATCTACATGAGATCGAAAATAGTAAGTACTCGAAAGAAGTAAAACAAAGAAAATTAAGCTTACAAATTCAAGAAACAATATAAATGGCTCAAGATGAAAATGGGCCAAAAACTCTAACTGAATCACAATAATCATATTCTGAAACCTAAGTTGTGTGATTAATAGAACTCGCTATCCCCGCAAGAGTTCAATGTCGGATATTTCATAGGATATATACACTGTTCAACTTCCCATATATAATTTTATGACACGATACGCATATAACCCCCAATACAATATAAATAAATCCATTTAATTATATTTTGTAAAAAAAAAATCACGACACGCATATAACCCACAATAAGGTGGATGCAATTTTTTCACTTAATAAAAATCCATTTAATTGTATTTTGTCAAAAATACAATGTCTAGGGGTTTGAATAATATTTTGTAAAAAAAATAACCCCAATACAATGTTTAAAGATGAACTCGAAGCGAAATCATTATTTTCTTATCTAACACGAACGCTACCCATTTAAAACGTAACACGACACTACCACCACCACCATTATTATTTATTACACCCAATTAAACAACATGAATAACGCGATAACACAAAACACATGAGCAATAATTTTGACACGAACACACCATATTTTGTTAATTTCAAATCATATCTTGTAACATATGAGGACAGTTATTTGGAATTGAAATATTTCAAGGGAGTTTCTTGTAAAAAAAAAATCTTTAATAGGATTGCCAAAATATATGACTGATATGCCTCAAAATACATTTTAAAAATGAAATAAGTTAAAACCCCTAATGGATCTTATTTAAATATCAACAGCAATCGAATGACTGTCGAATATAACTTTTTAATATGTTTTCAAAAACTAGAATTATTGAACCCCTAAACATGAATAAGATTAATCATACAATACATTCTTATTGTCTTGAACAAAATATAAAAATACCTTGTTGCAGATTAAAAACTCCCACAAACCTTAGCTGATATTTTTGAGGGAAAATGAATAGAAACGTTAAAAGAGGCATAACTGTATTATGTAAAATGTTAAAATAGGCACAAATCGCAAGTTCCATACCTTTCAGAGCTAAAATGGAACAAATCTGGCGACCATCATTAACATCTCCAACGATACAAAAAACACGAAATCACCTCCGGCCTGCTCTACCAACCCACCTCCGACGATAATCCGAATTGCCAAGTCCTATTTCCCCTAGTCAACCCGTAATCGATTTCAACACCTCCGACCCAAGCTTCTGCAAACCCAATCCCAAACCCATTTGGGGAAGTTCTCACTTTCTATGCCCAAAATTGCACCTTTTCCACAGCACGTCCCGACCTAGTACCAGCGTTTGGTGAAGAAAAAAAGTAAGATATGAGAGGGGAAATGAAAAAATGAGGCGCCTGGGTTTTGTTTTCAGATTGATACTAGTCATGGCCTATATCCGTGACCCACCCACCGAAACCCATTAATGAAACTAAGTCGCATGTATATCACCTACTGGTCACGACCCATAGCTGTGACCCACGTTAAAAAATGGTCACGGCCCCCAGTCGGGACCCAATATATGTGTGTTGTGTTTCATCATGCCTATGGTCATGACCTAAGTCCGAGACCCATTCGCGATCAAGGTTGGAGGGAATTTTGGTGAGAATTTGGTCATCCCTGGTCACGGCCCAAGTTCGTGACCCACAGTGGTCAAGGATTTTGGAGGTGACCACTTCCAGAACATCCATGACTCAGTGTGGTAATGAATATGGTCATGCCAAAACTTGAGATGGTCACGCCCCAATTCCACGACCAACTGGTCGTTGACTTAGGCCGTGACCAAAAGGGCGTGACCATTCACAGGATTTGGTGTAGTGTTGAACCATTAGATTGATTTAAGGATCCCATTTATTATTTGGATACCTACAGATTGCTCATGCTCCTTCAGGATATCCCGAAGGAGGTGTTGTTAAGATATTTTCTCACTTCCTTAAGGGAAATTATTAGGCACTTGTTTACGAAGCTTAAATTATGAACCATTAAAGCTTCACTGAGATGAAAAGGTTATTTATCAACCATTATATTGGGATGCAAAAGATGAAGAAGCCGATCACTTCCCTTCTCCACTTTAAATAGAAGACCGGTGAGTCCTTTAGGGAGTATGCTAAGAGATTCAACTAAGAATCCCTTGACGTTGATGACCTAAATGACATCATTTGCATGATGTCCTTTATCTCAAGTTTCTTTCTAGAAGAGCTGATGGGTCCTTTCATTAAGAAGCCCCTGAAGTCCATGTTTGAGCTACTCGATAGGGATCATAAGTATATGAATATTGAGGATGCAATCTCAATAAGACATGTCATGACCACCCCTCAATAGGGAAAGATAAAATACGTATTCTCTCATCTTTAGGAATCCTCTGAGGCTATAAAATCTAAAAAGAAGAGAGACAGAGGTAAAAAGAAGAGACCTCCAGAGGCTAATTATTTATCCCCACTAATTGCCATCATAAAAGATGTCTTTGCAACAATGGAAGCTCAGGATATCTTGCCTTAGCAAAAGCCCATGAAGAATAGTGAAGACAAAAGATATAAGTCTAGATATTATTGATTTCATAGAGACTATGGCCACAACACCAATTTTTTTTTCACTAAAAGAATCCATCGAAGGGGTAATCAAGAAGGGTTACATTAAAGAATTTGTATCTAAACACACTGCTAGATCCCAACATAACAACAATAATAAAAAAAGGACGATGTCCCTTTAAATAATGTTCAAATCATCTTTGGAAACTTTCCATAGATGGACTCTCTACCATAGCCAGAAAGGCCAACCTTAGGAGAGTCCAACATGAAAAAGTGCAGGTCAACCATGTCTCCCTCCCACATCAATCTCCCTAAGGAGTTACAATGATGTTGTTTCTAGAAATAGACCTCATGAGGGTTTATTTGCCTCATGAAGACCTCTTTTAATCACAGTGATTATGGGGAATGGAAACATATAGAGGGTCCTAATTGACACATGAAGCTCTATGAATATCCCGTTCTTATATAACTTTGAATCTATGGGCCTTGGCGCAAAACATATGCTACCTGTCACCACTCCTCTACTTGGATTCACTGGAAATAGGACCTATTCCTTGGGATTTTCCACTCTTCCATATTCCTTGGATCTCCCCTCAACTTACAATGTAATCCTAGGTAGAGCATCTCTCAATGATTTGGATGCTTTCATCTCAATTAGAAGACTGGTGATGAGGTTCCAAACCCACAAGGGAGTGGGAGAAGTATTTGGAGATCAAAAGAAAACTTATAAGTGTTACATCACTTTTATGAAAGATAAGAAAATGTCATTAGAAACACCTTAGAGCCGACAAAGGTCCTAGAAAGTTCATTGGACGGTCCAGAAGACTTATCGAAGGATATACCCCCTCCACCACCAATGCCAGATCTCCCCCATGAGAGACATGGCATAGAGTTATTGAACATGGATACTCTAAATCCATGCGATAAAGATAAGGAGAAAATGGGTGAGACAATTGAGGCTCAGATCACCGTATGCATTGATACGGAAGATCAAACCAAAGAAATTCATATTAGGGCCGACTTGAGATCTTCCCTCGGAGAATATCTCATCCAGTTCCTAAAGGAGAATGATTTAAGATAAATTCATCACATTTATCCATGTAATTTAGCTACATTTATCATCCCGTGTGATGATAATTCTATGATTTTATCTCATATCATTGCTACTAAATATTTCCTGTGAATACGTTGTATTTTATGTATTTCTCTCATTTTGTGCAGATATTTGATACACTTTAAAGTAGGAGAGAAACTGAAATGAGGATCGAAAATGAGGAAGTAAAGTTAAGGGAAAATTCGTAATTACACAGCTGGAATCCGAACGTAGGACCTAAAGAGAAGATGAAGATCATAAGCTCATGAGGGTGTAAGAAGAAACAAAACCCAAATTAGAGTCCTGATTGTGAAGTTATGAAGATATGAAGATGAGGAGAATTAAAGGAAGAAAGAAGGAAAATTCAGGGTGCAAACCGATTTGGTCCTAAAGGGAACCGGTTCAGTTTTTCTTGAAAAGTTAGCCTCGGTATTGGAATTTCGAACCGGTTCGATGCCCTGGGAAAATTTCAATTTTATCTTTTTAAAAATATATGTTTTGTAAAAGAAAAACACTAAAAAAACGTGATTGCTTTGTGTGGGGGAAAAATTTACACCTACATAAATAGCATGGCATGTGGCGAGCACACCGATCAAAATGGAGACCAACATATGCTCCAATAAGATAAGGACGACTAGAGTCCTTGATATAGTAGGAGACCAAGAAGAATTATTTTATTTTAATCAAACTCTACAAGGATAAGACTTATCTATTTGTAACCCCTAACTTTATACAAAGGGGACTCCCCAATTGTGAAAGGAGGGCTCAGACGCTAGAGAAACACTCTTATGTAAATTCTCTCATTATTATAGTGGAGCATTATTGAAGCCCCGTGGACATAGGCCATCGATGGTCGAACCACGAAAATCTATGTCTTTTTCTCATCTATTATTATACATGCATCGTGATGATTTCGCACCCCCTACAGGTAGATTTTTTGCACTTACAATTGGCTCCATCTGTGGGAAATATACAAAAAGTCTTTCCTTGTTGTTGACGAGACGAAGGTTTACGTTGGAATGCAATGACTTACACGCATGGAACCTCATCAAGAGCTAAGTTTTTTCTTTCCTTGAATATAAATAATTATATTTTATGCACACATATTTTCATTCAATCATGATTCTCATATGTTTATATTCATAAACCTTGTGTTGAATTTTTGTTTACGAATGATCGTAATACTGAGTTTCGTAATCACGAGTTTTGTATTAGTCCTTGAATATATGTATTCTCTTGAGATTTTTCTGGACAAACACATTTATTTACTAGGTTACATAATATCTTGATTCCCATATCCCATATTCTTTGGCAGGGGATAAACGTCTAAAACATTTCTCTCTCATCAGAGATGTTAACCGCATCCTTAAAAACATATCTAAGGATGTTCTTTTAATGGATATTTTTTCACAAAGATAAACATATTTTACACACATGAGAAGGCTGTCAATTTTTATCTCCATCCAAACAATTTGTTCCATCACAGTGAAATCACGAAGAAACCAACAAATTTCTTTTTAATTCTTCTGTTCACCTTCGACCTACGACCTAAGGTCATCTCCGGCTTGTGATCTGGGGTTGTCATCCAGCTGGTCAGCACCAACAGGTGCCCACTTCATCTGTTCCTAAGGTGCCACATATCTCATTGAATAAGGGAAAAGGGGAAATTTGTATAACAAAGATCTAACAATACAAGATGCATCCAACAATTGCTTCACCGGTTTGATAAACTTTAGAGTTGAAACAATCGAGCAAAGCATCACTAGCGACCAACGATCATACGGGTTTATGAATGGCTCATATTTCGTGTCCACCATCATCACTGGTCAACGGTCAGTTAAGGATAAACGTAGGGCATGAGCCCAGTTGAGGCTTGATGGGTTTTTAACCCTTTGACTTTGTCAAAATTAACACTTGGTTACTTCATAACTTCATGTGGAAATAAATTCTTGAAACCAACATATAATTGAGAATTTTCTTGGAGTTCAAATAATTTTGCAAAAATTCTGAATTAAACCTTATTTATTACATCTGGGATATATTTGAAATTTTTTGCATTATTCAGTTATCTCGTTGAAAAAATAAGAGGGGTCTTATTATACGATGATCTTCATTTAATGCACCATGATATTCATTTGTCCATTAAATATGCTCGTGATTTTTATTATCACAGATTAGATCTAATAATGATTTAAAATGATAATTTTTATTCAACTTTATTATAATTATTTTGTTCACATAAATGGTGGGACGCACTTCTAGAGTACTCATGTCATTTATTCGATCACTTAATTGCTAATATTGTCATCTAGCTACAACAATTTAATCTCGGCAAAAGGATATTATTTTTTTAACCGATGGATGGTCGGTGTGATATTTTCACGTGTATTTAATGCAGCCCCGATGGATACTTGGGCACGGTCATCTCAGTGAGATTTTATCATAAAAATGATTGGATCATTCATTACATTCATTCGATACCATGAATTATTTCCTCGGTAAATGGTCGAGCAGGTGCATATCATATATTATTTGCCCGAATAAATCAATCTTATGATAATTTCAATTTGATTTAGCATCAACAGATGGTCGGGCAACTTATTAACTTCGATAGGTACAAGATTCAGTCCCTACGAATGCTCGACCACAATCTTAAGGTCTTAGAAATCTTATTAATGCTTCGATAGATGCTCGAGCATAAATCGCTCGCTATATCTTCTCGGTATTGTACAACTTTGCCTCGACGGACTATCCAGACACCATTTATCTTATTAATGCTCCGACGGATGGTCGATCACACTACAACACTTTAGATCCGACAAATGCTTGGGCAAGATTATTTTTATAATCGATGGATGCTCGGGCATGTGACACCCCGCCTAATTAAATACCGGGCGATCACTCCTTTATTAAATTAAAATCAAGGTGAACAGTTGGTTCATTCTTAGCATCACTGTCGTAAAAATAACTTTTCCAAATTTAACACCCTATTTAATTAAGCTAAGTGTCAAAACCATTTTTTAATATTACTTTCCAAATTTTATTTTGAAAATAAATATTTAATTATCTACAACAATTCAATATTTAAAGAATCACACCACAATAATCCTGGAACATATAATCCAATTAATTTAAACATTCAACAACTAAACCCCAGCATTTAAAACTTAAAGTAAAACATACATGCTGAATAAATCCCAAAGTAACAGTACTAGAAATAACTGAAATACAAATGTCCCAATAAAACAGATAAATAGTGGAAAGGGAGACACATGCCCAATAAGGAGAATGATAGAAGTGGAATCAAGTAAATGAAATCGTCTAAGCAAGTGGCCTACAACTCCCACATAAGCTACAGCACGTTCCTTCCAAGGGATCCTAAACAAGACGCCCCTGTGGCTGGGCACCTGTAATATATACATATATATACAAGAGAGAAAGAGGAATAGAAACGGGTCAGAGCCCGATAGTGTATATGATTTAAAAATTCATTTAGCAAGTATTTAAATTGATACAGGCCAATGCAACAACATATTAGTGCAACACTCTCTTGAGAAATTCTCGCCTCTCTTCTAATGTGCACTCCTATCGCACTAACCTTCCCAATGGTTTATCTCATCATATATCACACTATCCTTCCCCAAGGATTTAACTTATCTTAGGTGACTCTCAAAATTTAAGATTTAACAACATCATGGTTTAAAAAATTTCATTTAGTACAAAATGCTCATTTTAACTTTATTGATTCATAAAGTTTTTCAATATCATATTATACTTTTCAAAACACGTATTTCCAATTTGAGTCATTATACATGTCTTACTTACCATAACACAGTTGGCAGTTTCCCATATTTCTGAAGTTCATATATATATATTGAATACTCGTATAATATATATATTCTAACATCACCCCACATAAAATTTTATGGTGCGGGCATACTCTGCTATCCAATCCACGTATCAATCGTACTAAAGAGAATACAAGTTCGGAATCACTCTCGAACTGTATAAATACATACACAAACAATATTGAGGCGAAGCATAGTTTCCAAGAGGTCAGTACATACCCTCACGTCTCTTAGGACCATGACTACCGATTAGATAGCCTATACCTAGGATTTCTATCTTCTAGGGTACGAGTCAATATCCCCCATAAGGCACATGAGATAAGATCGTCCAAGCGCGGAAACCTCAGGGATAGCAAGTAGCGCGGGCATGATTTTCACAAGTATATAATATATGCATACACAATCATATAAATATACCACTTTTATTATATCAATTTAGGTTTATCCAATAACCCACATTCACAACATTTATCCTTATTTTCCCGTTATTATTTATCAAGTATAATGGTTCGTTTCTAACTTTAATTCGAAGGGTTTTTCCAACTTACTACGTAACCCTCATGGACTCTATTCTTCCAAATGTACAATTCAGTAGATATCCATTTATGTTCCAACGTAACTCTCTCTTACGTGTCTCTCCCCTTTAATATATACTTACATTGTCCCTTATGCAAAATATCCCAAAAATATAGATTTTGCCTTACATTAAAGGATTTTGAATTTTATTTTTTAAAGATGAGAATTTCAAACGGTTTCGAAATCGGAATTAAAATGGAGTTTTAATTGAATTTTTATTTTCTAGAAGATTTCTCGAAACATAAAACTCTATAGCAAAAAATATATTTAATAATATTGAACGGTCCGATCGAGCTGAATTTTTTTCTGTAGCTTCCTCTCGTCTTCAGCTAATTCTCTGTAAAATTTCATCCAATTCCAACGGTCCGAGCGTCCGGAATAATTTTTTTTTAGTGTTTTTATCTAATTAGAACTCTTTTATTAATAAAAATCTTAATCCTTTATATGACAAAGGGTTTCCAGAATATCATATAAATCATCACTACATGAAAATTTCCCATCTCAAATTGGGGGTTTCTTCCATAAATCTCATCCTAATAACTCCTAAACTAATATGGATGATGCATCAATGAAATAAGTAATATAAACACTTGCCTGGGATTTTTAGAAATCTGGTTTGGTGTTGAATTTGGTGTGGTTGCGTTCCCCGTCTCATGATCTACGCGTTGGCGGTGGCGGCGGTGCAAACGGGTGAATTTTGAGCCTTGAAATGCCTTGAGAGCTCTCTCCTCTCCTCTCCAATGGCCGTTATAGTGTTTTGAGTTATCTAACCCTAGGAGATAACCTAAACATCTGATATAACCCCTTTAATTTTCGTGGGTTTAATTACCCAAAAATACAAAATGACTAAAATGCCCTCCCGGGGTACTAATTTGGCCTAAAAACGCCCCGAGACCCAAATCAAACTCCCGAGTATACTCTTCTGACTATCTCGACCCTTCCGGATGTGTTGGCGCACTCAAAACGACCATACGAACAACTTATAAAATATTTACTCTTATTTATCAATATTTAGTCCCGACGCGACACGGGCGCGTCCCGGCTCAAATTTCTAAAATTGTCATTTTATTCACTCGTGACATTTAATATGGCCACTATTATATATTACTTTGCTCATTAGTAATATTCAACAAATTTTCCCATAATTACTAACTCTCATCACGTTAATAATTATAACATAATTAATTTCTGGATTTTTATTAAATAATTAATTCACATTAAATTTAATAAATCCCCAAATTAATATAGCATAAAAATACGGGGTATTACAGGGCGTTTATATTTCTTCAACTTTAGTATTAATTATTTCACTCTGTTATTCTTAACATGATGGATGGTTTGGTGTATTCAAGATTCATCTAGTCAAATGATCTGCAAAATATTTTCATATATTTAGTCCCGAAGATATCTTCCACACAAGTCATATTTTATCCCCAATAGATGGTTGGTTAAGATAATTCTTATACTCAGTCCCGATAAATGGTTGGCATAGTTGATTAATAATCAACATTACATTTATTATTGTTATTCGACCCTACTGAATGGTTCGAAAATATATTTTCCTCTAACAATGTAGGATCATTCGTAACATCTACTCGGTCCTTTAAAATTTTCCTCGACGGATGCTCAAGCACTATTTATTTTCTTCGAAGCACCCCGACGGATGGTCAACACTTTCATTATTTTTCTGTATTTCTCACTAGCTTCGATGGATAGTCAATGCAAGTTATATTATGTGATCATCACAATTTATCCCCAACAGACTGTTGAGAATTATCATTATTATTTTATTAAACCTCAGTTAATGACTATATGATCATTTGTTAATCAACATTATATTTACTATTGCGATTCAGTTCAGGTGCTCGGGCATGCTTATTATTTGATCCTTTCATTTTAGTTGCTCTATACAATCGTCATTATATTACAACGGAGTCCAGATGGATGGTCGGGCGCCATCATTATCTAATCTTCTTATCTTATCCCCGATGGATGGTGGGGCATGATAATCATTGGATCATTTTATTTCAGCATGACAAATGGTCAACATTACTCGCAACAAAGTCCCGATGGATGTCCTGATATTTTTATTATTATTCAATCTTCTCTTCATAACCCCGACTGGGGCCTCCGTAGCAATGTTGACTTGTGGATGAATTCACTAAAAAATTAGTCAAGGAAGAATGAAAATTAGTCATCAAGCTGTAAAACCATAAGATGTGTTTCCCAATGACAACGGGTTTAAAAAAATCCTGACTATTGACAGACATTCGAGTGAGCCTCTATGCATGAGTGCTTCACAGGCCTGTGGTCGGCCTCTCCAATTGGACAATGTGAAAAATCCTAATACAGGGTCATACCCTAAACTATTTGCACGCTCGAGCGAGCCTCGGCGTATGAGTGATTTATAGGCTTTTGGTCAGCCTATCCAAATGGACTATGAGAAAATCCTAATACACGGTCATACCCTAAACTAGGTGCATGCCCGAGTGAGCCTCGGTGCATGAATGCAACACATGCCTCTGGTTGGCCTCTCTAATTGGACCACGGGAATATTCTAATACATGATCATACCCTAGACTAGGTGCATGCCAGAGTGAGCCTCGATGCATAAGTGCTTAACAGGCCGGTGGTGGACCTCCTTAATTAAACCATGTGAAAATACTAATAGGGTGATACCCTAGACAAGGTGCACTCCCGAGCAAGCCTTGGCACATGATTTCTTCATAAGCCAGTGGTCGACCTCACCAATTGAACCATATAAAATCAAAATACAGGGAGATATCCTAACTTGGTGCATGCCCGAGCAAGCCTCGCTGCACGAATGCTTATCAGGCTTGTGATTGGCCTCACCAATTGGACCATACGATAAAATAGAACAATGAACTACGATCAACCTGATCCCATGAGGGTATGTAGGCAGATCAACACGCTCGAGTTTGATTCCCATATCGATTGAACATCTCTCAACTTAAGAAAATCATTCCTCAAAGACCTTAAAAATCCAAGCAGATCAACCAAAGAAGGCTTAAAATTTGAATGGAAATTCAAAAAATCCTACTTTAGTTCACATCAGCAACTACACATGTTTGAAGAGATTACGGACTAGCTCCCAACTCATCTCAAAATCAACTTAGGTGAACTGCGACCTGTGGGGCTATTGCAGGGAGGAAATTTATACCTACATAAATAGCATGACACATGGAAAGCACACCGATCAAGATGGCGACCAACATACGCTCCAAAGAGATAAGGACGACTAGAGTCCTTAATAAAGTAGAAGACCGATGAACACTATTTTATTTAAATCAAACTCTACAAGTATCTATTTGTAACATGTAATTCTATACAAAGGGCACTCTCCCCATTGTGAAAGGGGGGCTCAGAGGCTAGAGAAAGGCTCTCATGTAAATTCACTCATTATTATAATGAAACACTGTTGAAGCCCCGTGGACATAGGCCATCGATGGTTGAACCCCGTAAATCTTTTTCTCTTTCTCATATATTATTATACATGCATCGTGATGATTTGACACCCTCTATGGGTAGATTTTTTACACTTACACTTTGTATTATTATTCATTCTAAGTTAGTAGGGAACTTTTAGAGGGAGAATAGAAGGTAGAAGGAGGCACAAACCATAGGAGAATTATATTTCAAGTTTTAATGCACTTTGTGGATACTCTTTATCATTAAAAAAGTTTGTGTTCTTTCTCCATATTGTTCTTTCATATTATGCATGTTTTCTTCATATTACTGGGTTTACAATTGATTATTGCATTCTTAAAGTTAATTTAATCTTGAAGATGACTACATGTAATGTAAAAATTGTTGGTTTTGTTCAATAAAAACATGCTAGGCTAATTTTTTGAGGGTTGGGATGCATGAATCCAACCTTATGTGTTTTGCAAGGGTATAAAACAAGTTCTTGAAATAAATAAAGAATCTAAAACGTGTTGTACTATTGAAATAGTCATTTTAGTACTTTTAACTCTGTTTTCCCTAGGTAACCAGAGTGTTTAAGTATGCGACGCATGTTTTGATAATTCTATCACGCGCTCTATATTATGTCATGATTACATATTATGCGGGTTGATTCTCTCATATATATAATTCTTTGAATAATTAAAATCTCTTTTCGATTAATTATTTAGATCTTGATGAGTTATATATGTAGTAAAATTACTAGGGTTGGAGGATTGTATCTCGACCTTATTTTTCTCGCATATAATTTAAATAAAAAATTATTCTTTCTTGCATTAATAGTAATTATTTAGGTTATTTTAATTTAGTAGATAATTGATATTCTACAAATCATCATCTATCATTTTTTTTCGGTGAGTTGAGTGTTAGGTTAGTTGTCTCCCCTAGTTGTCGTTAGGCTTTGCATCTTAGTCCCTGAGTTCTATACCCGACTTGGTCAAATTATTACTTGAGCAACCATCTGACACTTGAGCCATAATTCACATGCATTAGAGACACATTTTGAGCCATGCCAAGTTTTTGGTGCTGTTGTCGGCGACTAGGTAGATATACTAGGTTACGTTGGAATAATCTAATAATTTAGCTAAAAAAAATCAGAAAAATTAAATAAAAATTCAAAAAAATCATCTCCATCCCTAAATGAAAAACACTCCTCCACATCCCATCATCCCTAGAGTGCATGTAAATCCTACAATTGAACTTAACTCTGATAGTCCACGTACCCAAAATGCACCAGCTTTCTTGGTTCCACCTCCCACACCGCCCAACTCACGAGTCACAGAACTAGTTGCACGTCTAGAGCGTTCGGTGAGGAAGTCGAATATTTCGGAGATAAAGTTATGTCAGATCAGGGTAGTTACGGTACGGGTGAGGGTGGTCCACCATACCGCCCCATAAGAGACCTCTTATATCCTGAGAGAACCGTCACTTCGGGATGTATTATACTACCATATAATGCAGGGCAGTTTCGTTTTAGAATTGGGATGATCCAAATCCTTCCTACATTCCATGGTATGGTGTCACAAAAACCCTACTTCCACATTAGAGAGTTCGAGGAGGTGTGCGAGACTTTCAATGACAAATCTTGCACTCAATATGTTGTGCGCCTCAAGCTTTTCCCCTTATCATTTAAGGATAAGGCTAAGATATAGTTTTGGTCGCTAGTACCGAACTCAATAGCTATTTAGAGGGATATGCAGGCTAAATTTATCCAAAAGTTCTTTCCTGCACATAAGACCAATGCGATTAAGGTCCAAATTCAAACCTTTAGATAAAACAAAAATTAACCATTTGATTGATGTTGGTAGAGATTCAACGAGATTATTAACATGTGCCCATACCACAATTTTGAGAAATGGAGACTCATCTCCTACTTCCACCATGGGTTAAGCTTAAGTTCTAAGCTACTCGTTGAGACTACGTGTTTGGCAGTGTTCTTAGGTTTAGACCCAGATGATGTGGAGGACAACTTTAATTATGTCACCGAGATTACTCAAGCATCGGACACATCGGATCCAAGTACCCAACCCAAGCTTAGAAACGCATCCACAAATCTTTTCACAATTGAAATTTATCATTTGGACAAGGAAGCGGGGCTTAAGCTCCAAATTAATCAACTAGAAAAGAGGCTAGAGGAAGTAATCGAAACTAGGGTAGAGACACATCCGGATCCAATATAGCATTGAGAGAGAAGGTGTGTGCGATTTGTGAGGTGAGACATTCAATAAAGGAATGCCCGACGATACCCGCCTACAAAGTGAAGCTTCGAGAGCAAGTGGAAGTTGTAGGAGCATTTAAGGGTACTTTAATGCCCCTTATGGAAATTCTCATAACCCTTTGTGGTGGAACCATCCCGGTTTCAATTATGGGCAACCACATGCAACGATGAATCCGAATTCACATATTTCCCTGTGTATATTCACATGTTTCCCCACATCCGCCACCGCTCCAACCTTTCCAACAAGCTCCACCTATGCAAGCACAACCTCCAGTGCCTTATATCACCCCACCACGTGGAAATATTGAGGACACTTTAAACCAATTCATGAAAAACCAATCGATGATTAACTCTTAAAACAACAAAATTTTATCGACTTAAAGGTGTCGTTGTCGATGTTGCAATCCTCTCTAAGTGTCCAAGAGAAAGGTAAGTTTACCGCCTAAGGCCAAAGACCTCCTTAAGGTAAAAATAGTGGCATATCTACTTCCGACAATGAAAAATAGCAATGTCAAGCCATTACCACTCTACATAGTGGGAGAGTCGTTGATTTATCACCTCCCCCACACGTCGAGCTTAAAGACAAAGAGGTTCTGCCCGCCAAGAAAGAGGCTAAAGATGCCCCCTTGAATGATAGTGACAAGTATGGCGCTAGTATGCCCGAGGTGGTATTGATACTGCCTAACACCGCTCTTTACCCTCAACGGTTGGTTCCTCCCCCCAAAAAAGCCACCCGTGATGATATCTTTGAAGTGCTTAAGCATTCAAGCTTAATTTACCTCTTCTCGAGGCAACCAAGAAAATTCCCACTCGTGTAAAGTTTCTTAAGGAGTTGCTAAAGGTAAAGCATAGGCTAAAGGAAAATAAGACAAATTTTTTAGCACATAACGTTAACTTAGTATTATTGAGTGATATCCCACCAAAGTTTAAAGATCTAGGTGCACCCACTATTTCGTGCCTCATAGGAGAGAGTCGAATTGAGAGAGAGATTTTAGATTTATGGGAGAGTGTTAATATTCTCCATTATTCCATCTACTGACAACTTGATTTAGGGGACCTTAAACCCACAAAAACCGCTCTCTAACTCGCGAATCATTCCGTGAAGATATCCCGGGGATTATTGAGGAAGTGATCATCCAAGTTGACACTTCTACTTCCTGGTATATTTTGTCGTTTAGGATATAGAGCCCTCCCCTTACTTGTGTAATCATGTTCCCGTGATCCTTGGCCGCCCATTCTTAGATACAACTAATGCATTGATTAACACATGCAACGGGAAAATACAACTCACGTTTGAGAATATAAATCTCGAGACTAATATCTTCAACATCACCAAGAAAAAGGGTAATGAGGACGATTACCTCGAGTCAGATATTATAGAGGAGGTAGTACACGAGCATATCAAGGTTAGTCATAGTGGGGATTCTCTAGGATCATTCCTTATTTTGACTACTGAGAGCAATGGGATGTATACCCATTTTGAGTGTGAGATGAGGGAGTTGAGGGAGATTTTGGATGAGAGTGTGAGTGGGGAGGATGTGAGAGGCGTTAGTTGGGTTTCTCAAACGTAAAATATGCTTATTTAGGAGAGGACGAGACATTTCCCATTATTGTATCCTTGAGCCCGAGTAAAGAGCAAGAGGGTAAGCCACTAGCTATTTTGAGGAAGCACCGTAGTACTTTTATTTAGAGCATCACAGATTTGAAGGGTATAATTCCCTTAATCTGTACCCATAAAATCCAACTCGAGGAAGAAGATGTGACGCCTTCGATGGAGATGTAGAGGTGTTTGAACCCCACGATGAAAGATGTCATGAGAGCGAAAATTATAAAATTATTAGATACGGGCATCATATATCCCATATAGGATAGCAAATGGGTTAGTCCTATTCATGTTGTCCCGAAGAAGTCGGGGATGACTGTGGTCGAGAGCGCTATGGGTGAACTTATCCCAAAACATACCACCAGCAGGTGGAGTGTTTGGATTGACTACAAGAAGCTCAATGTCGGTACTAGAAAATATCATTTCCCCTTACTGTTTATTGATCGCATGCTAGAAAGAGTAGCGGGCCACCCAATTTATTGCTTTTTAGATGGTTATTATGGATATAACTAGATCGAGGTGGACATAATGGATTAAGAAAAAACGACGTTCACATGTCCTTTTGGAAAGTTTTCCTACAAACAGATGACATTTGGATTACGTAACTATAACACCCCATATTTTTTAGGACATATAATTTATTTAATTTAGAGAATTAGAATTTAAACTAAATTGATGATTTGGAGAAACTATTTAATTTGGAGTTTTTGTTTAAATTGGAAGATTCAATTTATTTAGAGAATTGAGATTTAAATTAATTCGGGTTATTTATTTTAAGAATACATGTGTCATAAATTGAGGTTGAAATTTGAGATTAAAGTTAAGTAACTCAGATGATGATTCTGAGTGCATGATTGACTCCGGATAGGTCGAAATAGTCGGAAACGAGTACCCGGGATAGTAATTGGATCTCGAGATAATTTTGGGCATAACCGGGACCACACAGGAGTGTTTGGGCAATTTTAATTTGGCCCACAAGCTTAAAAACGGGATTAATGAAATAAAACCTAGTTGAGGGAATTTGTGCAGTCATAACTCAAGGAGAGAAACCTTAGAGATATAGAGGCAAACAATGGAAGAAATTTGGGATCTTTTGGGAGCTAAAATAAAGGAAGAGGAGTGTTTTCTTCGTCAAACATTCGTCTACAACGAAGGAAATCAGACCCTACGAAATTATCCAAGCAAATCGTTAAACTTTATTTCATTTAAATTGCCGTATTGCGATTCATATCATGGTGGGTGTAAACCATATTCATTTTGGGATGATTTATTATAGCAAAATTCGTTTTGGGAGGGTATCACATGTTAAATCTGGGCTTTGGGGATTTAAGAATTAAGGATGAAATTGATGTTTGATTGATGTGAGAATAATATCATATGAGGCTATAATATGATTTAGAATCGAAAACCTATAGAAATTGTTGTTGAATTCAGATTATTGAATCGAATTGAGAATTGTGATTTAAGGGGTATTGAGAAAAACCCAATTTACGAACCCTAGAATTTTAATGAAAATCACTGAGGATTAATGTCCTATATTAGTGTTTGAACATGTTCATAGATGAAATAAATATGGGAGATGAAGTAATCGAGGTCTGGATTGATGTTGGAAAGCTTCGAAGTTTAAAAATGGTGAAAAAAGCACTAGGGGAAGATGACTAACATATGGTCGATCGATCAAATTTGTCGATCGATCGACCCCTTCAGTTATTGTAAAATATGAGATTATAGATATTTTTGTTACGGTTGCGTGGGCGCTAACCTTGTATCTTATGATTTTTTATTTGATATGATTTTTCTATGATAGGGTGCATGAGATCGACATCTTTAGGAAGAAATAAATTCGGGTTATTTGGGGATGTCCGTAGATGAGTGAAGGACTTTGGAAAATTATAAAGGAACATTATTTTATCCTTGGATTAGATAGGGACGAATATGGGGTATGGATTTAGGATTATTTATAATAAACGACACTTGATAATATATGTCAAAAATATACGAATGTATTCGAATGGGAATTTTGGATGAATTTAGCATACGGACTAGTATCTTAAGGTGGAATTTAATTGATAGAAATTAAATGGAACCTAATACTTAGAGTCTTATGGGATGAGTATTAAATACTATTAAATTTAATAAGGGTGTCAAACTTATTAACCGAATTTGGTGAAATGAATTCTAAAAGGTTAAAATACGGACCAATAAAGGGAGTTCGAGCATTTTGGTTGAGTGATACCACTTGGATAAAATTAATTGAGGTGATAGTAATTAAATTAAGGGTATGGGTTTGACTCTAATATTTCTCAGGCTAGTGCTACGGGAGTTGGGCACAGATTGAACTGTTAAATTTATTATAGAGATATATAATAAATTATCGAATAATGGATTTAACGAGAGGTGTTAACCTTAATAGTGGATTTTTATGTAACAAATTCTAAATGGTGAAGTTACGGAATAATTGGAATGACCCAGAACTATTTTGATTATTAATTTATGGTGATGATGGTAATTGTCACGGGTTTGTATATTATTTGTGTATTTTGTTTCTTTTTTTTTTGTTATTTTTTAGTTAACATGTATCATCATTTTACTTCTTTACATTGTTTTCTTTGTTCATATTTTTATTTGAGCATACATTGAGGACAATGTAAAATTTAGGTTTGGGGGTAAGGATTATATTTTTGAAAAAAAAAATCAGAAACGTTTTAAAATTTCAAAAAGATTTTTAATATAATTGAATGTTGAAACTATTTCTTAGTATAGAATTCATTCATGGATCTCTCAACTTATGAAATTTTTTACACATTAGCCATACAATATGATCGAAAATGGATATTGAGGTGAAAGTTAATATGCTTAACGAATAAATGTGTAGATTTTAACCTGTGAGATTTTTGTGCCATTCATCATTTTCGAGAGATTTAAATCAATACGAGTTAAAATAACTCAAATGTAATACCCCGTATCTTTATGGATTTTAATTATGTGATTTATTAAATGAAATTGCTTTTAATTATGGGATTTATTAAATTAATCTGGGATAATTAATTAAAAATTAATTCAGATTTAAATAACTGGCGAGACGAGAGTTAGTATTTGATTATGATGATAATGTTAAATATTATTGAGTGATTATGGTAATATATGATTATTGAATTTATTAAAATTGTTGTGAAAATACGACAGTTTTGATAATTAAGTTGGGATGAGTGTGTCAGTCGTGTCAAGACCCAGTTTAATGGATTTAAAAGTAAATTATTTTTATGTCATTTGTATGATCATTTTGAGTGTGCCAATGTGTTCGGAAGGATCGAGATAGTCAGAAAACACTAGCTGAGGGTTTAGTTTGGGTTTCAGAACATTTTAGCCCTAACCGGCAGCCCGAGCGGGTAGTTTAGTCATTTTGACTTTTTGAGGAATTATAACCCACGAATTTTAGACTTATATTATCAGCCAACACTAGAACTCTTAGGGTTATCACAAACAAAAATCACCAACGACAGTTAGAGAGGAAGAGATGGAAGTTCCCAAAGGAGAAACCACCATTTAGAGGTTTTTGCACCACCGTCACCTTAACCGGATAGATCGGAAAGAGAGAATCATTACCATACCATCTACTTTAAAGGACCAGAATCTTCATTACCAGACAAGTGATTTAACTTGCAATAATTCAGTGCATATATCATCCATGTTAGTTTAGGATTGAAGAATAACCTTGAAAAATAATAAATGAATAGATTTAAGGAATTTAAAATCGTAATCTGGGTAAGTTTTGCATGTAGTCTATCTTCTGGGAATATAGCAGCCACGAAATTAGGATCCATGTGTAAAGAATCACGAATTTATATTGTGTTATATGAAGATATTGAAGAAAATAGGAGAAATACGATTTTTTAAAAAAATATGTGATTTGATCCCAAAAACTGTTAATCCTTGTCGATTTAATGATTCTAATACGTTAAAGTTTATACATATACGTTGGTTTGATGATTAGAATACTTGGTCAGGAGTTTGGTATGGTTTAATGAAGGATTTGGGTGTAAAATATAGAGAACCCGTAACTGTTAATGGAAATTCTGGGCAGATACCTGTTCGATTGATCGATTGACTCAAGAATGTCGATCGATTGATGGATCAATCGATCGACCCCTTTCCATCGATCGATCGACCCCTTCCGATTTTTGTAAAATTGTTCCATTTAAGGTTCGCCGAATCCCAAGCTTGTTAGAAATTGTAGTGTGACTTATAAAATATTGTGGGACTTGATTGAGGTCAATAGGATCGTAAATAGTGCCCGAAATATGTTATACATTATGGGATTGAATGGAATAATTACGAGTGTTTACCGAGTGAGGTGCGGTTAGAATTTTCATATAAATTGGGATTTAAAGTGGACGAATGTTAATTTAAGGTTAATACTAGTAGAAGAGGGACTTGGGATTACTGAGATAACCTTAGAGACTAGTGGGTGACTTTGTAACCTTATGGGGTAGGTTTAAGTATTCGAACTTATACGACGAGAGTTGTTGCGCTAAACATATTACGTGGAATATTCGGGATGAAACTATGATACGTATGATACTTAAGATATATGGCTAGTGTATACCTATATTAATGTGATGACTACCTAAGTTGTGTGATTACTTAGTATTTGGATTATTATGTTTATGACATACCTCCCATACTTTCTATCATGGGAGGTTGATTTTCATAGAAGGACCATCTTATCTTTGTGTGCCTTCGGGGGGATTTAGATTGGTACCTTAAGGACATAGGACTGTGAATGACTTATTTATGAGTTGATAAGTCAGCTGACCATGGGAGCGTAGGTATGTGCGTGACTCATGGGTATGTGAACTATGTTCACCTCCAATATGTGTGATTTGTATTGAGACGGTTCCTGAGTGATTCGTAACACATGATCCTTACGTACGTGATGTACATGGGGTGCCATATATGTATATATGTACTGATAGCAGAGTATGCATGCACCGCAGCTTAGCTTAGGGGTGCCATATATGTATATATGTACTGATAGTGATTTATATGTACTTTTTACTGGTTCACTGTTGCTTAGTAGATGTGAATAACTAAGATATTTGAATGGGTTAAGAATGTGAGAATTTAAATAACACTTGAGATAAGTAATATAATGAATGTGAATATGGGATATAAATATGACTTGTTTTGGGTAATATGAGTAGGCACCCTATATTAGAATGTGAAAGTAGGAGTTAGTATGGACTATTTAGATATTGGCATAACTAGGATGGGTTTAGGGTATACATTAGGCGTGCACATTAGTTGAGGGGTGAGAAACTCATGTGAGAGTACGGAACTAACATGTATATAATATTTACTTTTTAATGCAATTAAACATTTGTTGTTTTTAAACCATTTTCACCTTGGGCTCTGACCCGCTTTCCTCCAAATCTATTTTGTTTTGTAAAAACATTTTAGGTGCCCAGCTACAGGGACGCCAAGCATAGGAGTTCCATTCTGATGATGTGCTGTAGCTGCTGTGGAAGCAACAGGACCTCGGTATTAGACGTCTCCACATTTGTCCTAGGTTCCTTGAGAGTCATTCATATCAGTTAGGGCATATTGCCCATTCTTATTTAGACATTGTAGTTACAGACTTTCATTATTTTTGACGTTGGTTTATTTATTCAGACTCTTGTATTGAGATTTTATTTGCTCTGGTATTATTATTATTGGAGTGTTTACTCCAGACTCAGTTTATTTCAATTCATTGGTTATTCATATGAGATTGTTTATGAGATTGATGGATGATGATTTAATTACTTGGTTAATTGTTAACTTAACTAATAAAATTAGGCATCTCTCAATTTTAAATATTAGGTGGCTAGTAATTAACTAAATGTTTTCGACAGTGATGCTAAGACTGAACCAACTTGATACTCTGTATTAATTTAATAAAGGAGTAGCTACCCGATATTTAATTAGTCGGGGTGTCACATCAAACTTTCCTTCAGTGATAAATTCATTGACGATCTCAAATTCACTGTTTTGTTTGATTACTGAAAAATAAAAAGTCAAAATGTGAATCTTAAATCACTAGAGGTCTTAGTAAGTCATCTTGAGACACAAATGAACTCAACGAAACTTGAGAAAAGAGATTATGCCATCATTTAAAACTCCAAAATTAAGCCTAACTCCACAATTCTTACATTATTTAGTTGCAAGCCCATTTGATCCAAAAAGAAAATAAGCCTTTTTTTGAAAACCTATTATCCTACCAAACTCCAACTTGGAGTTAAAAGCCTCGAAAAGAAAAAAGCCATACCCAATTTATGAGAATTCTAGGGTGCATTTACGGTATAAAAAAGGTCAAAAGAAAAGGAAGTTACAAGAATGTTGTGTGAAAAAAAACGAAAAAAGGAATAAATAAAGAATGAGAAAAAAAAGTACGTGAAAAAAAAATGGAGGTTAGAAGAAAAATTATCGAAAAGTTAAATACAACGTTTATATTCTCAGAAATTTTGAAATCCAAAAACCATTCTTTCTATCCAAAACCTAAGCCTACAATACAACCAAAGAAAGTCCTAATCGATCTCAAGTGAAGTTAGTTATAGTGTGGAGAAAAAATGAATAAGATTTATTTTGATATTCAACATTTTCAATAAGTAATCGATTTTCCATTCACGAGATCATATTCATCCATTATAAAAAAAAAGTCCGTTTTTCGATCATATATATGTCAAATTTGCTCACTTAAATTTACTCTTTTATTCACATATACTGAGAAAAAATAACCCATTTTCCAGTGTTTGATTGTGAGTGCATTCAATGAGATTTTGAAATCAAGATGTGTAACAATCAAATCTTTTGAAATGGTTGGTTATATTGGCAATGCACACCCAACACAACTCAAATACCTCACCACTTGTCATATAAAAAGGACCCTTGGGCTCACAATTTGAGGGGACTTTTAGGGGAAGCAACTTTGAGTGATTGCAATCAATTTGAGGACCAATTTTATATCTTTTTTTAGAGGATTGAAGATTATTGTGAGAGAACTTATTGTAAGTTTGATTTATTAATAAAAATCTCTTCTTATTCTTGTAATTTCTCTTTTATTATGGTAGTTTGATTCTAATATTTGGAATAGGGTGAAGTTGATCATAGTTAGATAATATTGTTGTTGATGTAAAAAACTAGATCGCTCTAATTTTTCAATCACAGATAAATAAATAAGACAAAGAATTTTAAAGTGGTTCGGCTAGGAATAAAGCCTACGTCCACTGTTATGTTATTGCTGAGTGTTTGTGGAATTCTTGATTACAAGTTCTCTCAAGAAATTCCGGTCCCCTTGAATGAGGATGATACAAGGTATTTATAGCCTTGAGGCTGTACATGAAAGGTTCGATACATTAAATGACATACATATGAAAGGGTAATACATTTAATGCAGAATGCGTGCCAAGAATATAAGCATTCAAGGAATATCTGAACTGTTGATTATCTGGCAATTAATGATACGACCGAGATGCAGCTCGGACCGCCATAGCTGTTCGCTGATCAGGAGTTCCTTGGAACATTAGAGTACCTCGGTGCTATAGAGTTACTCGGTGTGTTAGAGTTCCTCGGTGTGATAGAGTTCCTCGGTGTATTCTCGTTGCTCGGAAAGAAGCATGGTTGGTCGGGAAATGATCTTCCTCGATGCTATTGTGCCACATAGATTGACACGTGTCTTCGTCTTATTCGTCCACATCAGCATATTAATTTTGGTATCAACAGAAGCCCCCAATGTTTCATATTTTGAACTTTGAAGAGTATGGAACATTCTTTCTCGGTATATGGCGATATTAAATGTCCTTCCCGGGTTTCAGGAACATTGTATTCAAATTTCCTTCTTATTTCGCAGTTTCCGCCTTTTTTATAAGCGCTTCGATATTTGTGCAAATTTTGTCCTCTTAGCCGCCGGAAGTTTAGTAGTTTCTTTTTGGTAATCATTTCTTTCGTCGCTTCCCAATGCAAAGTATTTAAACTTCTTTGGTAACCATACCGTCGTCTACGATTTTCATTCTCTGTATTCAAGCTTTCTATTCTCTTCTTCTCTTGTGCGTTCATCCTTGTTTCCGTTCGTTGTCAACACATCTCCTTTCTTTCTGTAAGATCTTCTTTCTTTCTTCTGTATCTCTTTTATTCAATATGGTTTATATTGTGGAGTCTATTGAGAAATTCCGTTCTGATTTTTCCATTCCTTCGTGGGTAACTCTAGAGGTTCTTTCTGAGCCTTTAGATTACTTTCGATTGGCTGAGGGACATTGGTTCCCCAGTCTTTTTGTTGCTGAATGCGGTTTTTCCTTTCCACCAAACCCATTATGTCTTGAGTATTGTCAATATTTTGATCTTGTTCCTGCAAAAATAGCCCCCAATTCATGGAGAATAATTAACGGGGTGCACAAATTAAATCTAACTCATGGGACTCGTATTGGGATTCCTGAAATTATGTTTTGTTATAAATGGGCTGTTCTAGATAATATTTATTATTTAAAAACTAGGTATTTGAATAGGGCTCTTGTAGTTAATCTCCCTGACTCAAATAGGGATTATTTTGAGCATGGGTTGGTCATAAAAAATTGGCAACATGCGCCTTTATCTGGGAATGAAGTATATAACGGTCCCAGATGCCCCCCATACGGCAATGGGATAGGTTTATTTTTCATTTTATTTTACTTATGAAATTGTGCTTTCATCATGTTTGACAAAATGTATGACTGATATTCCATTATGTATTTATTTGCAGTTGATAGCAAAAGAAAAACTCCAAAAGAGTCAGAAGTGAATATCAAGCATTTGAAACTTATCTGGAATTTGCATAAGACCATTGCTGACGAGCATATTAGATCTGCTTCATATTTACTACAGTATAAGAGTTACACAACCTCTTATACTGCTCGCCCTGTCGAACCAGCTTCAACACCAGAAAGTTCATCTTCAGATTCTCATATCCCCCTATCTCAGAGAATGGGCAAGAAAAGAGCTCCTCCTGCTCTATTTGGTGAAATTTCTTCTGCTGTTGGAGCCCAGAAAGGCAAAATTGATGTCCCAGAGGGGACTAAAAAAGTAGATGCTGGTTCCTCCAAGGTTGCCGAGAAGCCCCCAGTGGCCCCGAGCAAGAAAAATGCTCCTGTTGATGTGATTACAATCTCTCCGACCAAGACTTCTTCCTTGGTTGATGCTGCTGACCCTCCTTTGAAGAGATTGAGGAAATCATCCTCAGTTAATCTTGCTGGAACTGCATCTTCTCTACCCGCTGGTGGTAGTAGTGTTTCAAACATCATTCTTCCGAGTTCTTCCAAGAGCTCAGTTATACCCGAGGTTCTCGGGGTTGATGAAAAAATTCCTAGGGATACACTGACATCCCTAGCTGCTCGTCATCTTTCTTCAGTAAATTTCTCACTCCTTTGGTCTTTCTTTCTTTTTCTTAAATTCTTGTATTTGTGTTGACTTTATTGTTTTTCTTATCTTTCAGCTGGTGAACTGCTTCAATACCATCGTGAAGAAAGATCAAGTTATTAAAGCTTCCAGTTCCTCGTCCGATGTTGACGATGCTTTGTTGGGTTTAGCCCAATCTGTGAAGGAATCTCGCCAACAGTACATCGAGGAGAAAACTGTTTGGGAGAAAAAGTTGGCTATGGCTGAGGCTGATAAGATGAGGATGGCTGAGACCTCCAAGAATTTGGAGGAGAAAATTAAGGGTTTGGAGGTTAAACATCAGGAATCTGATGATAAGTTGAAGAAGGCAGAAGAAGAATTATTTACTCTGCGAGATATCAAGGTTAAGAAAGAGGAATTGGAGGTGAAGCTTTCCTCGGAGAAGTCGAGGAGAAAAGTTGCAATCAAGAAGCATTTCCACTTAGCTTTCCACACCTCTGCCACCTCATCTGCTGGCCTGCGGCTCAACGCGTCTGCTACCACGTTAGCCTTACCTGGGTGGTACTGGATGTCGAACTGGTAGTCCTTCACAAATTCAAGCCACCTACGCTGCCGCATATTCAATTCCTTCTGCGTGAACAAATACTGTAGTGACTTGTGGTCCGTGAACAGCTGAAACTTTTCCCCCAAAAGATAGTGCCTCCAAATCCGTAAGGCAAATACCACTGCTGCCAACTCCAAATCATGCGTGGGGTAATTCTTCTCATGAGGCTTAAGCTTACGGGAAGCATAAGCTATGGCCTGTCTCTCCTGCTGCAATACACCTCCCAGTCCTTGCAAAGACGCATCGGTGTAAACCAAATACTCAACTCCCGATCTCGGCAATGCTAACACAGGTGCTGATCAGCGAACAGCTATGGCGGTCCGAGCTGCATCTCGGTCGTATCATTAATTGCCAGATAATCAACAGTTCAGATATTCCTTGAATGCTTATATTCTTGGCACGCATTCTGCATTAAATGTATTACCCTTTCATATGTATGTCATTTAATGTATCGAACCTTTCATGTACAGCCTCAAGGCTATAAATACCTTGTATCATCCTCATTCAAGGGGACCAGAATTTCTCGAGAGAACTTGTAATCAAGAATTCCACAAACACTCAGCAATAATATAACAGTGGACGTAGGCTTTATTCCTAGCCGAACCACTTTAAAAATCTTTGTCTTATTTATTTATCTGTTATTGAAAAATTAGAGCGATACTAGATCGCTCTAATTTTTCAATCACAGATAAATAAATAAGACAAAGATTTTTAAAGTGGTTCGGCTAGGAATAAAGCCTACGTCCACTGTTATGTTATTGTTGAGTGTTTGTGGAATTCTTGATTACAAGTTCTCTCAAGAAATTCCGGTCCCCTTGAATGAGGATGATACAAGGTATTTATAGACTTGAGGCTGTACATGAAAGGTTCGATACATTAAATGACATACATATGAAAGGGTAATACATTTAATGCAGAATGCGTGCCAAGAATATAAGCATTCAAGGAATATTTGAACTGTTGATTATCTGGCAATTAATGATACGACCAAGATGCAGCTCGGACCGCCATAGCTGTTCGCTGATCAGGAGTTCCTTGGAACATTAGAGTACCTCGGTGCTATAGAGTTCCTCGGTGTGATAGAGTTCCTCGGCGTATTCTCGTTGCTCGGAAAGAAGCATGGTTGTTCGGGAAATGATCTTCCTCGATGCTATTGTGCCACGTAGATTGACACGTGTCTTCGTCTTATTCGTCCACATCAGCATATTAATTTTGGTATCAACAGAAGCCCCCAATGTTTCATATTTTGAACTTTGAAGAGTATGGAACATTCTTTCTCGATATATGGCGATATTAAATGTCCTTCCCGGGTTTCAGGAACATTGTATTCAAATTTCCTTCTTATTTAGCAGTTTCCGCCTTTTTTATAAGCGCTTCGATATTCGTGCAAATTTTGTCCTCTTAGCCGCCGGAAGTTTAGTAGTTTCTTTTTGGTAATCATTTCTTTCGCCGCTTCCCAATGCAAAGTATTTAAACTTCTTTGGTAACCATACCGTCGTCTACGATTTTCATTCTCTGTATTCAAGCTTTCTATTCTCTTCTTCTCTTGTGCGTTCATCCTTGTTTCCGTTCGTTGTCAACACATCTCCTTTCTTTCTGTAAGATCTTCTTTCTTTCTTCTGTATCTCTTTTATTCAATATGGTTTATATTGTGGAGTCTATTGAGAAATTCCGTTCTGATTTTTCCATTCCTTCGTGGGTAACTCTAGAGGTTCTTTCTGAGCCTTTAGATTACTTTCGATTGGCTGAGGGACATTGGTTCCCCAGTCTTTTTGTTGCTGAATGCGGTTTTTCCTTTCCACCAAACCCATTATGTCTTGAGTTTTGTCAATATTTTGATCTTGTTCCTGCAAAAATAGCCCCCAATTCATGGAGAATAATTAACGGGGTGCACAAATTAAATCTAACTCATGGGACTCGTATTGGGATTCCTGAAATTATGTTTTGTTATAAATGGGCTGTTCTAGATAATATTTATTATTTAAAAACTAGGTATTTGAATAGGGCTCTTGTAGTTAATCTCCCTGACTCAAATAGGGATTATTTTGAGCATGGGTTGGTCATAAAAAATTGGCAACATGCGCCTTTATCTGGGAATGAAGTATATAACGGTCCCAGATGCCCCCCATACGGCAATGGATAGGTTTATTTTTCATTTTATTTTACTTATGAAATTATGCTTTCATCATGTTTGACAAAATGTATGACTGATATTCCATTATGTATTTATTTGCAGTTGATAGCAAAAGAAAAACTCCAAAAGAGTCAGAAGTGAATATCAAGCATTTGAAACTTATCTGGAATTTGCATAAGACCATTGCTGACGAGCATATTAGATCTGCTTCATATTTACTACAGTATAAGAGTTACACAACCTCTTATACTGCTTGCCCTGTCGAACCAGCTTCAACACCAGAAAGTTCATCTTCAGATTCTCATATCCCCCTATCTCAGAGAATGGGCAAGAAAAGAGCTCCTCCTGCTCTATTTGGTGAAATTTCTTCTGCTGTTGGAGCCCAGAAAGGCAAAATTGATGTCCCAGAGGGGACTAAAAAAGTAGATGCTGGTTCCTCCAAGGTTGCCGAGAAGCCCCCAGTGGCCCCGAGCAAGAAAAATGCTCCTGCTGATGTGATTACAATCTCTCCGACCAAGACTTCTTCCTTGGTTGATGCTGCTGACCCTCCTTTGAAGAGATTGAGGAAATCATCCTCAGTTAATCTTGCTGGAACTGCATCTTCTCTACCCGCTGGTGGTAGTAGTGTTTCAAACATCATTCTTCCGAGTTCTTCCAAGAGCTCAGTTATACCCGAGGTTCTCGGGGTTGATGAAAAAATTCCTAGGGATACACTGACATCCCTAGCTGCTCGTCATCTTTCTTCAGTAAATTTCTCACTCCTTTGGTCTTTCTTTCTTTTTCTTAAATTCTTGTATTTGTGTTGACTTTATTGTTTTTCTTATCTTTCAGCTGGTGAACTGCTTCAATACCATCGTGAAGAAAGATCAAGTTATTAAAGCTTCCAGTTCCTCGTCCGATGTTGACGATGCTTTGTTGGGTTTAGCCCAATCTGTGAAGGAATCTCGCCAACAGTACATCGAGGAGAAAACTGTTTGGGAGAAAAAGTTGGCTATGGCTGAGGCTGATAAGATGAGGATGGCTGAGACCTCCAAGAATTTGGAGGAGAAAATTAAGGGTTTGGAGGTTAAACATCAGGAATCTGATGATAAGTTGAAGAAGGCAGAAGAAGAATTATTTACTCTGCGAGATATCAAGGTTAAGAAAGAGGAATTGGAGGTGAAGCTTTCCTCGGAGAAGTCGAGGAGAAAAGTTGCAATCAAGAAGCATTTCAGCGTTGGTTGGGAGAGAGGATGGGAGAGAGGGATAGCTGCAATGACATCCCAAGTCCAATATGGGGAGTTGAAATACTTCCATGATGGCTGGGTGGCTGCTCTGTAAGAGCTAAAGGTCCAAAATGATTCTGAACTATTCCACCGGCATCTCTCTGGTCCTCCTCCACCAATTGTGGAAGAAGAAGAAGATGAGCCTGCCTCAGATGAGTCTTCTATGGCTATGGGTGATCAAGTTTCTGCCTCTCAACCCTCTGCCACCGAGGACGTTTCTTCCATGCCTCCTCCTCCCGAGAAGATTCCTACCGATCAAGCTGTTGTTACCACCGAGCAACCGAGCTCCTCGTCCCAGCCTCCCGAGAAAGTCTTGGGAGACAAGGAAAAGGTGTGAAGTTGTTCGGTAGCATTTCTGTATTTCCTTGTAATCGAACAATGTAACTTTTTGATGATCTAATAAAACATATCTTTGCTCATCTCTGTTGTTGATAACTTGTTTTTGTTGATTGTTGTCTTTTTCTTGTCATTAGTTTGTTGCTTGAATGGAATTGATCTCTTCTCATGATACCGAGCTGATGCAGCAATGTCATCAATACTATAAGGCTGGTCATACAGACCTTAGTACATCGGAAATTGCTGATATCCTTGGTCATGGTGCTTCAGAGCAGGCTATTGAGGCTTATCGGTACTTGAAAGATTTACTCGACCGAGCTGTGGCCAACAATGTCGCTTATTATGACCTGATCGAAGAACTGAATTGTTCCTTAGAGGATCTCCAAGGTCAGCACAATGAATCAATGGCTTTGTTACACAAAGATTATGAAAATAAATACCAACAACTTTCTTCTGAAACAGGCCATAAGAAGATCATCGCTGCATATGATATTAGGGAAAGAACTCTAAAAGGTGAAGTTGAAGCCTGCAGACAAATTGCCGAGATCCTGGAACAAGAAAATAATAATTTGCAGAAAAAATTGGCCCAATATGAATCTGCTACTTCATCTTCTACTGCATTAATACCAGTTACTGATGAAGGCTTCTCGTTCTTAGAGGTCGAAAATGCCAAGCTAAGGCAAGAGCTGGAGGACTTAAGAAGATCTGCCATTTCTGGAACTGCTCGGGGACAAGGAAGAGGTTCTCGGGGGCGAGGAAGAGTCCTCAGCCAAAATGTTGAAGAGGCTCGCACTCAGTCTACTCTGGAAACTCAAGCATTCCAGTTGAAAGTAAAAGACCGTGCTCTGACTGAAATGTCCAATAAAAATCTGTCTCTGGAAGATCAGCTGGCATCGACGAAATATGCCTTGCATAACAAGGATCTCTTTGCCAAAAGCCTTCATGAACAATTGGATAGATTAACCTTCCAATTCCATAAACAGCCAAGGGAATTCTGGATGGCAGGATACAATGAAGCTCTCGTTCATCTGGATGCTCGCATTGAACATGCTAACAATGAAGTTTTCAAGCAAGGATGGTTAAATGCATTGGGTGTGTTAAAGTTGGAGCAAGGGAATTTTTTATGGGACTATCATGCTCCATCATTATTAGACTTGCCTGTACCACCTTTCAAATTGGATATGGCATGGATCCCAGCTCGTTCCATTCCTCGCAGTCTAATTTCAAAATACCTTGGTGATTATAACCTTCACTCCCAAGTTGAATTATCTCGTCCTGAGCATCTTTTGGATACACCTTCTGTTATGAACGTCAGAATGCTCAGAGATGTTAATTTCATCAATTCTCCCCTTTGCCTAGAAGACCCTCCTGCCGGCGAGGAACCTGTTTCTAAAGCACAGGGCAAAAAACCAATAGAATAGTAATATCCATGTAACAATTTAGTACATTCTTGTAACTTGTAATTTATTCTAGATTTAATGAAAAGATTTTCATTTTCTGTTTGCCAATTTTGTTAGTCTTTTTATCAAACACCTTTATATTTGTACATATGTATCTATGTATCTGTTAAAAAGATAACAATATTATCGTTCAATAAGCAACTTAATAAAAAGTTATAAGTATTAGTAATGTTTCTCGATCACTTAATAAAGTAATGAGTAAAAATGTTCAAATTGTTTCCAACCAACCAAGGTGGGTGAATAATGTTTGTCGACCAATTACAGCTGATGGGTTTTTTATCCCCGACCAGCTATACTTGGTTTAATTATAAAATTGCGTCCGACCAACTAAGATCAATAATTTGTCCTCGCCGACCAACTACAGTTATTGGGTTTTTATCCCCGACCAACTATACTTGGTGTATTTTTTGAACATTTTGTTCTTCAAAGAACTCATTGTAATAATATTACCTCCTGATTAACATAAGTTGTAATATGAGAGTATATTTTTATCTTACCAACCGTAGTTGATCATGCTGGTGTACAGTTTCTGGCTCTTTAAAGCTTTTGGCTCCTTAGAGCATTTTTTGGCTCCTTAGGGCATGTCCTCCTAACCAAAGGAGGTTGGCTACTTATAGCACTTTTGCTCCGTAGAGCTGTCCTCCTAACCAAAGGAGGTTGGCTACTTATAGCACTTTTTCTCCGTAGAGCTGTGGTTGGCTACTTATAGCACTTTTGCTCCGTAGAGCTGTAGTTGGCTACTTATAGCACTTTTGCTCCGTAGAGCTGTGGTTGGCTACTTATATCACTTTTGCTCCGTAGAGCTGTGGTTGGCTACTTATAGCACTTTTGCTCCGTAGAGCTGTGGTTGGCTACTTATAGCACTTTTGCTCCGTAGAGCTGAGGTTGGCTACTTATAACACTTTTGCTCCGTAGAGCTGTCCTCCTAACCAAAGGAGGTTGGCTCCTTAGAGCACTTTTGTTGTGTAGTGTATTACACTAGTATTCCCCGAAAAATTTTTAACCAGAAAGAAAATGGCGAAACATCCTCGTTTTATTCATAATGAAAGAAATGCTTTACATTTGACATCATTGATAATACTTGCGCAGGTGTTCAGCATTCCATGCGTTCTTAAATTCCTCTCCTTCTAGAGTTGCTATTCTATAAGTTCCTGGTCGAACAACCTCTGTAACTCGGTAAGGTCCATGCCAGTTTGCTTCCATTTTATTCTGCTTCTGAATGACCTTCTTTAGCACATAATCCCCCTCTTTTATATCACATTTCTTTACCCTTTTGTTGTAAAACAGAGCTGTTCGTTGTTGATAAGCAGCATTCCTAATGGCTGCCTCTTCTCTGACTTCCTCGAGCATATCCAAATCCATCCTTCTCATCAGATCACTGATCGGAGAATTGAAATTTAACACCCTGTGTGTTGGTAGGCCCAACTCGGCAGGTATCACAGCCTCACTTCCAAATGCTAGCATATATGGTGATTCTCATGTTGCTGCTCGGGGAGTTGTTCGGTAAGCCCACAAAACTGACTGTAGCTCATTTATCTAATTTGCTTTAGCCTCACTTAACCTCTTCTTCAACCCATTTAGTAATGTTCTGTTCGTCACCTCAGTCTGTCCATTGCTTTGGGGATGGCCTGGTGCTGAATGAAACTTCAAGACGTTCGACTGATGACAATAGGCAGCAAATTCTTCATTATCAAATTGCGTTCCATGGTCTGTGATGAAAGCGTGGGGGAGACCATATCGACAAATGATATTCTTCCATATGAACTGATACACCTTCTCGTACGTCATATCAATTAGTGGTTCAGCTTCCACCCACTTAGTAAAATAGTCTACTGCCACGACGAGATACTTGAACCTTCCTCGGGTCGTCGGTAGTGGTCCAACCAGATCAATTCCCCACATGGCAAATGACTAAGGTGACGTTATGGGTGTCAACAATGCCTGTGGAGTTCTTCGGATGGAGGAAAAACGTTGGCATTTGTCACACTTCTTAGCATAGGCTATACAATCAGCCCTCATCGTCGGCCAATAGTATCCCTGTGTCATTACCCTTTGCAAAAGTGTCCGACCTGCTACATGAGCTCCACAAGACCCTTCATGAATTTCTTCAATCAATTCTTTGACTTCTGATGGATGCACACATCTCTGCAAACCCGCCATAATTCCTCGTCTGTACAAAACACCATTAGTTAACACATACCGAGCAACTTTATATTTCAATTTCTTGGCAGCTAGTTTGTCCTCCGGCAATTCTCCTTCTTCAATGTATGCTCTGATAGGATCCATCCAAGATGGTACTAAATCAAGGGTAATAATCTTCACTGTCAGATCTTCTTCTATGCTCCGACTTTCTAATACTTCAATTGGTATTGTTCTTCGCAGCTCGGTGCGCGTAGCTGACGCTAGTCGGGCCAATGCGTCTGCTCTAGCATTCTCCATTCTCGGTATCCTTACCAATTGAATAGCATCAAATTCTGTTAATAACTCCATCACTTTTGCATGGTACTTCACCATTAACTCTCCCTTCACTGCATATATTCCCATCATTTGGTTCACAATTAATTGAGAATCACTGAAAACAATTACTTGTCGTGCCTCCATAACTTTCGCCAAATGAAAACCTGCTATCATAGCCTCATATTCAGCCTCATTGTTGGAAGCTTTGAATTGGAATCTCAAGGCATACTCCATGTCAATATCGTCTGGAGAGTTTAAAATAATCCCTGCTCCACAACCAGCCGTGCAAGATGATCCATCTACATATAATCTCCATGTATGTAACTCGTCTTCAAATTTCTTATCTGTTAGAGTTCCTCGGTGAAATATCATCTGCTTTCTTTCATCATCCCCGGGTATCCTTCGTTCCTCGTTGGTCATTTGTTCGCGCCCTTCATCCAACCGGAGTTGGTCGGGGTTTGAATATGATGATTTTTCTACATCCACAAGTCCTTTTACCAACCTTGGTTGATCTGGATCTGTGTCTGTTGATCCTGTATCGTCCACAGGTAAGTCAGCAAGCACCTTTTGCTTCTCGGGGGTATCAGGGTATGTGAACTCTGCCATAGAAGACTCATCTGAGGCAGGCTCATCTTCTTCTTCTTCCACAATTGGTGGAGGAGGACCAGGGAGATGCCGGTGGAATAGTTCAGAATCGTTTTGGACCTTTAGCTCTTGCAGAGCAGCCACCCAGCCATCATGGAAGTATTTCAACTCCCCATATTGGACTTGGGATGTCATTGCAGCTATCCCTCTCTCCCATCCTCTCTCCCAACCAACGCTGAAATGCTTTTTGATTGCAACTTTTCTCCTCGACTTCTCCGAGAGTTCCTCGGTGTGATAGAGTTCCTCGGCGTATTCTCGTTGCTCGGAAAGAAGCATGGTTGGTCGGGAAATGATCTTCCTCGATGCTATTGTGCCACGTAGATTGACACGTGTCTTCGTCTTATTCGTCCACATCAGCATATTAATTTTGGTATCAACAATTATCATGTTAGTTTGTTTGTTGTTCATTCCCTATTCGTTTTACTTGTTATCAAAGATTCGGTATTCATTTTAAAACGACACGAGAGTGCATTTTAAAACCTTCGAAATTATTTTGTCAAATCAAGTTTTCAAATTTTGTAAGGACATTTTTCACATGTCCGAAATGTTTCATTTATTTATGTCGTACGCCGCTACATTTGGCACGTCTCCTCACGATCTCACATGACGGCCTCTATCCGAATTCTGGGAATCAAGCATGCATTATCTCCACTAATATGTCCCACATCTGCCTCAATAACTTCACGTTCCAAGATTTTAGGGACTTAATGCAAGTGGTACGCAAGGGAAGTCAAAACAGTGAAAAAAAGGCACAATAGGAGAGTTCAAGGTCATTTTCGTAATTTCACATCCATAGTTCGGAGGTCTGGTCAACTATAAAGTTGAAGAGCTCGCCGCAATGAAGATACTGGAAAAAACAGCACCTCAATCCGAGCTACGGTGAAGGAGTTATGACCTTTTGAAGATAGAGAAAATTCCTTAAAGAATGCTGTTTTTTTTTGTACGCTGGATAGAATTTTAGAGTTTTAAGAACGTGGGACTCTTCATATTTTTTCCTATAAATACCAACTTCGGGGGAGTTATTTTGCAAGACTTTAGGAGACGAATTTGAGAGTCCAAATAAATCTAGTCTTCATATTTTTGAGTCCCAAGACTCATGTTTTGATTCACACATCATTGCCAAACCTTTGTGAATCCTTTTGCAACCCAAGAACACAACTTTGGTTTGTTCAACCCTTGTGGAGGAGACCGTTCTTCTTCTTCATTGCAGCCCTACTGGAAAGAGATAATTCCAGCCGCGACTACAGAATCCGATACCCGAGGGTAATTCTTAGTCAACTTGTATTTTCATTGTAATCCGATTGTAAGCCGTTTTCTTACAAATTACAGTGAAAATAAATGGTTTTGCCCCTGAGGGGGATTTTTCCTTAATTGCATGTGTTTGAATGTTCTTGCATAGATTATCTATTTATTCAATCACATACTGCTGCATGTTTAGGGTTTGTTTGTGTTAAAAGGGTTTTATATATGGTTTGATCATTTGAACGCGAGCACACACGTTTCTCAAATTCGTATCAGAGCAGGTTACACTAATCTATCGCGTATTCCTTTTTTTTTTCCTCAAAATTTTTCTAAGATATCAATTTTCTGAAAAAATTGATTTTTGAAAAGTGCGTGTTCAAATGGAGAAGTCATATTATAAAATGCCTATTTTTGACGGGACAAATTATGCTTATTGGAAAGCCCGTATGAGGTCGGCTTTAAAAGCCATTGATGAACGTGTCTAGATTTTGGTTGAACGAGGGTGGACTCCTCCCACCGTGACTGTTGATAATGTGACCAACTTGAAACCTGACATTTCTTGGTCTGATGAAGAAATTAAATGGTCATCTTTTAATTCTAAGGGTCTAAGTGCTATTTCTGGGTCTGTCACACCTAATGAGTTCAAACGCATAATGACGTGTACCACGTCAAAAGAGGCATGGGATGTTTTACAACTCACCCATGAAGGAACTAATGCTGTGAAAGAGTCTAAGTTGCAAAACTTGACAACTCAATTTGAAACAATCACCATGCATGATTCTGAATGCTTTGATGAATTTTATGCTAGACTTTCTGACATTGTGAATACTAGTTTTAATCTTGGTGAACATATTCCGAATGCTAGAGTTGTTAAAAAAATTCTTCGTTCTTTGCCTAAGCGTTTTATCCCTAAAGTCACTGTGCTAAATTCTATGGGTAATTTAAATACGCTAAAATTGGAAGAACTTGTAGGAGATTTGCAAACTTATGAAATTGATATGTTCCCTAAAAATTCTAAATCTAAAGATAAGGGAATTGCTCTTAAAGCCCAAGAGAGAAGGAGTGAGGGGTCAGCTAGAAAGAGGGTAGAGTCATCTAGAAAGAGAGAGACGGACACGTCAGATTCTGAGTGCGATTTTTACTTAGATGATTTGGCTCTTTTCGTAAAAAATTTCAAGAGGATTCTCAAATTTAAGAAAAATGGCAATTTTAAAGATAAAAAGATATTTGAGAAAAATAAGTTTGAAAAGGAAAATGAAAAAGTTTCCAAAAATCCTTCTCTGAAAGAAAGTGAGAGATGTTTTGAGTGTGATGGTAGGGGTCATAGAGCTTTTGAGTGTGCCAATCGTCTGAATAAAGAGAAAGGGAAAGCTGTTCTTAATGCTACCCTTAGTGACGACAGTGAGGTCGAGACGGTGGATTCTGGAGATGAGTCACCGCATGAGTGTAACTTCACCGCATTCATGGCCAGCCAAGTGAGCACTCCTAGTTCTCCTCACGACGTTGAGGATGATGCTTCACAGGGACACCTCGACAGTGATAGCGATGTGAGTGAGGGGGAGGATGACACAAGTGAGAGCGAGAGTGATATACAACACGCCTACGCTGAGTTATATTCTGAGTCTTTTAAAACTAAAAAGCGTAACAAAGCGTTAGTTCTTAAGATCACCTTCTTAGAGGAAGATTTAAAGAAAGCGAGAGAAAGAGAGTTCTCCACCTGCACCGCCCTGAGAGAGAAAGAATCTACATGTGTCGAGAATGAGAATTTGTTTAGAGAGAGAGAGAGTGTTTTAGAGAAAGAGAGAGGGGACTTGACTGAACAAGTGGCTAGTCTTACGAGTCAGCTCCATTCCTCCGTGGAGACTCGAAAGAAACTTGAAGCCCTTGTTGCTCAGCTGACTCATGATCTTGAGAAAGCACGGGAAGTCAAGGTACAAATCGAGGACAGATCTGGGAAGATGGGAAAGATGATCCTCGGCCCTGCTTTAGGTTTTGGTGATCGACAAGGAATTGGTTATGATGGTGCCTCCACGTCCCAAATTGCACCTGGACCAGTTCCTGAATTTACTACAACTCCTTATGGTCACCGTAAAAAACCTCGAAGGAGAGTTCGACCAAGAAAAGAAAACCAAGGTCCGCCTTTGACTGTGCTCTTTTGTACTTATTGCAAAAGAAAAGGCCACCTTAGGGAAACTTGCTATAGCATGGGTCGGACACGACGTACTACTGCTCCACCACGTCATACTGATGAGTTTTCTAGTCTGAGAGAGAGAGTTGAGTTCTTAGCTGCCACGACTCAAAGTTTACTGGAAGAATTTCGACGGATCTCTTTGCCGTTAGTGAATGCTTCTCACATTCCAGCTAAAATCAACAACAACAAAGGCAAACAAAAGGTCATCTCGACTTGGGTTCCTAAGAAAGATAAAAAGGCTTTTGTTGTTCATGTTGCTCTCAAAGCACATAATACCTCTCAGTGGTATTTTGATAGTGGGTGCTCCAGACACATGACAGGTGATGCCTCATTTTTTACTACTCTTGAGGATTATCAAGATGGCAGAGTCACCTTTGGAGATGGGAGTAAGTCTAGCATTATAGGACGAGGTACTATCGAGTTACCTGGTTTTCCTAAGCTAGAAAATGTTTTGTACGTCAAAGGTTTGAAAGCAAACCTTCTCAGCATTAGCCAGCTGTGCGACACTGACTTTACAGTAAAGTTTGACCGGGACGCGTGTAAAGTCTACAATCAAGCCGGTAAACTTTTGATGCAAGGGGTGAGGACCGAGGATAATTGCTATGGGACTGAGCCCACATCCTCACTTGTCTGCAACAGCGCCACGATCACTCCTATGGATCTGTGGCACCAACGTCTAGGTCACGTGAACGTTAGAGATCTCAATCGTTTATCTAAAAAGGACCTAGTACGTGGCTTACCATCTATTGGAAAGTCAACTTCGACCGTTTGTGGACCCTGTCAGTTGGGTAAACAAATTCGTAGTCCTCATAGGAAGTTACATTCCATTACCACCTCTCGTGTTCTGGAGTTGATTCACGTGGATTTTATGAGTCCCACTCGTACTGAGAGTCTAGGTGGTAAGAGGTACATCCTCGTGATGGTAGATGATTTCTCCAGATACTCCATTGTAGGTTTTCTGAGAGAGAAATCCGATGCTGTAGATTTCTTAACGACCAAGTGCCGTGTCCTGCAAAATCAACACGGTGTCACTATTAACAGAATACGTAGTGACAACGACACTGAATTCAAGGAAGCAAAGGTTGATTTGTACTGTGATAGCCTTGGGATCAAACATGAGTTTTCTGCTGTGAGAACTCCTCAGGAAAATGTGATTGTTGAGAGAAAGAATAGAACGATCCAAGAGATGGCTAGATCTATGCTTCTAGGTCGTAAAGTTTCTAGGAGATTTTGGGCAGAGGCAGTGTCTACTGCATGCCACACGGTGAATAGGGTGTATCTGTGTCCACACACACTTCACACTCCTTATGAGTTGTGGACTAGCAAGAAGCCCAACCTGGCATATTTCCGTGTCTTTGGGAGTAAATGCTACATCCTACGGGATAAAGAGCAATTAGGAAACTTTGACTCCCAAAGCGACGAGGGAATATTTCTAGGATATTCATCGAATAGCAGAGCGTACCGGGTTTTTAACCTGAAGAGCTCTAAGATTATGGAATCAATAAACGTCACCGTGCAAGATGACGAACCTCCGACGGTTATTGATCCTAACCTTCAGTGTGAGGATGAGGATTATTCTGACAGTGATTTACCTGTTCCTCTCTCACACTCTGTGGACCCTACTCCTGTGTTAGGGGACACACCTGCTTGGGTTCACAAGATTCATGACCCTTCTGCCATTGTTGGTGATCCCACTCTAGGGGTCAAGACTCGTGCTCAGCTAGAGAATGTTGTTATCCATCTTTGCTACACGTCCAAAGTCGAGACCAAGAACCATAAAGAAGCACTCAAGGATGAACACTGGATATCTGCTATGCAGGATGAGTTGCTTCAGTTTAAAAAGAATGATGTCTGGGAACTTGTCCCCTGACCTAGTGAGATTAATGTGATAGGTACCCGGTGGATTTTTAAGAACAAAATGGATGAAAATGGTACCATAATCCGAAATAAGGCTAGGTTGGTCGCTCAAGGCTACACACAGATAGAGGGTGTAGACTTTGGGGAGACATTTGCTCCTGTTGCGAGGCTTGAGTCCGTCCGTCTTCTGCTCGCCATCGCATGTCATCTGCGCTTCAAGGTGTATCAGATGGATGCCAAGAGTGCCTTTTTGAATGGCATTCTACAGGAGGAGGTTTATGTGGAACAACTAAAAGGGTTTGAAGACCCTCAGCATCCTGAGCACGTCTACTATCTGAGGAAAGCCTTGTATGGTTTGAAGCAAGCACCCCGTGCTTGGTACGAGAGGCTTACTTCTTATCTCTTAGCTCCTGGCTTCAAGAGAGGGGGAGTAGATATGACGTTATTTGTCAGGAGAGATGACGGTGCTATTTTGGTTGCCCAGGTCTATGTGGACGACATAGTCTTTGGATCCACATGCTCCCAGCATGCTCACCACTTTGAGGAGGAGATGAAAAGTTAGTTTGAGATGAGCATGGTTGGTGAGCTTACATTCTTCCTTGGTCTCCAGGTTCGTCAGCTAGAGGATGGGATGTTCATCTCCCAATCCAAGTATGCTAGAGACCTAGTGAAGAAATTTGGTTTAGACTCCGCTAAGCATGCACGTACACCTATGAGTACCACTACCAAGCTTAGTAAGGACACTTCAGGCAAGGACGTAGAGCAAACCTTATATCGGAGTATGATAGGTAGTCTCCTCTACTTGACTGCCAGTCGTCTCGACATAGCCTTTAGTGTTGGAGTCTGTTCGCGTTATCAGGCATCCCCAAAAGAGTCACATTTACTTGCTCTAAAACGTATTATTAAATACGTAAGTGGGACTCTCTCATACGAGATTTGGTATTCCTTTGATACCGATGATCGTCTGTCCGCCTACTCGGATGCCGATTGGGCTGGGGATGTAGATGGATGTAGGAGAACTTCTGGTGGGTGTTTCTATTTTGGTTCTGCTCTTGTCTCCTGGCTGAGCAAGAAGCAAAATTCCATCTCTTTGTCCACTGCGGAGGCTGAGTACATAGCCGCCGGGAGTTGTTGCACACAACTCTTGTGGATGAAGCAAATGCTGGAGGATTATGGGATATCACAGGACACCATGACCATTTGCTGTGATAACACGAGCGCGATACACATATCCCGCAATCCAGTTCAGCATTCGCGCACAAAACACATCAGGATACGTGAGCACTTTATTCGTCAGTTAGTTGAAGAGAAAGTCGTATCCCTGAGTTTTGTTCCTACCGAACGTCAGTTAGCCGATATTTTCATGAAACCTTTAGATGCCCTTAGATTTGAGAGTCTTAGGAAATCTTTAGGGATTTGCATAGTTGACTGAGGGGTTGGTCTATGTCTAGAATAGGATGGTTCTTCATGTTCATATCATATTCTTCCTATTGCTAGTCTGTTTTATATGTACCATTACTTTGTTGTACAAATTTGTTTTATTCTTTTTGCTTTTTATATTTCTTTTAAAAAAATACAAAAAGATTTTCCTTTAAGAAAAATTTTGAGAAAAGCAAAAAAAGATTTTATTTTTCCAAATTTTTGAAAAAAATCCAATTTTTTTTTTTTGATTTTGCTTCTTTTATGGATGTGCATGTAAGATAGCCAAGTCACAACTTCATTCCATTTATCCATGTGACTATTTGATAGAGATTTGAGAGGCTACACCATTTCATCCATGTGCTTTACATTGATTGGAGTCTTTGAGATGTAATTATTGATATCTTCCTACATGTTTGACTCCTATATCCTTTATTGCACACATGCACGGCTATATTTGATTATTGCACTTGTCTATCTCATGTTGGCTTGCGTGTTTTCATCTCAATCCTGTCTATACAATGTATAATATGCAATAAAACTTGACAAGCTTGGAATGCATGTAAAAACCGTTTTGGTGAGACTGTGTGTTTTTGTATAACGCGGAGGGGCTGCGAAAGGTAATCATCTATCCTTTGCGTAAAATCCACCGTTAAAAAGGACCTAAAAAATGGAGGAATTTTAATATCCGAGGTCCAAAGAGGTTAAAAGAGCCCCAAATTTTTTTTTTACTGGCAATAAAAAGCAATTTATGCCAAATATGGGCCACTTAGGTTTCATCATCAATTCTCCAAAGTTTGAGAATTTAGAATGCCTCTATTCAATATAATATCTGAGGGAGTTTGGTTGGAGAATATAAACGGGTTTGCACTTCCTTGAAAATCCTGAAAAAGCATAAAATCATTTTGGACGTTATTGGTGTGAAAATCATTTTGAGCTTTAATTTGTTGATTTGATTGAGTCAATATCTTATATTGTCACTCTTTTACACCAAAGGAAGCATTTGAGTTCATTCGCTAGGAATATCCAATATTCATCGTGCACATATGTCATGTTTGTATGCATTGATTTTCCTATCGAATTTGATCACACCACTTCATTTACGCTATCATTGACTTGGTTGCTTTCTGTTTATTCATGGTGTGTTTTTATCCTAGTGACACCCCGCACTTTCTTATTTGATTTATTTCTCTAATTTGTCCATTTGGGGACATCATAAAAAGGGGGAGAAAGAATTATCATATTATGGGGGAGTTTGAATTCTGGGGGAGTTTTTGAGATGTTGCTTATATTTTTTATCATATATTGATATCCATGTTATCTCATTTCAAACTCGATATGTCACGTGGTATTTGCTTTGTCTCATGTGTGTAGGTATGAAGATTGCAGATTTATATGTTGCACACCATGATGAGAAAAGTTTTGAGATTCCTGAAGAATTAAAGAACAAACGATGAAGACTATTCATTTGTACCTTTTCCAGTTTTGGGTTCATGGGAGGGTAGATTTGTATAGGCAATTTCATATTTTATAATTCGGATTTTTTATGTATGTACCGGCATAGACATAGGGGGAGATTTGTAAGGACATTTTTCACATGTCCGAAATGTTTCATTTATTTATGTCGTACGCCGCTACATTTGGCACGTCTCCTCACGATCTCACATGACGGCCTCTATCCGAATTCCGTGAATCAAGCATGCATTATCTCCACTAATATGTCCCACATCTGCCTCAATGACTTCACGTTCCAAGATTTTAGGGACTTAATGCAAGTGGTACGCAAGGGAAGTCAAAACAGTGAAAAAAGGCACAATAGGAGAGTTCAAGGGCATTTTCGTAATTTCACATCCATAGTTCGGAGGTCTGGTCAACTAGAAAGTTGAAGAGCTCGCCGCAGCGAAGATACTGGAAAAAATGTCACCTCAATCCGAGCTATGGTGAAGGAGTTATGACCTTTTGAAGATAGAGAAAATTCCTTAAAGAATGCTGTTTTTTTTGTACGCTGGATAGAATTTTAGAGTTTTAAGAACGTGGGACTCTTCATATTTTTTCCTATAAATACCAACTTCGGGGGAGTTGTTTTGCAAGACTTTAGGAGACGAATTTGAGAGTCCAAATACATCTAGTCTTCATATTTTTGAGTCCCAAGACTCATGTTTTGATTCACACATCATTGCCAAACCTTTGTGAATCCTTTTGCAACCCAAGAACACAACTTTGGTTTGTTCAACCCTTGTGGAGGAGACCGTTATTCTTCTTCATTGCAGCCCTACTGGAAAGAGATAATTCCAGTCGCGACTATAGAATCCGATACCCGAGGGTAATTCTTAGTCAACTTGTATTTTCATTGTAATCCGATTGTAAGCCGTTCTCTTACAAATTATAGTGAAAATAAATGGTTTTGCCCCTGAGGGGGATTTTTCCTTAATTGCATGTGTTTGAATGTTCTTGCGTAGATTATCTATTTATTCAATCACATACTGCTGCATGTTTAGGGTTTGTTTGTGTTAAAAGGGTTTTATATATGGTTTAATCATTTGAACGCGAGCACACACGTTCTCAAATTTAAAAATACTAATTTTTGATGGATTATGCTTGCACTTTGATTGTTTTGATAGTCCATGCTTAAATACATTTGTGAACTTTAAAATTTGTATTTTGTAAGGGAATAGGGATTTTAGCCCTCTATTGGAGACGCTAAAAATATTTCGAACATAACTTTCATATTTTCTAATTTAAACGCTACGAGAGTTGGTTTAATTTGAATTATAAAAGGGAATTACAACATTAAATTAGTGTGCAATATTAGTTACGTGATAGATGGACCCCGAATCCTAATTGTTTACAAATCTCTTGTGTTACTCTCATTTATCATAGTTGCTTTATTTATTTTAGTACATAATTATTCTCTATCCCATTTCATCTAGTTTGATAGTCACAATTATTTTGAAGGAAAAAATGACAAATCTCTGTGGGTTTGACCCGTACTTACACTCGCTATTCTATAATAGCCCATGCACTTGCGATAATTAATAAATTGACAAACAAGTTTTTGAAATTGATGATTATTGTGAGAGAACTTATTGTAAGTTTGATTTATTAATGAAAATCTCTTCTCATTCTTGCAATTTATCTTTCATTATGGTAGTTTGATTCTTATATTAGGAGTAGGGTGAAGTTTATCATAGTTAGATAATATTGTCATGTTAATTTGATTTTTGTTCATTCCCTACGAGTTTTAATTGTTATTAAAGATTCGGCATTCATTTTAAAACGATACGAGAGTGTGTTTTAAAACCTTCAAAATCGTTTTGTCAATCAAGTTTTGAAATTTAGAAATAGTATTTTTTTACGAATTATGCTTGCACTTTAATTGTTTGATAGTCCATGCTTAAATACATTTGTGAACTTTAAAACTTGTATTTTCTAAGGGAATAGGGATTTTATCCGTCTATGAGAGACGTTAAAAATATTTTGAACAAAGCTTTAATATTTTTTGAATTAAACGCGACGGGAGTCGGTTTAATTTGAGTTACAAAAAGGTAATGACAACATTAATTTAGTGTGCAAAATTAGTTACGTGATAAATGGACCCTAAATCCTAATTCTTTAGAAATTTCTCGTGTTACTCTAATTTATCATAGTTGATTTTATTTAATGTAGTTCATAATTATTCTCTATCCCATTTTATCTAGTTGGACAGTTGTAATTCTTTTATAAGTTAAAATTGACAAATCTCCGTGGTTTCGACCCGTACTTACACTCGCTATTCTAAAATAGCTCATGAACTTATGGTATTTTATAAAATTGACAACACTTAGTGGTCGTCTTATTTATGGAAAAATGCCCCCCACATGCTTTTGTATGACAAAAATAGATGATGCTATAGATCTCATTATCTGACACACATTTTCGGATGATTTGGCTCGCACAATGTTTGAATAAGTACGGGTTATCGTAAAAGAACATGCGCGACCAAGTAAGAAACTTCCTCTTATTTTGAGGTGTCCAATCGGGGGGAACGGACCCGATGACCATGTAATTCAACATTCCTGTAAACTAGGGGAAAATGAAGTGGAAAATAATTCTCATCCAGGAAGTATTCGTCTATGGGTATAGGATCATTAGGTATGTCAGATGAAAGCCTAGACAAATGGTCGCCTACGACGTTTTGAATGCATTTCTTATCTTTTATGAAAAGATCAAATTCTTGTAAGGGTTAGATCCACCTTATGAGGAGTGGCTTAGCATCCTTTTAGTAAAGGATATAATTAAGAGTCGTGTGTCTTGTGAAGCATGTAATGGGTGAATCGATGAGGTAGGAGTGGAATTTATCTAGGGTGAAGACTACCGTTAGAAACTCTTTCTCCATAGTGGAGTAATTAAGTTAGGGTCCGGTTAATGTTAGGCTAGCGTAGTAGATAACATGGGACTTCTTATCCTTTCTTTGCCTCAAAACAACCCCAATCAAATAATCACTGGCATCATGCATAAGCTTGAATGGAGGGGACCAATATGAAGCTTGGATGATGGGAAAGGAAACTTGCATGCTTTTAAATTTTTCAAAAGCTCCTTAACATGATTTGTTCCACTCAAAGGTGGCATCCTTTACTAGTTGGTTTCTTAAGGGCCTAATGATGGCACTAAAATCCTTAATAAACCTAGGGTAGAAATCCACATGGCCAAAGAAAGAGAGCATGTCCTTTAGTGACTTAGGTGTGGGAAGATCGACAATGACATCAATTTTCGTCGTATCTACCTCAATACCTTTGGACGAAATGATGTGGCCAAGAAATATGCCTTCGGTAATCATGAAATGACACTTCTCCCAATTCAGTACCAAGTTATTTTCCACACATCAGGTGAACACCTTCTCGAGATTATCAAGGCAATGGTCAAAAGAGAGGCCAAAAATGTTGAAATCGTCCATAAAAACCTCTAGTCCTCTCTCGAACATATCATTAAAAAGACTAAGCATGCACCGTTGAAAGGTTGCGGGTGCATTACTGTGACACCCCGCCTACTAAAATACCGGGTGGCCAACCCGTGATCAAAATAAAACATTGGTCTCATATGGCTCATTCTTACTAACCACCTAGTAATTTAATTAGAGTGGTGCCAAATTTTATATTTCATTAATTAACAACAGGCATAAAATAAATAATAATTAAACCATCAACACAATTAATAACTAAATTCCATACAGATGAATAACATAAATTAAGATAACCGAATCAACTATTCGTTCAATAATAAAATACAATAGTAACAGATATAATAACTTGGATACACAAAGTTTGATAAGTAAACTAAATACAAAATCTGAGGACGAAATGCCCAAATGAGTACTGAAAAGTTCCTACACTAGGGGAAAATGAACGAAGCGTCTATAACAAAGTCCTATAACTTCCACATGAGCTGGACCTGTGCATTCCTGGATAGAATTCTCAAATGTTTTGGAAAATATTTTGACACGGGTCAGAGCCCAAGTAAAACATTTTGAAAATATTTAGCAAGCAGTTAAATTGCAATGATTAAATATGCATGCGCACTTTTCATATTTAAGCTAGTGTCCCACTCTCTTAAGACATAGCTCACCCTTCATATAATGTGCACACTTAACGCTTGCCTTCTACCTTTCTTAGTTAAGCTACCCCACCTAACTAGCCATAACAAATCTCCTTCTACATACTAACTCATTGTACACTCCCGTAGTATCAATACAATATTTTACCGAATTTCCATGTCTTTTATCCCATTATAAATTTCTTAGTATATGTTTATTTTTCCCCATAGTATAGTTATTATTAATGTCCCTATCTTTCTCTTCTACTAAACCCACACAGTAGAATAAAATCACATGTACACATATATCACTATGTTATATATTTACTAACACTGCACCCCTAAGCTGAGTTGCGGTGCGAGTATACTATGCTATAATGTCCCGTGACATCATTTACGAAACACACGTAGTAGAATAAGTCACAAATATACATATTTATCACACTAATTATATATACACAATACATCACCCCTAGTCTTAAACCTGCGGTGCATGCATACTCTGCTATCAAGTCCTGGTACATCACACACTATATAAAGGACTACAAATTTCGAATCACTCTGGAATCGTACCAATAAAAATCACACATATTGGAGGAGAACATAGTTCACATACCCATGGGTCATGCACATACCTACGCTCCCATAGTCAGCTGACTTATCAAGTCACAAATAAGTCTTCACAGTCCTATGTTCTTGAGGTACTACATCTAAATCCCCCCGAAGGCACACAAGACAAGATTTCCCTCTTCCTACGACCTCCCGTGATAGCAAGTATGGTAGTTATGTCATACACATAATAAATCATACAAATAAGTATATAGGTGATTGGGCATAAATATTGTATATTTATCCCCCTAATTTCAGTACTTTTGTGAACCCGAATGATGTAACATATATGGATTTGATTCACTTTTATGCTTCTAACCTTCTTGGCGAGTATTGCGTGTTTCGTGTTTCTCTTATTGGTTTTACAGGTTAATTATGCAAGCAGTGCAAAAGAGGAAGCAAGACAGTGCAAGAAAAGCTAAGAAGGCAAGTTCAAGGGCATTTTCGTAATTTTTCAGCCTTAGTCCGGAAGTGGGTCCAACTAGAAAGTTGAAGATCTTTCAATTACAAGAACACCAGAAAAAACGGCACCTCAATCCGAGCTACGATAAAAGAGTTATGACCCCTTGAAGTTGCGGAAAAATCATAGAAGAAAGGCTAGGAAGGAAAGTTCAAGGGCATTTTCGTAATTTTACAGCCCGATTCTGGAGGTGGGGCCTTCTGGGAAGTTGAAGAGCTCGGAACAACGAGAACACTGGAAAAAAACGGCATCCAAATCCGAGCTACGGTTGAAAAGTTATGCTCAGTTGAAGTTGAAGAAAAATCCAAGAAAAGAAGAGAAAAACCAGAAAAAAAATCTAAATGTTGAGAGCAAGACCAGGCTGGTACATGCGAACCGGTTCGCTGTACCTGCGAACCGGTTCGCTGTACCTGACACGCGAATTTTGTCTTTCATTTGGATTGGTCTCCAAGTCTCCTAATAGGTTTAAAAGACTCCAAACTTGTGGGGAACGAAGGCATTAACCTAGAGGCAGCCTTTAGGGTTATTTTTAGAGAGTTTTTGATAGAAAGAAAGGGGAGGAACATCTAGGAACATCAAGGGCATAAATTACTTCAAGAATTCATTGTTTCGGGTTTGTTTTTGCAAGTTTTAATTCAAGATTCTTGTTTCTTATTATTGTTCTTCCATGCTTTGTTTTCCCATTAGATTCAACTTGTTTTCGCATTCATAATACGTATTTACATGTTTAGATTTAGTTTTATCATGAATTCATACACATGCAACGTTATTATTTCATGCATTAGTCAAAGTAACCTGTCCGGCTAGGTTTTTCAAGGTTGGGATGCATGAACCCAACCTGATGTGTTAGTGCATGTGTATAACGTCGATCCGCTGAATTTAATGATTAATTTTGATCGTATCGCGTAATTTCATAAGAATTGTAGATCTTTATATCTCGTTTGCCTATGGGTACTCGTGATGATTTAGAGTACAATTTGAGTGTAATTACCACGATACCGATTTACTCATCCTCAGATTAGGTATGACGCGGGCTTGAACGTCGTATACATAATGCTTGGGAGTACTAAATTCCGGGTTTGAATTAATCGGATAAATTTATGATTGACGTTGTCACTACATTACACTAGGGTTGGGGGATTGTATTCCCATCCTAATTTCTCATCATTTAGTTAAAAGTTCAATTCAATCCTTCATTCTTAAGCTAGGTAGTTTAGTTAGTTGCATTTTTCATTATACTTTCGTAATTGCATTTAGTTTAACCAATCCCAAAAAGCCAAATCAATCTTTTTCTTTTCTTTTTAGAGTCATCGCTAGGATTCTTCAATCTTATCCCGTCGTCACAACTCCGTTGTCCTTTTTCCCTGAGGATCGATACCCGACTTGTCGGATTATTACTTGAACGATAGGCTTGCACTTGAGCCTAGAGAGCACACACTTTAGAAACACATTCTGAGTCGTGTCAAGTTTTTGGCGCCGTTGCCGGGGAATTAGGTAGACTTAGGATTAGATCGAGTCAATCAAAAACTTTGACCAAAAAAAAAAAATTCAAAAATCCAAAAAAAAAAAATTCAAAAAATAATAAAAATCCAAAAAGATTCACAATTGTCATCTCTCCTGAGCTTAATGCAAAATTCTGAAACCACTCCCACACCCCATAATACTCCAACCAGCATTCACGAAAATCCACTTGTTGAGTATAATCCTGACAGTCCCCACACTCCACAAATCCCACAGTTCTGGATCCCACCCCCCACACCGTCACATTCAATCTCTAGCAACACTCCCTTCTCCTTCGTAGGATACACGTCGTGCACACCCAGTGAGAACGTCGAATCGTCGAGTGAAAGAGAGATGTCGCAGCACAGTAATGCAACTGTCGGTGAGGACGAGCCCCCGTACCGCCCGTTGAGAGAATTCTTATATCCCGAGCGCACTGTCACTCCGGGATGCATTATACTCCCGTATAATGCCGGGCAATTTCGTTTCAAAAATGGGATGATCCAGACATTACCACATTATCACGGTATGGATTCTGAAAAGCCATACCTCCACATAAGGGAATTTGAGGACGTGTGTGATACTCTCAACGATCAAACCTGCACACAAGAGGTAATCCGCCTCAAACTCTTCCCATTCTCGCTTAAAGATAAAGCCAAAGCTTGGCTATGGTCTTTACCTCCAAGCTCGATTCCATCCTGGAATGAGCTACAGTCTAAATTTCTCAAGAAATTCTTCCCAACACATCGAACAATCTCTATAAAGGCTCAAATTCAAGCATTCAGGCAACAAGAAAATGAGCCTTTCCATCGATGTTATGAACGTTTCAACGAGTTAGTGGCTTCGTGCCCCCATCATGGATTTGACCCATCGCAAATCATCTCCTTTATCTATAATGGGTTAAATCTTAATTCTAAACAGCTTGTTGAAACCATGGGAAGTGGTCCATTTGTCGATCTAGATGCCCATGACGCTGATCTTCACATGAGGTATGTTGCCGAGACTACCCAATCCTGGGATACCTCTGATCCGAACGCTCAAAACCTAAATCGACAATCTACCACAGCTCCGTCAACATCCGATCTATTCCACGTAGATAAGAATTCTATGTCGGACTGTCGGTTGGACACCATTGAGAGAGGACTGCGAGACTTATGTGAGGTAGTTGGATCCATCAAGAATCCCGTCAAAAAGGTGTGTGCGATTTGTGAGGCGGGACATTCAACTGAGGAGTGTCCGACGATACCCGCCTACAAAGTAATGTTGCAAGAGCAAGTTAGTGGGATAGGAGGCTTTAAGGGTAATTTCGGTGCCCCGCACGGAAATTCATACAACCCTTCGTGGAAAAACCATCCCGGTTTTAGCTACGGGCAACAACATGCCGCAATGAACCCTCCTTCGCATGTTGCCCCTCCTCCTCCACAACAATTTCAACAAGCTCCACACATGCAAGGACATGTGCAAGCACCACCACCTCATGGAAACTATATCCCGCCACAGCGGAGAACTCTCGAGGATACTGTGAATCAATTCATCGCAAGCCAGGCCGCAACCAATGCCAAGTATGATCGTCTCATTAGCGACCTAAATGCAAATCTGTCTAAGATACAATCCTCATTGAGTGTTCAAGAGAAGGGCAAATTCCCTGCCCAAGGCCAAAGACCTCTGCAAGGTCAAACTAGTGTTATCTCGACACCCCACGACCATCCTGAGCAATGTAGCGCAATTACCACTTTACGCAGTGGGAGGGTAGTTGACTTGCCACCTCCCCCACGAGACATACTTAAAGACAAGGAGATTTCGCCCGGCACGAAAGAGGCCGAAGATGTCCCCTTGAATGAAGGTGATGAAAATAACACTAGTGAGCCTGAGGTAGTAGCGAAACCACCCACCGCGGCACCATTTCCTCAAAGGTTGATTCCTTCACAGAAAGGATGCCCACGTGATGAAGTGCTAGAAGTACTTAAGCAAGTGAAGCTAAACTTGCCCTTCCTTGATGCCATCAAGCAAATTCCAGCCTATGGCAAAGTTATCAAAGATTTGTTGACGGTAAAAAGGAAGATGAAGGTTAAAAAGAATGTCTTTCTAGCTCAAAACGTGAGTTCCATTCTACTAAATGATCTCCCGCCTAAATTCAAAGATCCCGGTGCACCCACCATATCATGCATCATTGGAGATAATAAAATTGAGAAAGCCTTACTTGACTTGGGAGCAAGTGTAAACATACTTCCTTACTCCATTTATAGGCAACTTGACTTGGGCGACCTCAAGCCCACAAAGGTCACTCTCCAACTAGCGGATCGAACCGTGAAGATTCCACGAGGCATAATTGTGGACGTGATCGTCCAAGTTGACACCTTCTACTTTCCGGTAGATTTTGTCATTTGGGACACGGAGCCCTCCTTTACCTCAAGCAACCATGTCCCTATCATCCTGGGGCGCCCGTTCTTAGCTACGGCTAACGCAATCATCAACACTAGGAATGGGCGAATGCAACTCACTTTTGGGAACATGACTTTAGAGACCAACATCTTCCATATCACCCAACAGACAGGGGAAGAAGATGATCTTCACGCGGTGAGTTCTATAAATGAGATCATAGAGGAATACAACGAGGAGAATTATTGTGGAGATGCTTCGGGGTCCTGCTTAGTGTCGAGCCATGAGAATGAGAGGTCCCACAAGAGAGAGCCGTTAGGGGTGTGCCCTATTTCATCAGGTAATAGTGGTAGATGTGACGATGAGAGCAAAGAGGGGGAGAGGTGTGTTGTGACCGCAATTGAAAGAGAGAGAGAGGGGGTAGAAGAGAGAAAACTAGTGGAGTTGGAGATCGAGCAAGTAAGAGAGGATGTAGGCACTACTAGAGAGGGAGAACTAGGCGACATGAGCATGGAAGATTTTGAAAGAGAATTCGGGAAGGTGGATGAAAGTATTACTATTGAAGGCCAATCCCTACTGGATTCATGTAGTCACTTAGACGACGGTGAATTAAAAGCAAAAATTGATGAATTCCTTCGTTGTGACAATCCACCCACAACACTAGAGGCCCCGAAGGCGAGTGAGGAGAAAAGTTGTGGTTCATCCGACTTAGAGCCCGACCCATGCGTCTTAAAAATTGAAAGAAACCTAGGTGTCCCCTCCGAGTCAATGCACGTTGACCATGCTTTGAGTCATCATCACGAGGATCCCTTTCCAATTAGTCACGACGATTCTCCCGGTCTATCCTTTATCTATGGGCGAGGTCCCAACTTGTTTCGATTATTGGAATATGATCCTAGGACGGGAGTGACAAGGAGAGCATCAACCCCCATAAGTGGGGTCGGGTGAGTTTATGGAGAGATGAGAGGTCGTCTCACCCCCGACGCGTATGGGGTGATTGTTGTCGTATTTTTGAGTCATGCATGAGTGTCATATAGTGTCTTGTTGCATTTTTTCATATTTGTTTGTTTTATTTTTCCGCACTTATTATTCGCTCTGAGTTAGATTTTAGTCCTTTTTGCTTGAGGACAATACAAAAGTCTAAGTTAGGGGGGGTCACAAGTGCGTATTTCTAAAACTTCACAAATTTTCAAAAATGCCCAAAAATTTCCAAAAAAATCATAAAATTTTGAAAAAGCCAAAAATATTTTTGTTCAAAATAAATAAAAATTGGAATTCAAATTTTTCAAAAATATCATTAAAAGTCAGTTTAAAGTCTCAAATTGTAAACATTCAACATACACAAAGCCGAAATTGACCAAAGATGGAAATTGTGCGAAAATTGACGACTTAACGAATAAGTGTAGAGATTAACAAACCCGGTGAGATTCGAGCCTATCACTTGTTGCGAGTTTTTAAATCAATCCGAGTTAAATGTTAACTCAAAGTTCTTTTCAGCATTTAAAATAAGTTGTCAAGGATCTCAATCTTTTCATTTGATCGGTTTTGAAAAATGTGTGCAATATAGCCTTGAAAATCGTGCCAAATTAGTCTCTAAACTTAAATTCATCTCGAAACGCATATGGTAACGCAATTGGTATTTTGGACAATGAAGTAGGCCCTCGTTTGTCACCCAAAAATATTGGCCAGAAAAAGTAGCGAAAAATTATCCCTTTTGTAACCCAAATTGAGCCAAATAATTTTCCCTTTCGTTTGACAACCAAAAAACCCAAAATAGCCCGGAATTGCGAAAAAATGAAAAAACAAAAAAATCAGAATTTAAGTCCGAAAAGTGCAACAAAAAGGGGGCAAGAAAAAAAAATAGAAGAATGCTCAACAAAAATAGCAACAAAGAAAAAAAGAAAAGAAAAAAAATAGAAAAAGAAGAAAAAAAATGAGCAATAGCCCGGAAAATACACAAATGGACATCACGAATGACTTTTCCAATTCCAACCTTCCATACCTCCTCCACTTTACCCAATGCAACATTCAACCCGAAAAAGTCCTAACCGAGTCCAAATTGCGAAGATTGATTACCGCGTGGAGAGCTAAGACACCAAAAGATAATATAAGAGATGAAATATGCGCGAAATAGAGGCAATGTTCCCGTTTTTAAAATCGTAATCCGTTGAAGAGATCCTTTCGCCATAAAATTTCCTTCTTTCGAATTGCATGCGTGAATTTGCTTCAATTACATTTACTCTTTATATCACGCATGCCGAGAGAATAGCCATAATCCGAGAGGTTCGTTTGAGAGAGTATTCCGTGAGAAATTGAAATCAAAACGAATTTTCGGATAAGTAACGTAATGATCAATCGATGGAAATTGGCGATTATATTTCTGGCTTCGCACACACACACTATGGTTTGAGACTCGTAAATATGACTTGATGATGACTATTTTTTGGAAAAGTTTGAATTGCACAATTTTTGCATATTTTGAATTTTCTTTGAGTCGAATTTTGTGGGTATATTCACTGCAAACCCTCACGAGACACAACTCGTCCTACTAGGGTAACCTAGAGGTTTAAAGGCTTGTTGCATACGCTAAATGCAATCGCTTGCCAGCGAAAGTGGTATTCTATCCCAATAAAGTCCTTGAAGTGTCCTTAACTCTTACTCTCATTCTTTTACATTGCTCGGGACGCGCAAAGTTCTAAGTTAGGGGGGTTTGATTGGGCATAAATATTGTATATTTATCCCCCTAATTTCAGTACTTTTGTGAACCCGAATGATGTAACATATATGGATTTGATTCACTTTTATGCTTCTAACCTTCTTGGCGAGTATTGCGTGTTTCGTGTTTCTCTTATTGGTTTTACAGGTTAATTATGCAAGCAGTGCAAAAGAGGAAGCAAGACAGTGCAAGAAAAGCTAAGAAGGCAAGTTCAAGGGCATTTTCGTAATTTTTCAGCCTTAGTCCGGAAGTGGGTCCAACTAGAAAGTTGAAGATCTTTCAATTACAAGAACACCAGAAAAAACGGCACCTCAATCCGAGCTACGATAAAAGAGTTATGACCCCTTGAAGTTGCGGAAAAATCATAGAAGAAAGGCTAGGAAGGAAAGTTCAAGGGCATTTTCGTAATTTTACAGCCCGATTCTGGAGGTGGGGCCTTCTGGGAAGTTGAAGAGCTCGGAACAACGAGAACACTGGAAGAAACGGCATCCAAATCCGAGCTACGGTTGAAAAGTTATGCTCAGTTGAAGTTGAAGAAAAATCCAAGAAAAGAAGAGAAAAACTAGAAAAAAAATCTAAATGTTGAGAGCAAGACCAGGCTGGTACATGCGAACCGGTTCGCTGTACCTGCGAACCGGTTCGCTGTACCTGACACGTGAATTTTGTCTTTCATTTGGATTGGTCTCCAAGTCTCCTAATAGGTTTAAAAGACTCCAAACTTGTGGGGAACGAAGGCATTAACCTAGAGGCAGCCTTTAGGGTTATTTTTAGAGAGTTATTGATAGAAAGAAAGGGGAGGAACATCTAGGAACATCAAGGGCATAAATTACTTCAAGAATTCATTGTTTCGGGTTTGTTTTTGCAAGTTTTAATTCAAGATTCTTGTTTCTTATTATTGTTCTTCCATGCTTTGTTTTCCCATTAGATTCAACTTGTTTTCGCATTCATAATACGTATTTACATGTTTAGATTTAGTTTTATCATGAATTCATACACATGCAACGTTATTATTTCATGCATTAGTCAAAGTAACCTGTCCGGCTAGGTTTTTCAAGGTTGGGATGCATGAACCCAACCTGATGTGTTAGTGCATGTGTATAACGTCGATCCGCTGAATTTAATGATTAATTTTGATCGTATCGCGTAATTTCATAAGAATTGTAGATCTTTATATCTCGTTTGCCTATGGGTACTCGTGATGATTTAGAGTACAATTTGAGTGTAATTACCACGATACCGATTTACTCATCCTCAGATTAGGTATGACGCGGGCTTGAACGTCGTATACATAATGCTTGGGAGTACTAAATTCCGGGTTTGAATTAATCGGATAAATTTATGATTGACGTTGTCACTACATTACACTAGGGTTGGGGGATTGTATTCCCATCCTAATTTCTCATCATTTAGTTAAAAGTTCAATTCAATCCTTCATTCTTAAGCTAGGTAGTTTAGTTAGTTGCATTTTTCATTATACTTTCGTAATTGCATTTAGTTTAACCAATCCCAAAAAGCCAAATCAATCTTTTTCTTTTCTTTTTAGAGTCATCGCTAGGATTCTTCAATCTTATCCCGTCGTCACAACTCCGTTGTCCTTTTTCCCTGAGGATCGATACCCGACTTGTCGGATTATTACTTGAACGATAGGCTTGCACTTGAGCCTAGAGAGCACACACTTTAGAAACACATTCTGAGTCGTGTCAATAGGTATACACACAACCTCTATCATATATTCCATACATAGAATATATATCTCCCGAATATCCTTCGTATTATTTAATTTCAATTATACGTCTCATCGTATATTCTCGAGTATCCCTCACAACTCGAAGTGTGCCAATTATCCTTTAAAATATTGCAGTAGGTAATTCACTCATATCCTATTGATCTAAGTCATAGGTTCACTCATCCCCCGAATTTGTTACATTTCAAATTACATCGATTAATCTAATCAATTTCACATTAATTTATTAAATTAGTGTCACCCAACTACAATACTCCGACTCACTCATATGGTTATAGCACTAAGTGCCAAAACATTATAAATTTGAGAGCATAACCGAACAATAAAAATTTCAACCTTAAATTTATGGCCATAATGGTGCGTACTGACATCATCAATAATAAACAAATTTGAATCGCACAAGTCATATGCTGATACATCACATCGGGGTAATAAATTGCAATAAGGATCCAAATATTTACTATCCCTTTTTCGAAAATAGTCATGTAAAATTGTGGATGCATACTCCACTCCTAAATGTGAGACTTTATGAAAAGTGCGGGAAGAAGAGGTATCACAAGGCGATACACTTTATTCATAAAAAATAGGATGACCGTCATAAATACTTGAAGTGTCACTAAAATCGGATGACGAATCGTCAAATAAATTTTTTCAGATATAAGAAGAATCAACATTTTTCTCAACTAAATTAGGTAAAAATCTCGACAAAAATCAACATCCAAATCATCATAAATATTACTTGTGTCAAGATTGTCAATATTTTTCTCCTCACAAAATTGATTATCCCCATTTAATTCATGATTATTTTTAGAAATAGCGTCATTATACCATTTGTTTACCTCTTTCCAATTGATACACTTTGTAATTAAAGGGGTTGTATTCTCATCCACACCTTCTTTAATTTTTAAAATGATTACTAACCCATCTGAATCAAATTGAAATACGTAGCCATCTAAATGTTTAGTATTTTGTAAAAACACGTCCACATAATCAATAGAGGAATATGAGAAAGATGACGGGATAACAATATGAGGCTCACCCATTGTAATTTACAATGAATGATTTTTTTTGGAATTCAAAAGAAATTATAATTGACTCAAAATCACGTAAACTAACACAAAGTAATTTTGATTTATCTAATTAGACAGCTCCTACTCTTTGACAAGGGATAATTTAAAATAAAACCAACTACCGTTATCGCCTAAAATCCTGATTTTTCCTCCAGGCAGGTGGTCGGTATGAAGACTCATTAAAAACCACCAATCCTAGATAAGGTAAAATGGAATAAATTTGTTAAGTTTGCGTTGGAGCAGGTTTTAAATCTAGCCTCGCTAAGAGTTTTCTACGAGCGATGTGATATCCTAAGGCCAACGTCTACTCGATTTTAAATTGAATGTGATGGCTCGGGATATGTAAGTGCTTTGTTAATTAGTGATTTTTTAATCTTTTTTTTGGATTTTTTTTTTAATTTTATTTTTTTACTAACAAAAAAAATGCAAAAAGTAAAAAAAAAACTAGTCCGAAAGTCACAACTTCTTTAAAACAAATGTCAAATTTCTGGAAACGGCACCAAAAACTTGTTGTCAATTTTATAAAATACCGCAAGTGCACGGGCTATTACAGAATAGCAAGTGTAAGTACGGGTCGAACCCACTGAGATTTGTCATTTTTTTTCCTTCAAAATAATTGTGACTATCAAACTAGATGAAATGGGGTAGAAAATAATTATGTACTTAACTAAATAAAGCGACTACGATAAATGAGTGTAACACAAGATATTTATAAACAATTAGAATCCGGGGTTCATTTATCATTTAACTAATATAGCACACTAATTTAATATTGTCATTACCTTTTATAACTCAAATTAAATTGATTCTTGCTGCGTTTAATTCAGAAAATATGAAAGTCATGTTCGAAATATTTTTAAGATCCCCAATAGAAGGCTAAAATCCTTATTCCCTTAGAAAATATAAGTTTTAACGTTAACAAATGTATTTAAGCATGGACTATCAAAACAGTCAAAGTGCACGCATAATCGATCAAAAATTATTATTTTGAAATTTGAAAACTTGATTTGACAAAACAATTTTGAAGGTTTTAAAACACACTCACGTGTCATTTTAAAATGAATACTGAATCTTTGATAACAAGTAAAACGAGTTGGGAATAAACAACAATCAAATAAATACGACAATATCAGCTAACTATGATAAACTTCACCCTACTCCTAATATAAGAATCAAGCCACCATAATGAAAGAGAAATTGCAAGAATAACAATAGATTTTCATTAATAAATCAAACTTACAATAAGTTCTCTCATAATAATCTTCAATCCTATAAAAAAAATGATATAAACTTGGCCCTCAAATTTATTACAATCACTCAAAGTTGCTCCCCCCAAAATTCCCCTCAAATTGTGAGCCCAAGGGTCCTTTTTAATGAACAGGTGGTGAGGTATTTGAGTTGTGGTAGGACTCTCCCTGATTGGCCGAATGGTATTGGAAGCTATCTCTCCACCTCTTTAATCTTTGGATCAGGATAAGTGACCAAATTCCCCCCACTTAAGTGTAAACATAGCTTTTTTCAAATGACCGTAAAAATCAGCTTTTCGCGCTTTTTTCGAGTTGACCATCAATTTGCACAAAATCCATCATTACCTGCAAAGTTTTCAGTAGGCAACTTTTTTCAAAAATTAGTACAAGAATATTATAAAATTATCGAAGTGCCCTTTTTTTTACTTAAAATTGCCATTTTCAATCCAAATTCAATCATTTTTGCATTTTTTTCCTTTTTTGATAAAATGATCCTAAGAACTTATTAGAGAAAATCAAATGGGACTAACAAAGTATAAATTTGGGTATAAAATATACAAAATAATGCACTCATCACTGAGATCCTTTAAAGTTGTCTCTACTTGCCCACGATCTTTCGAGATGTAAATGATTATTGCAAATCATGTGATAGATGACAAAAGATGGGAGTTTTCACTCGACATGACATGATGCCATTGACCCCTATTCTCATCATTGAGATATTCGACTATTGGGGCATCTAATTCACGGGCCCTTTACCTCCCTATTTTGTTTTCTTATACATCCTCGTCGTAGTAGACTATGTGTTAAAATGGGTTGATGCCATAGCTACTAGGACGAATGATAATAAGGTGGTGATAAAGTTCATCCAAGAACACATACTTTCTCGCTTTAATGATCCAAAGGCGACTATTAGTGAAAATCGCAAGCACTTTTGTAATAGGTCATTTGAGAAACATATGAGAAAGGTCCACAAGGTTGGGATGACATATCACCGACAAACAAACAGGAAAGCTGAGTTAGCTAATCATGAGATAAAGAGTATTATTAAGAAGACCGTTAATCCTAACTGGAAGGATTGGTCTCTCCGATTAAAGATGTGTTATGGGCTTATCGAATCGCCTATAAGAATGCCCTTGTAATGTCACCATTCCACTTTCTCTACGACTCCCGTGCAGCTCGAGCATAAAACGTATTGGGGAATTAAGAGGTTGAACTAAACTTTAGATAAAGCCGATGAAGTGTGAAAACTCCAATTGCACGAGTTGGAAGAAATATGTAACGATGCGTATGAGAGCGTCCGCATTTCAAAAAAATAGATGAAACTCGCGCACGAGAGCACTATCCATCGAAGAGAGTTTCATCCCAATCAAAGAGTGCTCCTTTACAACTCGCGCTTACACTTGTTTCCCAGCAAGTTACTATTTGAGTGGATCGGTCCGTTTGTCATTAAGGAAAATTTTCCCCATGGTGCAATAGAGTTACAAAATCCAAAGGGTGGGGATACATTTAAGGTTAGCGGACAACGCTTAAAGTCATACATTGAGGCGTTCGTTGAGGAAGCCAACACAATTAGGTTGTCAAACCCTGTTTACGGGGTATAATGAGATAAAATGAGAGGTCTTCGTACCCCCGATTGTATGGGGTGATTTGTGCTATATAATATTGATTCTAGTAGGTTAGGTTAGGTTTAGGTCCGTGGATTGCGAGTCGATAAATGATAGGAGCATCATTGCACTACATGTGAGAGAGTAATGCATTTTGAGGTGAGTTTTTGAGGTATACTGAGCTAAAATATGGGTTGAAAAACGTTGGCCATGGCTCGAGTGTTAAGTTAAAATAGGTCCAACACTTAGTTTTTGAGAGGGATTAAAGAGAAATTAGGGGCCATACTGGAAATGTGAATCGGTTTACCCTGGCATTCACTAAAGGGTCGAATCGTTACGGCTATCATCTTGAATAATAAAATATAGAAGCAAACCAGTTTGATTCTATGGCAGCCATATTCCCCCTCCTATATTTCCATTCCTCTTCATTTCCCAATTCCATTCCCCCACCCATACGAAATTTCCCCTCCCAAAATTTTCCCCACGCCCAAAATTCTCACCATTTAATCTCCTTCCACCATCCCCCCAACCTATAAATTCACCCTTCCCCCCTCCATTTCCGCCACCACTTTTAACGTATTCCTACTTAAAATCTTGAAAAATTCATTCTCAAGTTCAAACTAATGGCCAATCGTGATCCCGCGCTTGAAAAATACGACTCCACTCAAGTTGAGGATACGGATGTCGATGTCTACCGTTCCATCCAAGAACGGGATTGGGTTTATTTGCATTTCACTGTCGCTCGTACTCTGCATATCGAGCGAAAAGTCCTATGGAATAAGCTGCCCAATGATATTGTTGTCCTATTTCTTCGCATCGGGTGGTGCCACTACTTGGCCACCATGGAGGACGAGGAGTGGCCCGAAGAGTGCCGCAATTTCTATGACACTCTAGTCAAAATAAACAACTCCACTTGTGAGGCTCGGGTTGACCGTACACGCATTCCTTTTTCGCGCAAACAAGCCATCAAAAAATTACAAGCCAAAAGAGTCCTCGCCCCCGCAAAATATGCCCACCCCATCATGGACAATGGAATAGACAAACACACTTGCATTTCATGGATTGCTCCTAATCGCCATTGGGTTCGCGATTCATTTTTGGTGGGGGAGCTTAACTAGAGGGAGCATCTTGCCTTTCTAATCACTTGTGGGTCCATTCTATAAACTTCCAACTAATCCTCCTTGCGTCTCCACCAAGCTAATTTTATTTACCACCTCCTCAATAATGAAGCCCATATCCACCTATGTTTGCTCATATATGTCGAAATTGCACATGCCACCTATGATAGGACCGACAAGGTGTCCCTTCCATACTCTCGGTTTGTCACATCCATACTCAAAGAATGGAGGTCATTCACCCACCTCCACCTGTGGAGGAGGACATGGCAATGGAGGAATAGGAGGGAGAGTACGATGAAGAGGCAGACCCGGACTATGAGCCTGACTCGACGGTGTTCACTTGGCACCTAAATGCTATTGAGGACCATCTTGATGGGTTTATTTTGGACTATAGGCGTGGTATGAGCATGATGGCACGTCTCCAAATGGAGATGTACTGCATGCAAATGGGATAGGGGTCGAGTTGCCGAGCTATTTCTGGGATCCTTGCGGCCGAGATCTCAATGCCCCCCGGTCCCCCCCGCTAGCTTTGTGATGATTGGTTGTGATTGACCCTTGGATTTTGTTGATTCTATTTTTCATGTTTAATATTTTCATTGATGCTTTGTATTTTTCTTTCTTTATTTGTATCATGTGGATGTAGTAATGAACATATCACATTTTACTATTTGTTGATTTAGCACTCTTCTTTTACTTTAGATTTGAGTCCTTTTTCACTGAGGACAATGCAAAATCTAAGTTAGGGGGTACATGTGTGTCCTTTTAAAAATCTCACAAATTTTAAAAATCCCCCAAAAATTGAAAAATGTCAAAAAGTTCAAAAAATATTAGAAAATTTAAAGGTTTCCAAAAAAAATGAAAATTTTCGAAAAGCCTAAAATATTTTTCTTCAAAATAAATAAAAACTTTCAAAAATATCAGTGAAAAATTGTTTGAAGTCTCAATTCATATAAATCAAATGCATAAAACCGAAATTGACCAGAGATGGAAATTGAGCGCTAATTGACGACTTTACGAGTAAGTGTGGAACTAACTCGGTGAGATTTCAAGCCTATTACTTTTTTTGAGTAATTAAATCAATCCGAGTTAATGGTTAACTCGGATTGATTTAAAATTCATCTAAATCCAAATTAATACTTCTCAAGCCTATTACTTCTCAGTAGATCATTGGGAGGATATTCATTTTAGGTTTATATAGGTCATTGAAGATCTCAAATTATTTTTTTGATCGGTTATGGGAAACGAGTGAGTTATCGTCTTAAAATGCACTAAAAATATCTCTAAATTAAAATTCATCTCGAGACACATATGGTAAAGTAATTAGTGATTCGGATTAATGTTGTTAGGCCATAATTTGTTTTCCAAAAAAAATTATCCATAAAAAGTTGTGAAAAATTATCCCTTTTGCAATCTAATTGAGTCTAATAAATTTTCCAATTTTGTTTGATAAACCGAAAATCCCATTTATCCCGGAGTTGTTAAAATAAAAGGAAACTCGTCAATCAAGTCCAAATGGTGAAATAAAAAGGGGCAAGAAGAAAAAGAAATTGAAAAATGCTCAACAAAAATGGCAAGAAAGAAAAAAAAAAGAGTGAAAAAAGAAGAGAAAAGGAGAAAAAAAGAAAATGCCCAAAAAAGTGCTAACTGACGTCATTAGCAATCAAAATTTCCTACTCTGAATTATCCAATTGTTGATGCCAAAAACTGGACTTGATCCAATTTGAAAATCACAGATAAAATATAGAATTGCAGTAAAATAATCAAAGGAATGACACAAGGATTTAAAGTAGTTGGGATATGTAAGAAAGCCTACGTCCACTATTATGGTATTGATTTCAGAGATTACAGAAAGCGAGGTTCTCTTGTAAATAAGAATATCCTAGGATCTGTTCTATCTTTCCCTCGATGAAAGGTTGGAGTGTTAAGGGATGGAATGCCTTTATACATCTAAGCACTTACACCCATATATAATGAATGTGATGGTTGGTTGTATGAACCATGTGTGACAAGACACTTGGTATTATGACGCTTCCCTGGTATTGATGGTTTGCATTCTTTATGTTGGCCAGCATCCCTGCCGAGCTACTATCTGCTGATTAGGATTTTGGCCACGTAAGAAGGCAAGTGTTTACTTCTGATTGGTCCACGTAGGTGGATAATTTTTGGTATCAGCAGAATCCCCCAATACTTAATTCTTGATGCTTTTACTGAAAGGATGAGTATGTTTTCTTCAGAGTTGGTCGGCATTTGCCGACGCGTGGGAATTGTACAATTTTTCCACAATTTGATTTTGTAATGGTATATTTACAAATAATTTGAAAATTAGCAAAATGCCAAAGGGTAAATGGGCATTTTACACCTTTTTTTAATACGAAGCCATCGAAATGTCAATCGTTGATACATAGTAATCACTTCTTACATGAGTTTCCTTGTAAGATATAAAAAGTGAGATTTTGTCGGATTTTCTTTACCAAAATCTTTCAAAATTTTTAAGTCTACTACTTCCCCAAGTTCCCTACATTTTAAGCTTTTCTTTGCATCCCTCATTCACTTTAGTCTACATTTTTCTGTAAGCTTTCTTCTTTTCTTTCATTTCTCTTTCTTTTTTTCTTTATTATATCCATGGTTTACGTCGTACATGGGGATTCTTTAGAGGAATTTAGGCGAGAACAAAATATCGCTAATTGGGTTGATTTAGAAATGCCCTTTCCACCTTTAGTTGTGTTTTCACTACCTGAGGGTCACTGGATTCCCTCTCTCTTCATTGCGAAGTGTGGCTTCACATTTCCCCCTAATAGGTTTTGTTTAGATTTTTTCCAGTATTTTGACGTTGTCCCAGGTAGGATAGTCCCCAATTCCTGGAGGGTAGTAAATGGGATTCGTAGATTGAATTAAATTTATGGGACCCATGTTGGTATACCTGAACTGATGTTCTGTTACAAATGAGTTACCAGTGATAGTAAATATTATTTGAAGACTAGGTTTGTGAATAGGTCCTTAGTTGCTAATTTTCTGAACTCTAATAAAGATTACTTTGATTATGGAGTCATTGATAAAAATGGTCAACATGCTCCTTTATAAATTGGGGAAGTGTATGATGGGACCAGGTGTCCTCAAGTGGGTCATGTCATAGGTTATCAATCTCTATAACTGTATTCTTCTGTTCACTGTTTACCAACTATTTCAGGATATGCTAATCAATCACTTCTTGTCTTATTTTTGTTTTTTTTTCATAATTGAGAGCAAGAAGAAGTGTCCTAAAGAAGAAGATGTGAACATTTATGAGTTGAAATTCCTTTGGAGCATTCACTAGTTAATTGGTGAGGAACACCCAAGAGCTGCCACTTATCTACTGCAGTACAAGAGCTCAATAACTTCTTTTGTTGCTCTATACATAACTTCAACTGTTGTTAATCCTATTAATATTGAAGAAGAACCAATTCTGACCTCCTCAGCTGAAGAATCTGCTGGTGTAGAATAAGATTTGGGAGCCTCTCCATCTTTTGAGTCTTTGGACATTTCTGCCATTCCCTTCTCTTCATTTACTGCCATAGGAAAGAGGAAAATTCCTGACTTGATTACTGGAGCCTTGTCTCTTCCAGCTAAGAAAGCTTTCGTGATAACTAAGAAGCCATAGAAAATGTCTAAGGTTTCTGAGAAAGAGAAAGTTCCCCAGGTTATCCATTTTTAGGAAATAAATGCTAATGATCTTCGATTTAGGAGGTTGAAGAGAGGCTTGCCTGAGAAGCAACCGTCCAGGAGTTAGTCACGAAGATCCAAGAAGATTTCATAGCTGTTGAATCATTTTCCATCTCTATACATCCTGGTGTTGTCGGGAAACTTATTAAGATTGGAACTCGTGATGCTGACAGAGCAAATCTTACCCCTATGACAAAATTGAATTTGGCAAAGAATGCTTGCCAAGGTTTGTCAATAGTAATCACTTTTTCTTTATTAGTCACCTTTTAGTATCTCTTTCATTTTGATGCTCCTTCTAATTTGATGTTGTTCTTTATGCAGTTTTTAGCAAATTTTAATCAAATGCTTGAGAAGGACAAGCATATACGTTCTTCTGGTGGAGAGATGGAAGAAGACCTTGAGGGTTTGAGGAAGTCTGTTGAGGCTTCCATACAACTGCTGGACTCTATGAAAATAACTTTGGATGAGGAGATACAGAAGGCCATAAGTAGAGACAATCTTACTGAGGGAAATTAGTTACTACAGAGACCATCTTGACAACTGCTTAAGATAAATTGGCTACAGTTGAGGGTAATTTATCATCTACTGAGAAGAAAGTTATTTTGAATGAGGAGAAATTACTTGCTAGTGAGGTTCTCCTGAAAGCTACCGAGGAGAAAGCTACTGGCATGTCTTCTGAGTTGGTCACTGAGAGGGCAAAAAATAAAAAAGATTAAGGAGGACTCCTTCAACAAAGGTTGGAATAAATCATTTCAAGAGGCATCTTCTCAGATTGAGTTTTTGAGGACGAAGTAATTTAAGGATGGCTAGTCGGAGGCATTTAAGGAGGTTGGCACCCCAACGAAGTCTGAGCTATTTTTAAGACATAATCCAGGTTCTCCTCCTAACTTGGAGGAATAGTTTGATGATGAAGAAGGATATAGGGATTCTTCCCTTCATCCTGCTGGGTCTACATTGAAGACCATTGATGAAGCTTCCCCTTCTATCAACTAGCCTTCTGGAAGAGTGTTCAGGATAAGGATAAGGATAAGGTTTAACTCCTTTGTTCTTTTTTTTTTCTGTCTTTGGTTTTTCTGATATATAGTGGTATTTGACCAACAGTTTGTAACACTTTTTATTAATGAAATTATTTGATCTTTCATGCTATCCGTGTCATATTTTTTTCTCTTCTTCCTTGGTTGAGTGAATTCCCATGTTGGTGTTATAGTTGCTCAGTAATTATACTCGTATACTTATACTTGCAATTTTCAGTTTAATGCTAGAAAGCAAGCAATAATTTTCACTGAATTCGATCTACTCGGGTAGAGTAGAGATCTTTTGGAAGATGGTCATATTTATTTATCTAAAGAAGACTTGATCGACATACTTAGTGCAGATGTGTCTGATCAAGCTTGAGAAGCATATATTCATGTTTATGGTTTACTGAGCAGGGCTGTGGAAAATAATGATGCTTATTATGAGATGATTGAAGATTTGCAGGCAGACCATAATGAAACCAAAGCTTTACTGCATGCCGATTATGAAGCAAAGTACAATGCATTGAGTGAAGGCTGGGGTTTTGAGGAGAAGCTGGAAAAATATGCTTCTTTGTATGTGAAAAAAGTGTTCTTGCTAAACTGTGAGGTTGATGAAGCCAGAGAGATCACTAAGCTCTTGGAGGAAGAGAATAATAAACTCCAGAATGAGTTGTAAACTTTTAAATAATCTTTTGTTGATGGTTCCAATAAAGGTGCCTCCTTTTTGGAGAATGAGAATGACAGGTTGATGGAGGAACTTGAAACATTAAAAAATCCAAACCTGTAAAATCTTCCAGATAAAAAAGAATGACCCAACCAGTTGTCGAAGAAACTAAAACCTTGAAAACCCTAGCTGACCAGGCTGCCTAGTTGAAAGCAAAGAGTCAAGCTATTGTTGACCTATCTACAAAGATGGAAGCTAAGGATAAAGACATTACCAACCAATCTGGATAGTTGAAGGTGAAGGATAATGTTTTAAAGAAACTTCAATAGCAACTTGAAAGGTTAACCTTTCAATTTCACAAACAACCCAGAGAGGTGTGGATGGAAGGCTACAGCGAATCTTTAGACCATGTAGATGATCACCTTGCTCAGACCCATCATGAAGGCTATAAATGGGGTTGGACTAATTGCTTAGCTTTACTGAACCATGACCGTAATAGCTAACTGTGGTATTAGAATGAGCCTGATATGTTAGATTGATATAATCCACCCTTTAAGTTAGATACCTCATGGATCGCTGTTGATGATGTTCCCTAATGCCTGATCACTAAATACTTAGGGGACTATGGTTTATATGATGTTTACAAGATAGTCCATCCTCCTCACCTGATCAATGTACCCAGCTGCAGCAACATAAGAATGTTCAGGGATTTTAACTTTATTAATTCTCCCTATACTTTGGATGATCCATCTATTGGAATGGAAAGAGTGCAGCCAGCTCAGCCGACCTCCAAAGCTCAAGGAAAACGTCCTATTGAATAATTTTTATGTATTTTGTTATTCATTTGAATGTAATACAATTTATAAGAATGAAAATCCACATTTTTTTATTGTTAACTTGTGATTATTTTAATCAATCAGTCAACTTGTGGTTGTAATGCCATCGATTCTACTAATACACTTAGATATATTAATCCAAATTTAGCATTAGTTATCAGTACTGACCAATTGTATGAGGAATATATGTTTGTATTCTAATATTTAGGAATGTTTACATGTATTCCTACATTTAACTTAGTCGGGTAAAACTTGTTTGTAACTTTTTTAGTTGTACACGAAGTTTTACAGTCTTCTTGTTCTTGACTTGTCAATGACGAAGTCATACATGAAGTAAATTATTCCTGAACTTAGTCGAATAATACTGATTGTTCGTGATTGATTTATACAAATCCATACACAAAGTAATAATTACTTCTTATTCGTGACTTGTATGTATTAAGTCATACAAGAAGTTTGTATTTGAGCGAGAAACAATTGTGCCTCTAGTTGTTGGTGCATGTGGAATTTGATAAATTCAACTTAATTAAGTATGTTCTGTTGATCAACAGCTAATCGTCAAATTCAACATGATTATATTCTGCTGATCGATAACCAATCGGCAAATTGACATATAAATTCGACCTGAATAAGAATGCATGTATTATTGATCGGAAAGAGATGAAGACCAAGAGACATTCTTATTTGTTGTTTTGGGGGGATGTATATCGCCATACTCCAAAAGAAAATAAAATACATTGAAGGGAGTGAAATAAATATTTTATTAAAACTTGAATCATGGTCATGTAAAACATAGAGCAAAAGAAATACAATAGTAACAATCCCTTGAATAATTGATAATACTTTCGGAGGTGCTAAGCATTTCAAGTGGTTTTTAAATTCTTCTCCTTCCAAAGTTCTCAATCCGATATGTTCCTGGTCAGATGACAACTGAAATGAGATATGAGCCATGCCAGTTAGCTTCAAGCTTGTTATTATTTTGGATAACTTTTTTAAGGACACAATATCCTTCTTTGAGGTTGGTTAGCTTGACCCTTTTATTATTGAAGATAGTAGGTCTGTGTTGGTATGCAATATTTCTCAGAATACCATCTTCTCGGACTTCCTTCAATATATCTAGATCTAGTCATCACATCAAGTCACTAGTTTGATAATCAAAATTCAGTACCCTGTCGATTGGTAGGCCTATATCAGCTGGTACCATGGCTTCAGTCCCAAATGCAAGCATGTAAGGTGTCTCCTCAGTTGTTGTTCTCTATGTTGTTATGTAACCCCAAAGAACATAATGTAACTAATGAATCCAGTTGCCCTTAACAACATCAAGCCTCTTCTTCAGTCCATTGAGTAAAGTCCTATTTGTTACTTCTATTTGACCATTACTTTGAGGATGTCCTAGTGCTGAATGGAGTTTTTAGATTTTAGACTGAACACAATATATATCGAATTCATCATTATTGAATTGAGTTCTATGGTCCATAATGAAGGCATATGGTAGTCCATATCTACATACGGAATTCTTCTAAATGAATTGATACACCTTCTCATAAGGCATTTCCACTAATGGTTTTGCCTCCGCCTATTTTGTGAAGTAATCAACAACAACGACCAAATACTTGAACCTACCTTTGGTGGTTGGGAGTGGGCCGACTAGGTCAATTCCCCAAATAGCGAATGGCCAAAGTGAAGTTATTAGTGCTAGAGAAGTATTGAATGCTTTATGAATGGCAAAGAAATTCTGAAACTTATCACATTTTCTTTTAAAGGATTTACAATCTGCCCTTACAGTCAACCAATAATATTCTTGAGTGTTGATTGTTTGAAGTAATGACCGACCAACTGAATGAGATCCATAAGAACCTTCATGAACCTCTTTGATCAAATCTTCCTCCTCCACCGGATGAACACAATGCAGTAGGAAAATTATTAATCCCCTACTGTATAAAACCCCTTTGTCCAACACATATCTTGCTATTTTATATCAGAGCTTCTTGGCCTATTTGGGATCAGGTGGTAGGATTCAATATTCAATATAGGCTTTGATTGGGCCCATCCAAGAATGTCCCAAATCGATAATAATGAACCAAACCATTAAGTATTTGTTAATGCTCCGATTAGCTAGGATCTCTATCGGAATGGTACACCTAAGATAAATTCTAATTGTTAAAGCTAGCTGAGCAAGTGCATCTTCTTGGGTGTTGGCTATTTTGGGGATGCTATTCGTTTGTATGGCTAAAAAATTAGAAATAACTTCCATTGCTTTGGCAAAGTATCTGGTCATCAACTCTCCCCTGACTCCATAGAAATAAAGCACTTGGTCGACCATTAACTGTGAATCGCTGTGCGCCATTAATTGCTCCCTGCCTAATGAAAGGGCCAAATCTAGTCCAAATATCATAACTTCGTATTCTGTCTCATTTTTTGATGCTTTGAATTGAAACCTAAGTGCATATTTAACATCAATATCATCAGGAGTATTGATTATTATACTTGCTCCACTTCCATTCGTACATAAAGAAACATCGACGTACAAATTCCACATAGGGATATCATTATTAAAGCTTTCTTTAGACAGAAGTCCATGATGGAATATTTTCTTACTCTCTTCAGTATATTTTTGAACCATTTCCTAAGTTCGGGATGATTTAGGTTGATCGACAGTAATTTCAACTTGATCTTTAGAAGTCTACTCAATATTTAAGTTTTATTGGTCGGGAACCTCTGGATAGGTGAATTCAGCAATAAAATTGACCAAAGCTTGGCCTTTCAATGAAAACCTTAGTTCTTAAATAATGTCATATTCTCCAACATTTATTGCCTAATACATCAATCGTCCTGACTTCTCAAGCTTGTAGAGCGCTTGCCGAAGAGGCAGATCAGTATACACAACTATAGTGTCTTCTTAAAAATATGGTTTTATGCGCCTAGAAGCTTCAATAAGTGTAAAGCCAATTTTTTAAGCATGGATACCTAATTTCGGCTCCTCTGAATGCTTTGCTAGTATAGCAAATGAGTTTTTGGATCCCATTATCCAATCTAACCAAGGTTGAGTTAACCGCAGATTCAGAAACAACTAGGTATAAGTACAGTTTCTCTCCCAAAACTGGTTAGGATAACAAGGTAATTTACCCTAGCTACTTCTTCACATTCTTCATTCCACTCAAAAGTCTTAAGACCTTGAAAAATGGTTAGCACCTATATGTTATTCGATAAACTAATTGGTTTAAAGCTTCCACTCTACCAGTGAGCCTTTGTACATCTTTCTTACAAATTGGCAACTGCATTTCTATCAAAGCTTTAATTTTTTTTAGATTAGCTTTAATTCCTCTTTGCTTGACTATGAAGCTGAGGAACGTACCATCATGTACTCCAAACACACACTTGGTTGGGTTTAGCTTCATCTAATGCTTTTCAAGCTGATCAAAAGTTTGATTGAGGTCCCTGATATGATCTTAAGCCTTTTTTCTTTTTGTTAGCATATCATCCATGTAAACCTCCATATTTTTGCCTATTTGTTCTTCAAATATCGTGTTCACCAAACTTTGATAGGTCGCTCTAGCATTTTTGAGCCCAATGGGTATCATGTTGTAACAATAAGTTCCTCGGTTGGTGATAAAAGTTATGCTTTCCCTAACTTGTGGTTTCATCTTAATCTGGTTGTACCCATAGTAAGCATCCATGAAGCTTAAGAGTTCATGTCCTGAAGTAGAATCCACCAATTAATCAATTCTAGGCAAGGGAAAATGGTCTTTTGGGTATTTAAATCAGTGAAATCCACACACATCATCAATTTATTATTCTTATTCTTGACCATTACAATGTTGTCCAACTAGGCTGGATACTTCACATCTTCGATAAATTGGGCTTTTTAAAGTTTCTTGACTTCTTCTTGAATAGCTTGATTTCTTTTGGGACTAAAAACCCTATATCCCTACTTGATCGGCTTGGCACCCTTATTGATGTTGAGATCATGACAGGGGAAATTGGTATCATTCCCAGGAATTTCCTCACTCCAAGCAAATACATTTTTTCGTTGCCTCAGGAATATAATTAATTCCTATTTAAGGACTGGATCTAGTGTTGAGCCGATCTGCGTAGTTGTCTTTAGTTTGTCATCATCGAGGTCAATGCTTTTAGTAACTTCCACAATCCGTCCCTTGACTAATTCTATCTCATCTCGTGGATCTAAAGTTTTAACTTCAAATTCTCCATTTGGTTAAGTGTTATCCACCTGATAAGTGGTAGTCTTCTTCTTCAATTCAATCAAATCCTCTTGCTCAGTTGAGAAGTAGTAACACTCTTTAGCCAACTTTTGGTCGCCTTTCACTACCCTTACCCCAAAATGAGTTAGAAACTTCAAGCATTGGTGGACTATTGATGGTACAACTACAAACTTCTTTAATCTTACCCTTGTGAGGATAACATTATAGGCAGATTGGACATTTTTATCCATCACAAAGAATCGTATTTTCTCAGTACGACTTGCTGTCCAGGTGCCGACCAATACTGCTAGCTTGACTGTCCTAAGAGCATAAAATTTTTCACCAGAAAAACCTATTAATGGCCTTTAGTAGGGTTCCAGTTGATTGAGATTCAAGTCTAAACTCTAAAAGCAAGGGTAAAACATAATATATGTTGAGCTCCTAATATTAATCAAAACCCTGGCGATGATAGCATCTTGGATCCTGAATTTGATGACCAATGGATCATCATGGGGATAAAGTACCTCAGGGAGGTTGTTCTTGGAAAAGTTGATTACCACTTTGTCTTTGTTGACCTTCCTGGGCTGATCGTCTTCGTTCAGATTGATTTTTTTGGATATAAGAACAAGTCTGGGCCTCTTTCAAGTAAGCTTTTCTTTTGAAAGTGTGATCGCCTCCTCCTGCATCGCCACCTGTAATTACATGACAATCAAATGAACCAAAAATTATCATTGATACCTCACGTTCTGGTTGCTTGGGCTTCTTCGACAGGTTAGGATCATACTCATTATCATCTTCATAATTTCTCTTCCTGCCATCTTTAGGATTGCATGAAGAATTTGACATTCCTCTGTCTTCTCTGCCTTCTTGTCAATCAACGAACTTATTCAGTTTTCCTTGGTGAGTGAGAGATTCTACCTCATTTTTCAGAGCGATGCAATTATCTCTTGTATGGCCATAATCCTTGTGGAATTCATAATATTTAGATCTGTCCCTCTTGTTAGGGGGTTCTTTCAACCTTTTCGACCATCTCAAATCCTTATTGCATTTAATTTCCTCACGGATATATGAATGAAAACATGCAATGGGGTACATGTTCCATATTTTTTAGGCTTGTCTTCCTTTTTATAATTCTACTCCTTATGCTCCTCTTGATCTTTCTTCTCACTCTTTGGGGCTGGATTCTTCTTTGTAGCCACTGCTTCATCGGTGTTTATTATTTTTGCTGCCTTAGCCATGAGCTCAGCCATAATTTTATGAGGATCTTTGGCCATAGTGTAGTATAGTTTCTCGGGAAGCAATCCACTCATGACAGTAGTGATGGATATTTTTTCCTCAAAATCTACCACTTCCAATTTCTTGTTATTAAAACGAGTAATGTACTCCCTGGTTATTTCTCCTACTTGTTGCCTTATGCTCAAGAGATGCGCTACTCTATTTACTGGCTTGGCCCCAAAATAGAAATTACTAATAAATAACTCGATAATCTAGTTGAATTTGGTAATTTATCCCTGGGCCAAGTTATTTACCATATCTAAGCAGAACCCGTAATAGTACTTGAGAATGCTCTGCATCTCATCTCATTTGGGACCGAAAAATGTCAAAGGGAAGTTGATATTGGTCAATATGTAGAATAGGATCAGTTTTTCCATCATATACGAGGGTGACCACATGAGCTTTAAACTTAGATGGAGTAGGGAAATCCATAATTTCCTGAAGAAAAGGAGATACTTTAATAAAACTTTGTTGATATGGATTCCTTGCTTTCTCCATCTCTTATAATCGATATTCCAACCGCTAGATTGGTCCTTTTCACAAAGAATTACCTGCATCAGATTTATACGAAGTGGCTTGGTCGTACCGACCATGTAGCTGCGCTGAACTTTCTTCCTGAGAAGTTTGCTCGGTGCGTACAGATCGTCTAACGCCTGATCTTGATCTGATCGAGGCTTCACACTGGTTGGCAGGATGTTTTATGTTCCTAGATAACGTTTGGGGGGGGGGGGGGGGTTCTATTTGCTCGCGGTCCTAATCGGTCGAAAGACGAAGCTCGACACAATCTTTCCATAACGCTTGGACTTTTGGGAGAGAAAGAATGATCATCATAAGACTCTGAGGCTCTCATTTAGGAACTAATTCCTGGTTGATAAGTCCAATCATGTGATGACCTGGAATAGCTACGTCGGCTATTCCTAGGAGGTGGAGGTGGAACTTCTCTCCTTAGTGATAGAACGTCCTGCTGCCTTGATAAGGCTGGAGATTTGGCTTGTAGATTCTGAGACAATTATCTCATTGACGCTTGCATGGCATCTTATCCCCTGGAAATACTAGTAAGGATTCCATTTAGGTCGGCCATTTTAGGCAGAGAAGATGGAACAGACGGATTGCCTTCATTTTTGGCACTGGGCTTTGGATCATTCATTTTTCGTGGATAAGGATGTTTGAGATAGAGAACAAAGATTAGACATACGTTCCCATAGATGGCTCCAATCTCTTGATGTAAAAAAATGGACTTGATCCAATTTGAGGATTACAAATAAAATATAGAATTGCAGTAAAATAATTAAAGGAATGACACAAGGATTTAAAGTGGTTTGGCTATGTAAGAAAGCCTACGTCCACTGTTATGGTATTAATTTTAGAGATTATAGAAATTTAGGTACTCTTGTAAATAAGAATATCATAGGATCAATTCTATCCTTCCCTCGATGAAAGAGATACAATGTATTTATAGTGACCCAAAAATCAAGGGTTTAATTATTAAGGGATGGAATGCCTTTATACATTCAAGCATTTACAACCGTACATAATGAATGTGATGATTAGTTGTATGAACCATATGTGATGAGACCCTTGGTATTATGACACTTCCTTGGTATTGATGGTCTGCATTCTTTATGTTGGTTGGCATTCCTGCAGAGCTACTATCTGCTGACTAGGATTTTAGCCACGTAAGAAGGTAAGTGTTTACTTTTGATTGGTTCACGTAGGTGGATAATTTTTGGTATCAACACCAACCATCCTCACTTTATCCAATACACCTTACAACTCAAGAAATTCCTAACTGAGTTTGAATAACGAAATTAATTACCGCATGAAGAGCTAAGACATGAAAAGATAAAAAGAGAGATTAATTGGTGTGGATAAGAGTAGATGTTTATCGTTTCCCAACAATTGTATTCTGATGATGAGGTCTATTCGCCTAAAATATTTTGTCTTTCAAGTTGTGTGCGTGAATTTATGTTCCATTGCATTTACTCTTAAAAATCAAGCACATCGAGAGAACTAGCCACATTTCAAGAATTTCGTTTGTGAGATCATCCTGTGAGAAGTTGACTCAAAATGAATTTTTGGAAAGTAATATAATGATCAGTCGGTGGAGGTTAATGATTTAATTATCGGCTTCACACACACACACTCCAATTTTTTTTAAAGTTTTCATTGGAGGGTCTGTCAGACAACCGTGTGACCATCCCGGACCCCATGAGAGAAGCCGAGAACAATCCTCTACTGTAGTGATGACCCAAATGGACAATCAATAGCTGTAAATCACGCTCTGATCACATGGTCATGGTTCATCCACCAGACTTAGTTTTTCGTCTCATTAGAAATCAAGGATACAGATGCACGAGCCTATAGAACAGATCCTGTTCAAGTAAGGTGACTCTTGAATGTGAATTTAAGGTGACTATTTTTGGGGAATTTAAGTTGTACAATTTTTAAGTATTGTAATTTTTCGTTGCGTCAACAAACGAATTTTGTGGGTATATTCACTGCAAACCTTCACAAGACACCACTAGTCTTACTAGGGTAGCCTAGGTGTTTAATGGCTTGTTGCATATGCTAAATGCAATCGCTTGCTAGCAAAAAAGGTATGCTATCCTAAATAGGATATTTTTGTATATGTGTTTGACCTTGCATGATTATTTTACATTGCTCAGGACGAGCAAAGTTCTAAGTTAGAGAGGTTTGATTCGGCATAAAATCTTCACATTTATAATTTAGCAACATTTATCATCATGTACGATGTTAATTCTATGATTTTATCTCAGATCAACGGTACTAACGATTTACTATGAATACATTATGTTTCATGTATTTCTCTTATTTTGTGCAGATATTCGATACACTTGAAAGCGAGAGAGAAATCGTAATGAAGATTGAAAATTAGGAAGTAAGGTTAAGGGAAATTTTTTAATTTCACAACTAGAATCCAAATATGTTACCTAAAGAGAAGATGAAGTTCATGATATCACGAGCACGTAGGAAGAAACAACACCTAAATCTGAGTCCCGGTTGTGAAGTTATGAAGATATGAAAATGAGGAGAATTAAAGGAAGAAAGAAGGAAAATTCAGGGTGCGAACCGATTTGGTCCCAAAGGGAACCGGTTCGGTTTAGCTAGAAAAGTTGGCCTCAGTACTGCAGTTGCGAACCGGTTCACCCTTTTATAAAGGCCAATCCAAAATGGTTCGACGACCTGAGAAAATTTATATTTCATCCTTTAAAAAATAAGAGTTATGTAAAAGAAAAACACTTAGGGTGCGTTTGATTGCAAAGTTGAAAAATGAATTGAAAAGAATTGATTTCCATTGAAAATAGTTATATGGAAATATTTTTCATGGAAAATAATTATATGCAATGTTTGATTGTGTTTATTTTCTAGATGTAAAATTAGGTATTTTTCTACAATCCTGTTGAATCCAAATGGTCCTGCTTCAGAGGAGAGACAAAGAGGGGGAGGCAAAGATGTGAAACGTATAGAGAGAAAGAAAAGAGGGAAGTGAGGATGAACATGTGAGTCTTACTGTCAGTATTACAAAATATTACAACAGTGATAAAATTAGGGTTAGTGAGTTTCAACAGGGAATGATTTGTTGGGATCAAATGTGCGACTATTTCTGCAGATATGTTTACAAATAGTTATATAGAGGAACCGACCTGGGCAGAACAATGGAGGCGGAAGATGTCTTTTTGAAACAGAACACGACATGAGAGAGGGAGAGTTTTGATTAGGAAGAAGATAGGTTTTTAGGAGAATGTTGGTATTTGATTTGAATAAGGAAACGTGGGTTGGGAAAAATTTGCCTGGAATCCGATTCTTTTGGGGTAGTAAAGAATTGATTTCCCACTTTTTGATGGAAAATGGGTCACGTGACCAATTTTTATGGAAACTAATTACCTAGAAAATCTGTTAATCAAACACCCACAAAAATGGAAAATAGTTGGAAAAATTTTGTTTTCCATGAAAAATAGTGGCAATCAAACACACCCTTAGAAAAAACGTGTTTGCTTTGTATTATTTTTCATCATAAGTTAGTAAGGAAATTTTAGAGCGAGAATAGAGAGCTAAAATGAGGCACAAACCCTAAGAGAATTATATTTCAAGTTTTAATGCACTTTGTAGATATTCTTCATCATTAATAAAGTTTGTGTTCTTTCTCCATCCCGTTCTTTCATCTTATGCATGTTTTCTTTATATTTCTGGGTTTACAATTGATCATTGAATTCTTAGAGTTAATTTAATCTTGAAGATGACTACATGTGACGTAAAATTTATTGGTTTTATTTATAGTAACATGCTAGGCTAATTTTTAAGGGTTGGGATGCATGAATCCAACCCTATGTGTTGTGCATGGGTATAAAACAAGTTCTTAAAATAAATAAATAAATAAATAACCTAAAACGTGATGTATTGTTGAAACAATTGTTGTATGAATTTAACTCTGCTTTCTCTAGGTAACCGGAGTGTTTAAGTATGCGAGGCGCGTTTTAATAATTCTACGATGCGCTTTATATTTTTTCTTGCTTATATATTGTTGTAATACCCCACGATTTTCAGGACTAATAATTTGATTAATTTGGGAGAAATAATAGTTATTTTTGTTGGAAATTTTTTAAATTGGCAATTGAGGTCAAAATTTGAGGATGTTAGAAAGTATTTCGAATGACGATTTTGAGTGTGCGGTTGATCTCGAAAGGGTCGAGATAATCGACATGACTGTAGTTAGGTCTTATTTGGGTTCCGGAATATTTTTAGGTTCGTTTGACTCGAATTGGAGTAATCGAGTCATTTAAAGTGTGTATTATCATTTAAAGTCGGGTATCTTGGATTTAAGGCTTAAAAAGCCTACGTGAGAAGCCAATCTCATTTTAGAGAAAGAGAAAGACCTAGAGAGAGAGAGAGAGAAGAGGAAATAAAGAAGAGAAAGATAAGAAAAGCTTGGAGACCCCGGCTATTACGCGATTTCGAGGAAAATCCAGCCTCTACAACTTTGAGGCAAGTAATTAAACTTGCTAAATAATTTTTGTGCATCTTTTATTTCATGATTTGTGGATAAAAATTATCGATTTTGGGTTTTAAGTGTTAAAACCTATATTTTGGGTAAATCTTGCATTTAAGGTGTGGGTATATGAATTTTCGGTTTTAAAACTTGTTGGGTAGAAATATAATGAATTTCAATGTTAGAAATATGTTTGGGTTGAAGAGAAATGGTTAGAAGTTGATAAATGTGATTTTTGGAATTTTTGGCTTTTGATTCGAAATAGTCATTTTCGTAGCTTCTGAACAGGCCGAATCGATTCGGCCCCCTTTCCAAATCGATTCGAAATGTTCCAAATTTCTAGGTCTGAGTGACCGGATCGATTCGAACCCAAAGCCGAATCGATTCGGCCTAAGACAGGTTCCCAGGTTTTTTGGACCGAATCGATTCGCATTAGGGGCGAATCGATTCGGATTGGGACCGAATTGATTCGAAAACAAGACTGTTTTTGTGAGGTTTTTCTAGAAGGAGTGTCGCTCCATTTTGTTTGGGTTTATTTATTGGGAACCTTCATATAAGTTATGAAAAGTATGTTTTAGAGACTTTTAGGGAAGTTTCCTTTATGATGAAATGACGGGGTCGTCTTGAGTTATTTCGAGAGAAAAAAATTCGAGGATTATCGTATAGCCTAGTTGGAAATCCCACTGTCATCAAGTTTTCTATTGGGAAATAGTTATGGGTCTCTGAGAGAGAGGCAGGATGCGCTTAGCGATGTTGGACTTTTGAATTGAATCACAAACGTGATAACGTTATTGGTTCGTATGATCGATTGAACCATAATATGGATTGGGGATGATGATTGTTGATCGGTGTTATTCGAATATAGATAGTATCCATAAGGTTGATTGAATTGGGAGACAATTCATACAATAGGTGTGAGGAAAGAGTAAGTTCCAAGTGAGGGGTCGTAGTATGAGATAAATGGGACGTTCTGCGAGTTAGCAACGGTTTGTATAATGAGAGTTATATACGATAAATGAATTCACTTCCTTTACATACGAGCGTAATATAGTATGTATACCTATATGGCTTAATTGTATATAGCTTATGTGATGGTTTGAATTTATATGATGTGATTGTATATATATACTAGGGTATGACCGTGCCTGAAGGCACGCTGATAATTGCAAAACGACAAATTTTCAAAACACATAATTGCAAAAATGCACAAATTTTGTTCCCCAACAAAACAAAATGTAATTTTAAAAAAATTGGCCATAATCTCCTTTGCTTTTAGGACTATCCACCATGCTTAACAAAAAACAAATAGTCCAACAATATTCAAATAGTCTAAATTCATCAAATAGACTTGCATATAACATGAAATATACAATATTCATCAATTGAGTTCACATTGTATCTCAAATTAACAAAGTGTATATTTAAAAAAAAATGGGCCTAGTCTCCTTTATTTATTGGACTATCCACCCTGCTTAAGGGGTAGCAACCAATCTTACAATATTCAAAACATCCAAATTCATCAAACAAATATTTCAACGAAGCAAACTTCTTTAAAAAAAAATCACATATATTAATTGAGGCTGTCCCACCTGTTCAACTGTAATGATTGTGCGTAGTTTTCAAAATGTGACCTATTAAAAAATAAAAAATATAGTTAGTCAATGGAAATAGATAGTCAAATATTATATAAACCATGCTAATTGTTAATTATATGCCAAATGCACTGTCTCGCCAACATGATGCTAAAGAGTTACCAAAAGAGAGACTTTGTAACAAAATACATAGTGGATTTATAAAATCTGAGTGATCAACATTCTAAGTAACCCATACATCTACACACAAAACAATGACATAGCCATAGAATAACAGTTATATGGAAACATATACATATTGCGACAAAGGTTTGTTATTTAACGTTATTATCAACGTAATGGTTGTTCGTTGTTTGGATAATAATATTTTAAAACATTTAATGATGCATCATCTATGAATGAAAAAGAATCTTAGAAGGACCTAATTGCGTACATATGATGGCGAACGAAGAACACAAACGAAAATTAGAGAAAGAGAGTGAGGTACCATAATGAGAGGTGCATTGATGATTATGATTGATGTCTCCAATTCTTATCGGTCTCTCTTATGGATCTCAGTAATTCCCCCCACCTAGTGGTGTATATAAAGTGGTGTATAATTTTCTTTTAAAAAGTATGATTATCAACGATTATGATAGTGTCACGGCTGAATTTATTTTTAAATTCGGGTGAGGTTAAAAATTTCAAACAAAAGTACAATTCACATATTCATCACAAATGAAAATCACAAGTGGCATAAACCGTAGGTTTGCGGCCTCCCCCGAATAAGAAGATAAAGTCTTATATACAATAGTTTATATTGTTGTGCTTCCTGTTTTAAATACGGTAACCTGCATAGTGAAAACTTTATATTGAGTAACAAATGTCGAATATACCAAGTGAAAGTAAATTAAAACAGTATTACGAAGAGTTAATAAACAAAATTATTTGACAAATAGGAAGAAAGAAACAAAGATGTAAATGTAAATAAAAATGTTGAAGAAGAAATACAAATGATTAAGAAATCATGTGTCGTTATTGATTTCTATAAAAATAGAATAAAAATAAAAACATATAAACAAAGAACCAATACCGAGATATTAGAGATTGCAAATATTCCTAAGCAATTAACCTACTAAGACCTGTAAACGTATGGGTCCTGGGGTCCTTCAGATCCATTTATTAAACAGTTACCTGAGACATATAAGTGAATTAAAATTGAAATCTTTAACCATCATAATATCTTACAAACCTGCAAAAATGAAACAGGGGAAATGTGAAAACTCAAAAATAACCAAACCTGTAAAACTACATGGTAATGGGAAAACTCAGTTCCAAAACCTACAAAAATACGAACTTGCAAAAATAACGACAACATATGCGTAAATATTAGTTTGGGTTGGATCAACACAAAAAGTCTCTTAAATCAAATCTGTATATACACATGAGTATATACTCAATCTGTGTATACTCAAATCTGTATATACTCAAATCTTAAATCAAATTTATATATACACGAGTATATACTCAAATATGTATATACTCAAATCTTAAATCAAATTTGTATATACACATGAGTATATAATCAAATCTGTATATACTCTAATCTGTATATACTCAACTCTTAAATCAAATTTGTATATACACATGAGTATATACTCAAATCTTTGATCAAACCTTAACACATTTTTTCAACAACACAGTGTGATTTCAATAACACGGAAAAAACTATGAAGTGGCACACAACACAAAACGTCTTACTGTAGGCGCATCCGAAGGGGGAGTAGGCGTGGTGTATTCTCTGAGGTGGGTTTAGAGTCCAAGGTTTTGGAAGCGGATGGAGTAACGATGGCCGCCTGGGGTTCCAGCGAGGTGGGGATGGGGAGTGATGTGTCGGAGATACAAAGACTGTAGATGGAGGAACGGTGGCCGACTGGGGTTCCGGCGAGGTGGGGATGGGGAGTGACGCGCCAGAGATACAAAGACCAACTATAGTGTAGTTGTTAGCTCTGATTTTAATGCGTTTATAAAACATGATTTGTCTTCGGTGGGGGAGTGGGATGGTGGAGGAGAGTTTGCGTTTCATTTGTGAGAGAAGAAGATTATGGGGAATGAGGTAAATGAGGCAGGAAAAGAGTAAAATAGGAGGCATGTGCTTAGGAGATGATCAAAATTTCTATTATACCCTTATTTTTGAATTTTGAAAAAAAGGGGGAACAAATTAGAGTGTGTCAAATGAGGGGGAACCCAAAAGTTTTAAGCGTAAAATGGAGAGTGCAAAAAAACCTAATCTAGAGGACATCATTGTTATATCTTATGACATACATAAGTTTTCTACTTTATATATATATATATATATATATATATATATACTTATTGTGTGGGCATACCCTCCAGTGCTATCATAGGAAGTTGTGCGATGTGGGTGAGGCTCCTGGCTTGAGGAGCAGGGTGCGTATAGTCCCCAGGTCGTCGTCCATTATTTATTGTGTGATTTTATTTGGGGGTGAGAAGTCTTGGGTATGATTTGTTCTCAATTTTTGATTAGGAACTATGACCGCTTCCTATACGTTGTGATTTGTTTTATTACCATGGTGGTGTGATAATAATCCAATATATGGTAACCCGGGATAATGTGAGTAATTCCTGGAAGATGATAGCATTGTGAAGTATTTTTATATCCATGTGTGATTGAATTTTAGGATAATTATATGTACGCTAAGTGTGTTATGTGTACTTGATTGTTAGGGTTGTATGGTTGTGCTTTATAACTACAGTAATGTTATAGACCCCTAAAAGATTTGGAGCATTATCTTATTTATGTGATTAGATATTATTTCTCCTTATATGTATTCGAAGTTATGTGTGGGGTACCGAGGCGGTAATGGATCTCAACGACCAATATTGTCAAGGAGTAGTGTATCGGGGGGGTTCCTTATTTGGATTTCGCTTTGTGAGACGTCCCACACACGAAACACAGTACAATATTGGGAGTGGGGAGAAGTTTAGTCCTTAGTACTCAGATTTATATGTTTTAGTGGAACAATTCCTTAAGAGAATAAACTGGAGAATATTTTAATTAAGTAGTTGATGTTATATGCATCGTGCCTTGAGGTCATAATGAATCTCGACGATCAACATTGTCAAGGAGTAGTGTATCGGGGGGGGTTCCTTGTTTGGATTTCACTTTGCGAGACATCCCACGCACGAAACGCAGTGCAATGTTGAGAGCTGGGAGAAGTTTAGTCCTTAGCATTTAGATTCTAATAACTCGTGTAATTAATATCTAGAATCCGCTAAATTCTAGTAAGACTATGTATATGTATATTTATAAGTTAATGTAATTTTAGATGCACGTGGGGTAAGTTAGGATAGGGAGTTTATGATTTGGATTTAGATGATGGTTTACGCAAGTGTGGATTTGGGCGTAGGTTAGATTGTATTGTTCCTAGAAAGAGTGGGGTAGTTATTTGATGATCATGTGCATACGTTTAGGTGCGCGCACTAGTTGAAGGGTGAGTTGGATTTTGAGGAGAGTGTGACTCCACCTTAAATCATGTTATTATGCATTTATAATTATTATGCATTTTAATGCCCTTGCTAAAAATGTTTTCACACCTCGGGCTTTTAGACCACATCTTTTGGGAGAATATATTGCCTTATGATGTGATGGTAGAAAGTTATAACTTCGGTTTCAAATGTAGGAATCGTTGTAACGTGTTGGGTAGTATAGGTAAAAATATCGTTTTATAGTGGTGCTAGATTTATGAATTTGTAATATTCCAGTTATGGAAGAGCCTGGTGTATGGCAATGTGCTGTTAAGATGTACATGATTCTTGTTACTGAAGAGATTCAGGGTTGAACGGGTTATTTTTGAGCTAAGGATTTCAGCTAATGGTTATGCTAGTTTTGAGAATTAATGGTTGGTAAGAGTATTGTATTTGTTGGCGCCTTGTGTCGTGGGCATAAGGTATTTAATTTGGAGGTCGAAAGACATAAAATGTTTTAAAATAAAATTGTTTTATAGGCCTTCGGGCATTAT